>JAKTOZ010000065.1:0-65752 GCA_030557345.1 Petasospora maritima
CTTCCGATCTGTGTCTTTACAAGCCCAGCCGGCAAGCTAGAGATACCAACAAGGAGGGGAGCCCCTATTCCCTATCTAGCCGTTGCTCCGCCTGCCTGCAGAGTTGGCGTTTGACTCTTGAGAACTTGACACAAAAACGCAACCGTTGGAAGCTGCTGCGAGCACACAGCCAAAACGTAGTCAGCCCACCAGACACAACACCATAACATCACCTTCCCACCTCCTCGGGTCCCCTGCCACTCCAGAATTGTTGGGTTTCCCGCGAGGATCTGAGCCCAACCAAAAATGCAGAGAGACGCTGCTGCCAACAGTGAGGCCCAAGGCCCCAGGGTCTCCTAGAGCGCACCAAGGAACAAGCACAGGGGCCAACAAAGGGAGACGAACTTGAGCCACAACTCCAACAAATGATTGATTAAAGAAAGGTCCTTTTTCGTTGAGAAGACACTCAAATGTCTAACTCCTCTAGACTTCACTCGTATAATCCTGTTGAGCTTGTGCACGCCCAGCTTTTTTCATTTGTTCGAATCGAAGGAACGGACTACGGGCTACGCCGGGAGCCCCTGAGATCGCACACGACCATGGATATGCTATACCGGCTAAAGGCCATGTTAATATCCAAGTGTCCAGGAATTATAACAAGACAATTCAACAACGCAGTGGTATTTCACGCCAAGTTCTGCTTCAATTTGAGGCCTATAACTAGAAGAAAATCTTCGGCCTTTGCCTGGCTCTCCTCGCAGATGTAGAGGCACGGGTGCGTTCAACGAGCGTCACCGATGGAATGATTGACTGCTACACCATGGCTTGTCACCAACAGACAGAGGGATTTGACAGCCTGCTATAAACTCAATCTTACTAAAAGAGTATTGGCAGTTCATCCCTTCTGTGCCCATCAAGCCAGTTTTAGTTACAACCTACTACATATTGTTTAGCACCCACCGCATGTGCTCGGATGCAATAGTGTACCGTGCCATAACAGACAGGTGCATGAATGCTCATCCATACAAAAACTTTTTGGGCTCCGTTACAATACGGGTCGGTTTAAAAGGTGGTGGTTTCCACCCGTCTTCTCGAGTCTGCTCAGAACCACCCCTTTGGAACTCGTTGCTACTCCATCCACAAGATGTCCTCCACCCTTGCTACACTCGCTGCTAGCATGAGCACCGATCAGATCGCTGCTCTGCTCAAGCCAATGAATGCCACTACTATCATTAGCACCTTGACTTCTCTCTCCACTGCTGGTGTCAACATCTCCTCATTTGACACTCCAACGATTATTGCTCAGTTGAACACCACCCAAATCACTGGCCTGTTGCAATCCAACTCCTCCACTGTTACTGGTCTTCTCCAGACTTTGCAGCCAACCCAGCTTGTTAACCTCATTTACAACTTCCAGAACACCACTTCCTTGATTTTCCAGGAGGCTGCTTCTACCAACAGCACCAAGCTCTACACTGAAGGTACCACTCTTGTCACATTGTTGTTGAACCAATTGCAGAACACCTTTACTGACTCTCAGCTTCTTGGTCTCTTCTCCATCATCGGCAACGGTGCTGCTTATGGTACCGGTTCCAAGGTCCTTATGGAGAGAGCTACTACCCTCATCAAGGGCTTCTTCGGTGGTATTTCCTTGAGTGGTGTTAGCGTTTCAATTCCAACCCGTTTGCTCAACTTGGTTTTGGATTACCAACCAGCTATCTTTGGTGACTACCCAACCACTGCTGACATTGCCCCATCTTCTATTTTCACTGCCATCTTTGCCATCTTCACCATCATTTACTCCTTGCTTTTCTTGAAGAACATGTCTCTTGGTCACAAGTTTAACGTTACTCTTGGTCTTGCTTTCTACTCCCTCTGTCGTACCATTGGTTTCATCTTGAGAATCGTTTGGGCTAAGGATATCACCCAATTGGCCGTTGGTTTGGCTTCTACTATCTTCATCGTCATCTGCACTGTCTTCCTTCCATCTTTGAACTTGATCTTGGCCCAGAGATACTTCACATGGAAGCACCCAGTCTATGGCTCTTCCAAATTGTTCATGACTTTGATGTACATCATCTATGCCCTCGTCATCGGTGTTGTGTCCATGACTATCGTTGCCGCCTGTGTTCAGATTGACTACTTGCTCTCCGAGTCTCACTTCACCATGACCAAGCAAGTTATCCAGGCTTCTGCTGTCTTGATCTTGTTCTATTCTTTGATCTCCGTTGTCCTTGTCTTTGGTGCCTCCTTCATCCCATCCACAAGTAAGGATAAGCAAGTCTTGACTTACCAGCCAACTTGGATCAAGTCCTTTGCCTGGAACTATTTCGTCCCATCTGGTGCCGCTAAGCAGGAGGAATCTGCCGTTGCTGACTCCCAAAAGCATGCCATTAGAGTTATCCAGTCCACTGACTACCACTACAACACCGTTCATGGTGAGCAGCAGCACGACACCAAGCTCCACCACAACGGATCCATCATCATCATCTCATTCACCACTTTCTTGTTGTTCATCGGTGACATCTTCAGATGTGTCTCCACCTTCATTGGTGACTACCACAAGGACCAGTCCTGGATCTTCGACAAGACTGTCATGTACGTGATGTTCGCTGCCTTGGAGACCATTGTGAACTTGCTCTTCATCTTCGGAAGAATCGACTTGAGATTCTACAAGGCCGATGCTTTCAAGAACGCCACTTCCTCCGCTCCAGCTCCCGCTCCTGTTGACATCGAGAAGGCAACTCCAGTTGCATCTTCCAACGAGGACGTTGAGAGTGAGAAGGTCTTCCAAGTCGCCTCCTCCAACGACGATGTTGAGAGCGAGATTAAGGCTGAGGACAAGAACTAAAATCACGACTTCACTGACACTCATATAATGTTTCATTCTGCACTCAGATGCTATGCTTAATAATAATCACCTAATTCATGTTATTTACGGACTACTTGTAGCAATTATTCCCGGTAAACCACCACCATACTGGAAAGCCCTAAAAATTGGTTGAGCAGCCCTGGCTCTTTTGGGCTTGTCTGCCATTTTCAACACGGGCACCAATTCTACTATGAAAAATTTGTACGTTAACGTCGAACTTTTACACTCTCCCAACACCTTTGGAATACTCAGAATCAATCAACATGAAGACCGTTGCTGGTACTTGAACAACCAAACAGTATGTGAACTCCCTATTTCCCTCTCTTCGAGTTTTCTCCTACACAAGGAATCATCTTCTCTGGCTTTTCTCTGATGAAAGAAACATACACAGACCTGTACTGATGGCATTCCTACGGGGGTGTTCACATTAAGATAAAAATGCCTTTACTGAGTTTTAACAAGTCGTGAGAATTTGATCTTTGTTCAATTGGGTGGTGAAAGCTTTGGTGTTCTAATTCGAAACGTTGACTAACAGTTTTTTATGAAGTACGATCCCTGATCATATTTGTTTAGTTCAATGCACCTCTAGTCTTCCATCAATTTGACTTGTAGATACTCTCTTGGTATATTCATTCAATCGTAAGCTATTCCAATCCCCCAGGATACACCGATATTCCCTTGAACTTCGTCTAGACTCCAAAGTACGGCCTCCAAACTCACAAATCCCAGCCAGATCGAGACTCGAGTACTACTCCTCTACTCCCCAAAGGCCAATGCTCAATGCTCATCCCCTTAAGATAGTGAGAACTCAAAGATAAAACTACAAGTAATGTGTAACGTGAAAAAGAGTTAGAATTGCATGAAAACCTATTTAGACAAAATTATTATACCGTTTTGCTTTTGTAGATTTACTTCTTGGCAGTCAATCTACGCAAGTAGAAAGCCAATTCCTCACCCTCCAAGATGTAACCATCACATCTACCGGACTGGCCTGGTCTGGAAGAGATACAAGCGTACAATCTACCAGCACCGAACTGAGCGTTGACAGCGTGCTCAATCTTGGAAGAAGAAGATCTGGAAGCGAGCTTTCTCTCAACCTTTCTGGACTTCTTGACCTCCTCGTCATCCTCAGTCTTCTGGACCTTCTTACCGAGGGACTGACCGTAGTGGGTCTCGTACCACTGTCTGAATGGAGTAGCATCGATCTGGACGATAGCAGACTTGGTCAAAGTGTTGGTTCTGACCAACTCGTTGTTGGATGGATGGTAAGAGACACCAGCAATTCTGGTCTTTCTGGTGACACCCTCGGAACCCCAGGAGAAGTTACCAGTCTCAATTCTCAAAGCTCTGAACTTCTGGTTACCACCTCTGGTTCTGACGGAGTGAATTCTCTTGGTACCGATCTTGGTGTTAGCACCCTGACGACCGAGTTCGAATTTTCTTTTTTTTCTGAACTGGGCTCTCTTGGCACCGGTAGCGGAACGCTTGTGACGAGAATCTCTAGAAATACCCATGATGAATGATCCTGGTAGTTGTTAGTACTCTGTGTGTTGGTGTGTTGTAAAGCAAGTGCATTGGTTGTGGATAGACGTTTGTGGATATGAAAATTTGTTTGTGCGTCGTGGTTTGAGATCTGTGCTGCGATGAGCTGTTGAAAAGTGCTGTGCTGAGGTTGGCAAGCACATGTATAGCATCCATGGCATTGGTAGTGATCCAGCTGTGAATGAAGCTGTTGTCTGCTCGTGATCAATGTTTTGATGTTGACCAAACCATTCTTTGACGATGGAATTGCAAGTCTTGTGATTGGGACAACGACGATTGTGAAAGTGATGCTTTGGAAGTGTGATCAGTCTGCGTGTGTCTGTGTGTGGGTCTCTCCGTCAACCATTACTGCTTGCTGTCTTCTTCGACTTACTCTAAAGTGGCTTGTCCTCTCCAAACCTGCTGTGTGTGAAGGTTGTGTGAGTGGAGCTTTTCAATTTTTCATTTGTGCGAGTCGCGAGCGTTGCCCAACGGACGCGGAAAAAACTGTGTGGGACTGCCCGTACCAGGCCAAAACCCGTGCGATTCTGGCAGACTGTTCTATAGTAAAGAGCGCGGTTCGCGCCTGTCTGTCATTGATTGGTGTGTCACTAAGGGGCG
Organism: Petasospora maritima; assembly: GCA_030557345.1. NCBI lineage: Eukaryota > Fungi > Ascomycota > Saccharomycetes > Phaffomycetales > Wickerhamomycetaceae > Petasospora > Petasospora maritima. The sequence continues at coordinate 4,994 of JAKTOZ010000065.1, forward strand.
GGAACTGTGGTGTCCGGGTTTCAGACTGCTAAATCTTCGCGCGCGTGGCTGGGGTAAAGGCAAACATCCGGACACCTTCTTTTTAAGCCCTAAGGATATGCACGTGACCAATCTAGGGCACCAAAACACATTTCTTTTTGGCGATGCGCGATGAGCCAAATTTTATTGAGAGGTTACCTTTAACCGGCTATCATCTCCAAAAGATAAGTACAAACTGCATTTAAAGAGTTACAAGGATGTCGTACTACGACCAGATTGAGATCGAGGACATGACCTTCGACGCACAGACACAGCTGTTCACGTATCCGTGTCCCTGTGGCGACCGCTTCCAGATATTCATTGATGACCTACAAGACGGAGAAGATGTCGCTGTTTGTCCGTCGTGTTCGTTGATGATCCAGGTGATATTCGAGCCAGAGGACCTGGACGAGTACTACGCGGAGATGGAGGGCGAGCAGAGTATGAGCGAGCCGATTGCCGTGTGATATATGGCAGAACTGATGAATTTATTGTGTTACGACCGTTACGACAAAGTGGCAAGAGAGTGGCCGCTGAAGTGCTCCATCCAAGAGAACCAGAGATTCGAGAGAACAGCAGTGGACTGATTCGATCTGCTTCAATGAAGAGATGCTATCTCGTTATATATCCAAGAAAGCCTACCACTGTCGAGGCCTGCGGGCTGATGGCTTATTCCGGGTAGATTGTCTCGCCTCTTGAGGCTTTAAAAAGCCCAATCCTCATGAAAAGAACCACAAAATGCATGTTTTCTTGCCGTTTAAAAGCACTGTAGTACCATAGTGGGTCCCTAGAATCCAAATATCGCATCAAATTTACCACTGATCACCAAAGATAAGCGGCCAAACGTGCGATAACCATTGTCCTGGGTTCTTGCGTTCTCCGGATTTCTCGCGATTCTTCGGGATCATCGCTTCAGACTTCAGAAGCAGCCTCCAATTATCTCCACCTCCTTTACTTCTCTGTTTTGTATCTCTTTTGCACCGCTTTTCAACACCACAAACACACACACATACAACGATGACCGACTACAAACTCAAGTCCCTCATTGAGGAGGTCCATGACTCGTCGATTCCCGCCATCACCGAGGAGCCGTTCAAGATGAAGCGAGTCACCCGCCCGCTCCGTAACATCAAGTACGTTCCAACGAAGCAGCTCCTCTTCTTCTCCAAAAACAAGGAGCCACAGTTCTCATACGACATCCGCTACCCGCTGCCTCTCAAGAACGTCACGTCGTGGCACTCGATGACCAGCATCAAGGACATTGGTCCTGGTAGAACCGATGCCAAGAAGCTCATTGTTCAGGTGAAGACCGCTGCGTTCAACCCGGTGGATTTGCAAATCATCAACAGTTACACCTCCAACATGAACTACGAGCGTGGTATCGGCCGTGAATACGCTGGTGTCATCACCGACCTTGGTGAGAAGTACGACGGTCCGTTCCATGTTGGTGATGAAGTTTGTGGATTGTATTGGCATCCAAACTCTTACGGTACTTTTTCCTCAAGTATCATGATTGATCCAGCTTTGGACCCGTTGGTGAAGAAGCCTGCTAATCTGTCTTGGGAAGAGGCGGGATCATGGATGATCTCGTTCGGTACAGCATGGCAAATCCTCCAAAAGGGTAACGTCAGTGAGAACTCCACTGTCTTGGTCAATGGTGGCTCTTCCAGTGTTGGTCTCATGGCTATACAGATTTTGAAGAGGTACTACAAGGCTGCTAATGTCATTGCCATTTGCTCTGATAGAGCTGTCGAGTTGGTGAAGAACCATGGTGCAGACATTGCTATTGACTATACTGTCAACAGAGATATCCCATTCGTGTTGAAGAAGCTCACAACAAGCGGTGTTTACACAGAGAAGGACCAGTATGGCAATAACATGGATGTGATAATGCCACCAAAGAAGTTTGACTTGGTCATTGATTGTATTGGAGGAACAGATCTGGTTTATAAGAGTGTTGATTTCTTGGAACCAAGAAGCACAGGTGCCAAATTCATCACTACTGTTGGTGATAAGAAGTTCAATCACAGAGAAAACAAGTTCAATGAATGGAACAACGCTGCTGCTAATGGTCGTTCCGCTTTCGGTGCATTGTGGGGAATCAACTATTCCAAGATTTATTTCTATCCATTTAACGATTTACCAGCTGCTGGTGGTAATTGGATGTCCATTGGTGCTGAATTATTGGCCACTGGTGAGATTGTCAACGTCATTGATAGTGTCTACGATTGGAAGTCATACGCTGATGCTAAGGCCAAATTGGAAAGAGGCCATTGTCATGGTAAAGTCGTTCTTCAGATTGAGCCATTCTGATTTATGTCTATGTATAAAGTGCAATTTCTAATTCCCCATCCATTATAAAAGAGTTAAAAAGAAGTGTAATAAAAAGAGTCGTAAGCCGTCGTGTAAAATGAATTTGTCAGTAGTAGTAGTAGTAGCAGCAATTCATGTTGTGTTGATGTATGTGTGTAGAAGAGTGACAAGCATGCCGTTTATCTTGCCATGGAGGCAAATCCAACGAGCACTGCAATGGCCAATGCGTAGTAAGCCCAGTATGTGAATTTCGAGTTGTTGGCGCCTCCTTCCGTGGCCTTCTTCTGAGCAGCGAGGAATCTGATACGGTCCTCTGGGTCCATCTTCTCCAAGTCGACACCGCCAGCGAGCAAAGAGGCCGCCTTCATCTTCTTGGCCTGTGCATCGGCCACACGCTTCTTCTCCTGCTCCTTGAGCTTCTGGGAGATCTCTGCGCTCTTGGTCATGTTCTCCTCCACCAAGTCCGGGAACTCTCTCATGAAAGTCGGGTTGTTCTTAGCGTTCCACTCCAAGCTGGCACGTGCAAGCCTGCGCTTGGCCTCGTCTGTCGACTGGACGGAGCCCGTTGTCGGCTCTGTGCCCGTCATGAAGCTGAGCAAGCCGGTCAAGATGGTGGCGACGGACCACGCTGGCTGCCACGTATCCGGGTGGTAGTCCGACATCGAGAGACAGAGACGGGTGTTGGTGGCGAAACGGCCGTTGGGCGTCACCATCTTGATTCCAGGAGGCTTGAACGGGTATTCCTTAGGGAAGATGAGGAGCCCGTGGTACTGGCCGTCCGCGTAAGGAGTGCCTGGCGGGCCCGTGATGACATAGTGCCACTCGAGGATGTTGCGCTCTGACGGGTGTGCGACGATGAATGGCGGAGGGTTCTCCACCATCGCCTTGTACTCCTTGGTGAGGCGCTTGTTGGCGGCTTTCGTGGCCATTGTCGGTGCTGCTCTGTTGTGTTTTGGCGGGTGTTTGGTGTGTGTGCGGGAGTCTGGAGGTTATCAGGTTTTGGTGATCCGGCCAGCGAACTGTGGGATTACTGTTTTTTTTTCTTTTTTAATTACGTAAGCGCTGTTACCCGAATTGATCTTATACTACGGCTTAATATTCCACAATACGCTAATCAAATGCTCCCTACTGCCATTTCAAAATCATCAAGACGTTTAATATGTAAAGCTTTTTAGCAGTAGAGTCTATGTACACAAAAGGGGTGACTCTTCTTCACGAACAGCTTCCTCGTTGAAACGAGACCAGCTTATTCAATGATACGGGTGACCAAACCAGTACCAACGGTTCTACCACCTTCTCTGATGTTGAATCTCTGACCAACCTCAACGGCAGTTGGGTGGACAAGAGTACACTCCATCTCGATGTTGTCACCTGGCAAGACCTGCTGAGAGTGGTCAGCACCCTCTGGCCAAGTCAAGATAGTGGTAACATCACCAGTTCTGATAAACATCTGAGGTCTGTAGTTCTCAGCGAAACCAGAGTGACGACCACCTTCCTCCTTGGTCAAGATGTACATGGAGGCCAAGAACTTGGTGTGGGCAGAAACCTTACCTGGCTTGGAAACAACCATACCTCTCTTGATCTCATCTCTCTTAACACCACGGAGCAAGATACCACAGTTGTCACCAGCCATAGCCTGGTCCAACTCCTTCTTGAACATCTCAATACCGGTAACAGTGGTCTTGATTGGGTTCTTGTTGAAACCAACGAGCTCAATCTCGTCACCTTTCTTCAAGTTACCACGCTCAACACGACCAGTAACAACGGTACCTCTACCAGAGATAGAGAAAACGTCCTCAATACCCATCAAGAATGGCTTCTCCAAGTCTCTCTGTGGGGTTGGGATATAAGTGTCAACAGCGTCGAGCAACTTCTCAATAGCCTGGGTACCAATCTCTGGTTGACGGTCCTCCAAAGCACACAAGGCAGAACCCATAATCACTGGAACGTTGTCACCATCGAAACCGTAAGAAGACAAGAGTTCTCTCATCTCCATCTCAACAAGCTCAAGCATCTCTGGGTCATCAACAGTGTCAACCTTGTTAACGAAAACAACAATGTGCTGAACACCAACCTGTCTAGCGAGCAACAAATGCTCTCTGGTCTGTGGCATCTCACCATCAGTGGCGGCAACAACAATGATAGCACCGTCCATCTGGGCAGCACCAGTGATCATGTTCTTAATATAATCAGCGTGACCTGGACAGTTACCAATGACAACTGGGGTAGAAGCACCTCTCTTAGCAATGATCAAACCGGATGGGACACGAACACACCAGACCAAACCGTTGTAGTTGTTAACTCTCTTGATCTGGGACTCAGTGGACAAAGTTGGGAAAGCAGCCTTCTCCTCGTAAGTGACAAAAGTGACACCTTCAGCAGAGTCGGAAATCTCACCAGCCTTGTGCTTAGCAAATTCAGAAGCAGAGCCACGCTTGACAAACATGTCGTGACCCTCAGTGACCAAAAGAGAAACCTCACCGTTGTTGAACTCAACCATCTTGTGGTTGCCAATCTCCTTCTCGATGAAAGCCTCACCCTTGACGAACTCAACCTCCTTGGTGGTCTGGTTGTACTGGGCGATCTTGATGTCGTCGAACTTGGCCTTGACATCAGCGAAGGACAAGTAACCCTCAGAGGTCAAGATTTGAGAATCCTCGGAAAGACAGTCAACGTGGGAGTAATGTCTGTTCTCGGTTTCGTACTCAACGTGGGCAGTAGAGATGGTGATACCTCTGGCTCTCTCTTCTGGGGCCTTGTCGATGGAAGCGTAGTCCAAGAAGTTGGCACCACCCTTGGAGGCCAAGGTCTTGGTGATGGCAGCAGTCAAAGTGGTCTTACCGTGATCAACATGACCAATGGTACCAACGTTCAAATGTGGCTTGGAACGCTCAAAGGCAGAGGCGTAACGGACGAGCTGTGGGGCTTGAGAAGGTCCGCTGGCACACAATGAAGCACCACTGGTACGCAACAAAGTTCCACTGGTACGCATGAAATCGTGGTTGGCACGCACAGAAGTACGGCCGACGGACTGAACCAATGTCTTGGAAAACATCTTTCAAACACGGATTCGATCTTCGCAAACAAGAGCCAAAACACCGTGTCTTCCTATCGGTGTTGATGAAAATTTTTGGTGGAACGTTCGATCGCGGGCCGGAACTCCCGCCGCGTGCGTGAAATCCGGGTCACACTTCCTACTTGCTCGATTCTGGTTGTTTCTTCTTTACCCAAATGCCGGTGTACGGTAGAAGGATAAATTGAGTTGTGGCTTTCAAAGGTTTCAGAAGTCCTACTTCATAGTACCCCACCCCTGCGGTATATGTAAAATGCTACCGATACTGATCGTTGCTGGGCAGCAAAAATGTCTCTACTACTACGTTCGACTCCAGACAGAGATAAGTACTCCCTATGCGTACTGCGTCAAATATGGAATTGTCGTATCTCCTTGTCTGGTTCTTCTGAGGGGCTCCCTGATATTCTAGAGTCTAAGAGTATACCATTGACCATGGCAACTCTGATTGAAGTCAGTGATCCCACCTCAGCTAATACAAATCTGTTACCCACATCAAAGTGGTGACCCAACTAATGATGTAGAGACGCGTACTAATGGGTGATATACTACACTTTCTCTTTCTCTTTGATAAACAATCTGCCATGTTAGTAGCACACAATATATATAGACTCCATTCTTCGGAGCCATTATAGTCATGAGGATGAGATAGCTAAGACAAAAGCAAACAATAAAGGCAAAAGCAAACAAATCAAAGCCAGTGTAAGCAGATTTAATCAATGACAATGACGCCATCACCTTCCTGTTCTCCGTCGGACACTTCACCTTCATCACTTGAGAATGGCTCGTAATCGCCATAGAAATCATCTTCTTCGTCATCCTCGAGAACAATAGGTTGGCCTTCATCTCCACCATAAACGTCATCAGAGTCCAAGTTGATGACCTCTTGCTTGGACTTCTTGTCCAAATCGACTTCGTCTGTGCTGTGTTTTCTCTTGTGTAAGTCAACCTCTGGTGTGGCCTGTGCGGTTAATGGGTTGCCATCTGTTGGTCTGACAGCACCATTTGTAGATGTCGTAGTAGCACCACTCAACTCAGACTTGGTGGCACCATCAATGTAGTCGGAGAACACAGTGGTGAACGCTCTGTTGCTCGTGGCATTCCACTTTCGACTAGCAGCAGCAAACTTTTTCTTCTCCTCCTCGCTGGATGTGATACTTCCCGTTGTGATATCGTTAGAAGTCATGAAACTCATCAAACCCGTCAAAATGGTGTCCACAGTCCAAGCAGGGTTCCACGATTCTGGGTGGTAGTCAGAGATGGAGAGGCACAATCTGGTGTTTGGACGGAATCTTCCGCTTGGTGTGACCATCTTGATTCCAGGAGGCTTGAACGGGTAGTCCTTAGGGAAGTGGAGGATGCCGTGGTACTGGCCCCCTTCGTATGGGGTAGCTGGTGGACCAGAGATGATGTAGTGCCATTCAAGAATGTTGTCGTCCTTTGGGCGCGCAACGATGAAGGGTGTAGGTTCCTCCCTCATCTGCTTGTACTCCTTATTGAGTCTCTTGGTGGCGGCTATTGTGGCCATTGTGTGTGTGATCGGGTGGCGTGTGTCCTGTTGAGTTGCTTGTAGTGGAGCGCTCCGAGTGTCTCAAAGCGGTGTCTTTGTTGTCTGGGAAGCTGGTCTTCGGTGGTGGTGCTGTCTCTTCTCCCGAAAGATGGTGTAAAGGGCGGATTGCGTTATTTTGTAGCGCCCGTCCCGCTGTCTGTTCTCTGGTTCCTGAGCGGTTATAACGTATCCGTCGGTGTTGTTTGCCCTCGCTTTGTGTTTCGTGCGCGACTATCGAATAACGGGAAGCGAGTTTAGAAAGAACAATTATCTACAAGTGGAAGTAATTATTTAAAGTTCATAAATTATATGCTAAGAAGAATGCAAAGGAGCGTGCGAAGAAATGTCAAAAAGCAGCAACACAAAAGAAGAATGAAGACCAAGTATTAAGATCAAAATTAAGAAGTGAAAACCCATGAATCGTTACCGTAGAATTGAACCCTTTTAACAAGAGACAAGGTCAACGATCTCCAAGTGGATTGCAACACACTGAGCACCAAGGGACTCATCGTACAAGTTGTAGAAGGTACCGGAGAGACACTGGTAGAAGACATCGTTGTCACCGATAGCCAAGTTACCATCCGTAGTGACGGACCAACCAGCAGCGTAGATGGCACCGGCCTGTGGTGGTGGACCATCGAACTGGAACTGTCTGTTAGCAACAATAGAACCAATTCTACCAGCAGCATCGGTCAAGATACCCTCGTTCAAGACCATGGCCAAAGAAGAGTCGGTCAAACAAGCAACAGAGTCGGCAGAACCAGTGTCCTCGGACTCCTCAGCAGAAGCGGAAGATGTGGTGGCGGTAGCGTCCTCAGAAGCAGAAGTGGAAGCCTGGACTTGACCATCAGTGATCTGAGAAGCAGCAGCCTCGGTGGTGGTGGTGGCCTGAATCTGACCGTCGCTGATCTGAGAGATGGCAGCGGCGGAAGACTGGGTGGTGGTAGTAGCCTGAATCTGACCATCGCCAATCTGGGAAACAACCTGGGCGGTGGTAGAAGCAGCAGCAGCGGTAGAAGTAGTAGCCTGGATCTGACCATCACCAATCTGAGAGACAACCTGGGCGGTAGAAACAGCGGCGGCAGTAGAGGTAGAGGTAGTGGCCTGGATCTGACCATCACCAATCTGAGAGACAACCTGAGCGGTAGAAACAGCGGCGGCAGTAGAGGTAGAGGTAGTGGCCTGGATCTGACCATCACCAATCTGAGAGACAACCTGAGCAGTAGAAGTGGCAGCAGCAGTGGAGGTAGTAGCCTGGATCTGACCGTCACCTATCTGGGAAACAACATCTCTCTTCTTCTGGGAAGCAGAAGCTGTGGCAGATGGAGCAAGAGAACCAGTGGTGATTGGAACGACGGCAATACCGAAGGTCTGTGTGTAGTCGGTGGAGGCACCAGTTGGAGCTGGAGAATCTGGAGTCAAAGTAGTCCATGGCTCAGATGGAATGTAAGCAGCCATTGAGGTGGCAACCATGGTGGCGGAGGCGAGCAAAGTGGTCTTTCTGTACTGCATTGTGAGTGTGGAATGTGTGTGTAGTAGAATCTGTAAGAGAAGAGCTGTAGAAGAGTCTTTGTCTTGTGATGAGGAAAAAGGAAAAGATGAATAAGATCTCGACAAAGAATGGGCGTCGAGAGTTCCTTATATACACCTCCTCGGTGCCTCGTTTGGATCAGATCTCGGGAACGTGGATCTCAGATTTCTAAAAATAGTTGCTAAAAATACAGCCTCCTGCAAGCACGGGCTGTCAATGCAGGTAATTAACGTTCCTGATCCGGTGATTTTCGCGGGGAAGTGGCGCGTACCAGAAATTATAGTCCGTAAGTGGACCTATTTAGGAAATTTGTAAACACACGGCATTACCGCAATAGGAAAGTGGCTGGTTGGGTAAGAATTTGTACCGCTGGATCAGAATTATGCAGGCCCGATATTCGCTTCGCCCTAGTACAATCGCTGGTGGGAATCCGAAATACCCAAGTCTGATTGTTCTGTAGCAGTCTAGAACAATAAGACCCCTTGGAAGGCTGGTAGACCAGTGCGGGGATCTTCTTTCTTTGCCTACGTTGATTGAACTATTGACACGTCGTGGCGTTATTCCTGCAGCACCGGCGAGAGCAATCATGAATTCCAGTGGGCGTACATTTCGGGTGTGCTGATGGGGCGATGCCCAAAAACTGTGGGGAATGGCGCAGTCATCACCCAAGCCATGTCGATTTGGGAGCGATGGTGATCGTGATTCGCTGGGCACTGGGAGGTGCCCGGGAACTATGGAAGCTCACAACTATGGACCGATCCCGTGCCGAAAGGAACGCAGTAAGGGCGTTGGTCTATGGTGCTATTCTCGCTATCTTCGGGCATACCTGGAATTCCCAGAAGTCATGGTACAGTAATCAGCTACAGCGGGCCCTAATTATACAAACGTGACCCCACTGGCCCAAGGAACGCGCAGGATCAATTGAGCTCGGAGTTCGTAATTACTGGTTGCTCTCTTGGCCCTTCATCTCCATTTGGCACAATTGGGTGGGCCCGTTTAGCCATAAGTGGACTAATTGTAGCAAGGAGTATAGAAGTGTCAAATTCAGTACCCGTACATCCAATTGAAGAGCCGATATGGCTGTGAATTGTAGTCGCTGCCTCTGTCTCTCTGCAGGTGCGCAGTGCGAGCGATCGATCTAAAAATATTTGATGGGGTCGAGTAACGAAATGACGTAACGTCGCTGAAAATAGGTTAAACCGTCGTACAACAGCTGCTATACGAGAAACCTTAGTGTGGAGTATAGGTAACTGATAATCCTGTGTGTCACTAATACCATTCAATCACAGTTTGGTTTCTCCAGTAGCGTTCAAATGGCACTTATAGACTTCTTGTACCCCGGAAGTATCGATATCACGTGCATATGATGCCGGATCTCTATTGACACGTGGACCTGCCAACTGCCCCGGAGGAGCGGTTACGGTAAAAGAAAAAAAAGTGTGAACATGGCTCTAATGTTTGATGATGTTCTGGTTCCGCAGCGCCAACACACAGCTCACGGGTTCTGTCCCCACGAAGATCACACATACCCGACCACATGAGTTTCACGACCAACTCGATCAAGCTTCTTGCGGGAAACTCGCACCCGGACCTCGCGGAGAAGATCTCCAAGAAGTGAGTCCTATGTCCTATGGTACCATTAGGTGCCCATCTACCTTGGCTCAGGCGTATTAACAGTTAACTCAGACTCGGTGTACCACTCAGTAAGATCGGTGTCTACCAGTATTCCAATCAGGAGACCTCAGTCACAATCGGAGAGTCTGTCAGAGATGAGGACGTGTACATCATCCAGACCGGTTGCGGTGAAGCTGAGATCAACGACTTCCTCATGGAGCTTCTCATCATGATCAACGCCTGCAAGACTGCCTCAGCCAGAAGAATCACCGCCGTGATACCGAACTTCCCATACGCCAGACAGGACAAGAAGGACAAGTCGCGTGCTCCAATCACTGCCAAATTGATCGCAAACTTGCTGCAAACTGCTGGTTGTCAGCATGTGATCACTATGGACTTGCACGCCTCTCAGATCCAAGGTTTCTTCAACATCCCAGTTGATAACTTGTATGCCGAGCCATCTACGCTTCATTACATCAGAGAGAAGATTGGTTTGGAGAATGCTATCTTGGTTTCCCCAGATGCTGGTGGTGCTAAGAGGGTTGCCTCCATTGCCGATAAGCTCGATTTGAACTTTGCCCTTATTCACAAAGAAAGACAGAAGGCCAATGAGATTTCTAGAATGGTCCTTGTTGGTGATGTGTCTGGGAAGACTTGTGTTTTGGTTGATGATATGGCTGATACATGTGGTACGTTGGTCAAGGCTGCCAATACTCTTTTGGAGAATGGTGCCAAAGAGGTTATTTCTCTTGTTACACATGGTATCTTTTCTGGGTCTGCTGAAGAGAGATTGAGAGATTCGAAGTTGTCCAAGATTGTGTGTACCAATACCGTTCCAATCACCATTCAAAATGACAGATTGGACCAGATTGACATCAGTCCAACCTTGGCTGAAGCTATTCGTCGTCTTCACAACGGTGAAAGTATTTCATATTTGTTCAGCAATGCTCCATCTTCTTGAGAGATTCTTATTATCCTCTTACATCTCTACCATCGTCTACCTCTTCTTGTACATTACTTCCTCCAATTTTTATTTCTCTTGCTCTACGTGGGGCACATAACAAGAAAATATTACCAGCTAATATTCACGATACACTTATACATTCATGAGTAAAGAATGTGTAGATCCGAGACCTAATCGTACTTGGCATAAACGTGGCCCCAGAACTGGCGGAGAGTCTTATGTTCCTCACCAAGTTTGGTGATCTTGTCCACTTCGTCATCCTCCAACTTAAACTCGAAGATGGTACCAGCCTCTGCGATTCTCTTTGGCTTAGAAGAAGTGGTGACAGGAAGGACACCTCTCTGGTAGACCCATCTCAACAAGATCAAACCAGTGTTCTTGTTGTACTTCTTGGACAATTCTTCAATGTAATCAGAGAATGGACCAGTCTCTCCGTTGGTCTGTGTGACTGGGCCCAATGGACCATAGGCTTCAAGCAAGATGTTGTTCTTCTTAGAATAGTCGTAGATACCTGGAGTCTGGTTCTGCAAGAAGGCAGAGTACTCGATCTGGTTAACAACTGGCTTGATCTCAGCAACTGGCAACACTTTCTCAAAGTCCTCAACTCTCCAGTTAGAGACACCGATGTTCTTGGCCTTGCCCTCCTTGTACAACTCTTCCAAGTACTTCCAGGCTTGAACAATGTCATAACCTGGTTCCTTCTCGTCGTAGAATGGGTCATGGATCAAATACAAGTCGACATAGTCCAAGCCTGTGACCTTCAGTGCATCGTACAAGCTCACTTTAGGGTCAGCAGAGCACTTGGAGAACTTATCGGTGACCCAGATCTCATTTCTTGGCTTGTTGGCCTTCTTCAATGCCTCGCCGAGCTCCTTGTAGTTGCCGTAGTTCTCAGCAATGTCGACGTGAATGACACCCGGCAACGAAAGAGCATAGACCAACTGGTCCACGAGTTGTGGGTTGAAGTTGGTTCTCTCCTTGTCGAACCATTGGGTGCCGGTGCCGATGATGGAGATGGCAGGGATCTTGTTTCCGTTACTGAGTGTGAAGTATTCCATTGTGTGTGGTGTCTATTGCGGTGTGGTGGTTGTTGAGAATGGGGATAAAGGGGATTACCGGTGCTTTTATATTTTTTGGAGGGTCGCGTATGACCCCACATTGGGAGGGCGGGATGGCGAGATTCGAACTTACCACATACTATACCACAAACGCATCTACAGACACTCTTCTCATCATTTCATAGCCATAAGTTCGTTCTGCGAATAAATAAGTAGTCATAATCGGCGTGTAGGTCGTATGTATAAGTAGCGCCTCTTATCAGAGCTTCAAGTCCGTCTTCTCCCAACCAGTGCCCTTTGCACTCTTCAAACCATAGGCAGAAGGCTGCTGGTCCATTGGCACTCCAGGGATCTTGTAGGCGAATGGGTTGCGGTCAGTCTTGAAGTCCAGGTTGGCCAAGGTGTGGTTGACCTCTCTGTGCTTGGACTCGTCGGCCCTGATTCTCAAGATGAGGTCTCTGAATGTACTGTTCTCGTTCAGGTCGTCCCAGTACTGCCAGGAAATCTCTGGAATCTTCACCTGGTCAAACCTTGGTAGTCTCTTGGCGTCAATGTCCTTGAGCAAGTGGGTGTAAGTGGAAACAGCTTCCTCCTCAAGGTAACCAACGAATCTGTGACAGTATTTTGGTCTGATCAAGTAGACCAGGAAGAACAGGTTACAGAAGACACCTTGACCGACGTAGATGATCAATCTGGTGAACCAAGAAGGATTGCCCAGCTTCATGAATGTCAACAGGTGCATTCTCTCGTTGTAGGCCTCGTCAAGCAACGTCTCAATCCATGCCTTGTCTCTCTTCAACAATCTCAAGGACTTCAAGTGACGAAGGAAAGCAGCAACCATACCGGGGACACCGGCGATGCTCTCCAAGAAGATACAACGGGTCATCCATTTCTCCTCAGTCATGAAGTATCTTGTTCCCTTCCAATCTTGTAGTTCACCATTGACGTCCTTTGGCTTCTTATAACCAGTGACAAAGTCAAAACAGGCACGACAGAACTTGGTTCCACGATCAGCAACCTTGTCGCCAAACGTCACTGGGTCACGGTGTTCAAAGTGAACGTCTTCACACTCGGCCTGGTCCATCGGTGGGTGTGGGAACACTGGGTGGGTGATGTCCTGGTTATCGAGATTGATTGGGTTGACAACGAGCTTGGTGGAGATGTCAAATGGGGAGTGGTGGCTTGGGTCAACCTTGGAGGAAGTTGATGCCATTCTCTTGGAGACCAGGCCCGTAACGATGACCCTTGTGGAGCCCTGGAGCTGAGCACGGAGTGCTGACTGTACGGATATCTTGAACAATGCTGTTTGTATCATGGCTTTGTTGAAATGTCTTTATGCCTTGTGTGTAAGGAACTGAGAGTGTAGCAACCAAAGAACAAAATATTACCGAGCAGCGGAGTCAAGGCACTTATATACCTGAGCGCCCATTACTCATACTCTACCGGGCATTGGTCACAAAAGGGATACAGTGAATACGCTCAAACAGTTGTTTACCTAACAAACCCTCATCCCGGTCCTTGCCGAGTAAGCTCCTATTGTTCGCCAACCAATCAACAAAGCCCGTTATGTGTCAGGACATGACCGGCCACTAAATCCCGGGATCGTCCACATACACTAGTGTTTCACAGGTTCGGGCGGGTACCTTTGCCGTGGAATATGGAGCAAAACTATTGAAACAAAGAGCCAATGGTTTCTACTGTATCCTTTGCAACCACTACACAGACCACCGAGTCCCGCGGCCTTTGTTTGTTGTTCTGTGTTGCGTCTTGACCCCACGCGATTCAACTGAAGTGCGGCTGCGTGGGGGACTATAGCGGCTAGCGCTAGATACAGGCTCTTACTCACTCTTAGCCGTTCCGATTTTCTCCTGAAGGCCGGCGAATAGAGTGACGGCAATCACAGCATACGCGTGTAAGGATGCAATCAATATGATTGGCCTGAAGGTGCCGGTGCTATAGGCAGGGTGTTTCCATGTGGAGCGCTGAGTCCTGACTTATGGCCCCGCGCTAATTGGTTGGGTATCAACTGTGCGTACTGGGCCGGCGCTTTAAAATAGGCTCAGAGCTGATATATTGGGATTCTTATGTTCTGAATTAGTGTAATCGAATCGTAAGAAGAGACATATCCCATTAAAAACACCAAACTCAGTGACTAGATTAATTGAAAAAAAATTCTAACTAGTGCTCCACAAAATAGCATCTCTACTTTTCTTTTTATTCAGTTGACTTACCTTTGAAACCATCAGTTTGTGAAAAAATTTGGAATTTGCCGGTTCTATTACATCTACAGTATACATCAAAACTTTCTAGAGATTTTAAGCCTATTACCAACTCTTCAGCATAAATATTGACCGAGAAATAGAATTTAGGAGCATGTTCTTCTACCGACATGTGGTGTCAGGATGTCAACAGGTGTCCGGGTGTTTACTGACGGATATGACGTCAAGCGCGCCTACGTACGTTGTTCCATCATCGCTTGATCATATGTATAGCATTATCTTTTATGTAGGTGGGCGGCTTATTCTCAGGGTCCAGGGTCCAGGGGCCTATGTATATATGCCAAACCACCGGGCGTCCTGATTTCTATGCAAAGTAAATGGACTACTATACTCATATCCGTACACAAATGATATAGCATAGAGGGGACTCCGAAGATTTGCCTAGACTCTTGGTCCTAGAGGATACAGCTTCGAAGCTGCTAAGTCCGAGCAGTATATATTTCACAGTCCAATAGAAGGGGTGACATATAACTCCGCGTCAATGTATCAGCCGTTAATTTGTGTCATAACTCCCAAGGTTCTTCAGCATATATTGGCACCGGTACAGGCCTTGATCAGAATCTACCGTGCAACTCCGAGCACACGGGAACAATTAACGCCGTTCGTAATCAATGTCTGTAATATGCAGGTATGGATATGTGACTCTGACCCTGTGACCCTGTGTACAACCACACGGGTTTCTTTCTTTCTACAACTTCTGTTGATGGAGGCCGAGCGCGAGAGTATGCGGGGGATTACAACTCCGCTGGGCGCTAAGAAGACCAAGACAACGGGTGGCAGGCTCGGCAGGTGTTGAAGATCAATGTGTCCAATGATCTCCACAAAGGCCACGGATACAATGGACTGAACACGCTGCAAACAATGAGATATACGCTCACTTTAAGCGGCACGTAGTAGTACATAGGTGTGGCCCCTACCGCGGACTTTCGGCAGAACCACCAAGGTACCTTTTTTTTGGCGTAACCACTTCAGTACTTTTCACGACAGGAGCTCGAGCAGCCACTCTTTTTTCTCTTTCAGCTCGGGGAGAACACCACCACACAGCTCTTCTCCAAGAGAAGCAAGACACTCCCTTCGCTACCCAGGCACACCTCACCACCACCCCTTCACTGCACCCAAAACAGCGCGTTCCAACGGCGTCTCCACAGCATCTGAAGTCCTCACGAGATCCTCCCCTTAAAAGCCCTTGAAGAGAGCCTGCCACAGCTATAATACACCTCAACGGTTACCACAGTCGCCAGCGTCTCCAGTCTCCGCACCGCAGCGTATATATAACCCCAGGGTCTTGGCCTTCAAAACACACATCACACTCCCATTCGTTTCTACCCAGCACACAGTCACACTACAATGGCAGACCTCTCAGCACTGAGGCTGTTTATCAGAGATGACGAAGCCGACGTCTGTGACAACACAAATGACTACGACGGCAGAGACAACCTGAGAATCCTCTCCGTCTTCATGATCCTCATTTCCTCCTGCATCGGCACATTCTTCCCACTGCTCTCCTCCAGATACTCTGCCGTCAGACTTCCAAACTGGTGTTGGTTCATCGCCAAGTTCTTCGGTTCCGGTGTCATTGTCGCCACTGGTTTCATCCATCTGCTCGAGCCGGCATCTGATGCTCTCACAGACAGTTGTCTGACCGGCCCAATCACCGAGTACCCATGGGCCTTCGGTATCTGTCTCATGTCCCTCTTCCTCCTCTTCCTCACTGAGATTGTGTCTCACCACTATGTCGAGAGGGCCACCGCCGCTGGTGCCTCCGCTCACTCACACTCTCACTTTGGTAACGTTGACAAGGAAGACAAGGACGAAGTTGACTCCAACGATGATGACTCCAACAAGAAGGACCAGACTACCTCCCTCGCAATTGGCCAGAACCACTTCTCCCACGACGCTGAACACCAGGACCCACAAGCCATCGACACTCCATTGAACGACAAGGACAGAGAACAATATCTCAACCAGATTCTTTCCGTGTTCATCTTGGAGTTCGGTGTCGTGTTCCACTCCGTCTTTGTCGGTTTGTCCCTTGCCGTTGCTGGTGATGAGTTCAACACTTTGTTCATTGTCTTGATTTTCCATCAAATGTTTGAAGGTCTTGGTCTTGGTACCAGAATCGCTGACACACCATGGGACAAATCAAGAAGATACACTCCATGGTTATTGGCCATGGGTTACTCTTTGTCCACTCCTATTGCCATCGCCATTGGTATTGGTGTAAGACACTCTTTTGCTCCAGGTTCCAGGACAGCATTGATCGCTAATGGTGTTTTCGATTCCATCTCTGCCGGTATCTTGATTTACACTGGTATCGTTGAGCTCATGGCTCATGAGTTCTTGTATTCTAACCAGTTCAAGGGTGAAGGTGGTTTGAAGAAAATGCTTTTGGCTTATCTCGTTATGTGCTTTGGTGCAGGTCTTATGGCCCTCTTGGGTAAGTGGGCTTGAAGTTACCAAATTACGCTATCGGTTTCTAGGGTTATTCCTACTTTTGTTTACGATCTTTACTACCAGTTATCAAGCATTACTAATATTAGATTTTTTTGAAAGCTCGATGTAGTCATAACATTCTATAAAACCAAGAAATATATATATAGCAAGAAGACATGTCTTCAGAATATGAGTTCTCTAGCTGAGTCCTGGGACTTGTCAGAGGTGAAAGCACGATCAGCCTCCTCTTTCTCCCTCAGCATCTTCTTATGAGAAGGCAACCCAAGCACTGGAATAGAACCTCTACCCATCATAAGTCCTGGGTGGAAAGGTATAAACAAGATACATGTCAGTGCCATCATGAGCGCATCCAAGATCATGAAATACACTTCATGTGTGATCAAAAATCCAGTCCAGCCTTCAGAAAGCTCAACAACTCTGTAGATGGAACGAGTGTAAACGAACAACACACCAACAATGATCACCAATGGGTAAAACTTAAATGACCTCATATCTCTGATGTGTTTGTAATCTGGTTCAAACAGTGGTTCCATCTCTTTGTAACCTTTTCTCAAGTATCTCACTTTCCAGAAGAAGTGGAGGAAGAAGAACAAGAACACAGTCATGGAGAGTACTTGGAAGGCAATACCAGCAACCATAACGTTTGTTCCACTTGTAGAGGACTTGTAATCTTTCAAAGAAACAGCAGCCATACCACCACCACAACCTTGGATGACCAAAGAGATGATATCACTAGTGATGAAGATGTATGAGTACCACATTGGCTTCAAAAGGGCAAACCGTGTACCGTACACCATGATCAGCTGGGCGAGTAAGTAGTAAATACCAGCCATGATGAAACATGGAGCAATCGTCAAAGTGATGATTTGAAGTAAGAAGGAGTTGATGTCCGAAGTGTCTTGAGAAGAAAGAGTACGACCAATGTATCCAGCCATCTCAAGTCCTGTTCCACAGAAGTATGAGATACCAAACCACCATGTGCGATAGAACCCACCAAGAACGGAGTGTATGAGGAAGAAAAGACCCATGACGATGGCCATGGCCATGTTTCCGCCATAGCTTGGGGTCATGCCGTAGATGTTATCGGCCATTGATAAAGACGAGAGCGTCTCTGAGGCAGCAAGAACCGCCTGGGTGGCAGATGAAGCAGCAACATTGTTGGTGGCTGTAGCAGCGGCCACTTGATCACTGAGGTAGGCCAAAGAGGCAACAACGTAGTCCAGTGATCGAGATTGCTGGATAAGCACTTCACGCTGGGTCTGTGTTGCCAGTGCTTGTGTCAAGGAGGAGAGATCGACCTCGAGTGAGGTGATTTTGGGTAGGAGCGTGGCCAGTGTCTGTGTAGCGGACATGATGTGAAGCGTGAAGCAGATTCTGAATATGGAGATGCCAGGGCCTTTGTTGACAGTTGGAACTTGGCAGGTGATCGCCTGCTTTGTGTCTCGGTGATGGGCGGTGGGTGGTGTATGATCGAGATGGCAGTGGGACGACTCACGAGATCTCTCACTTGTTTGGTATGTTTCGAGTCTTCAGCAGTGCCTTTAAATCACCGTTGAAGAGTTTTGAAAGACTTCGCCACTGAAGACAAAACAAAGCCTCCATGAAAAGGCGGCAATCCCGGCACTTATAGACATATTAAAGCCGACTAACTGCGAGGGGCGTCCTGGCTTCTACAGCAGCGTTCTACAGTGTCTCAATGGGGTTCTTGGCCCACGAAATCTTCTCTGAGGACCGATTACGTCCATGTCAGGCTTCCGACACGTTTAGTGGGTGACACCACTGGAATCTACACATAAAGTTGGCCTAGAATCAGCAAAAAAAGCTGGAAAATGCACAAAGTTTAGCGCTAAAAGTGGAGTCGAACGATCGCGTAGCCGACTAAGGCCGGCGCCTGTGGGCTATAAACAGACGAAACCGCACCCCGAGCAGGCTGTGTTGGTTTGACTCACGGATTTGTTGATTTATGATGATTAATGATGAATATATCTTTACAGTCTATACGGTTGCGTTTTGTGGTTATCTTCTCGGTCTTTGTCGGTGTTCTTGGCTATCGAAGGCTGAGCTTGACCGACTCTTGTCTCTTCCGGAGTTGCTCTGATGTTGTTTGTGCTTGGAGTCGAATCAGAGGGAAATATCGTATGGATGGGGTTATAATTAGCAGGTATATCACACCACAGCTGCATATAGTAGCCCCACAAGTCTTTCTTTCTTTCTTTCGCTTCGCTTTGCTAGAGGGAATGCTACAATGACCATGAAGACAGTACATACAGCAACGCCCAGTGCTTACATACATCTCCCTCCATCCTCACAATCAGCAAACCCCGTCGCCTAAACCCTCCGATACAACCGTCACACACAATTCTGTATATAGCACGAAATATCTTCGATTCACCCAAGAATTGCGCTTGTGTACCAGATTGCTACGTGATATCGGGCCAGAGGGCCAAGACACCATATTCTTATGAACACATCTCCGCACCCTGCAAAACAACAAAATAATCTACGTTTAGTACTCTGATATCATTACATTGTGAATTATATGGCATTTGTCATCAAATGCAGTACAAAACACCCTCTTATGCAAGTGTCTGGAACACTCTCTTCTTAGCAGTCTTCTCCACATGTTGTTGTTGCTCGTACTCATCAATGAACTCGGTGTTATGCGTCAAGTTCCACTGAGTTCTCAGATATTTGAGACCTTGGATGTTGAAACCAACTTCGGCAGTGTTACTCTTCAACTCTTTTCTCAAGTAGTCCTTAACGTTCGTAATCTGGTTCTTGATCTTCTCATCTCTCAAACTCGTCAACTCATGCAAATTGGATCTGATCAAGAAGAACAAAACACGACAAATGGCAGCCAAGTTCTGCTTCAACACAACTTGGGACTTGGTCCATTTCTCAATGACTCTAAAGAACTTCAACACAAATGAGAACGGTAAAACCAACAGAGCATCCTCCAGTTGAGATGGCTTGATCTTGACAAGTGTGTCCAAGATGTACTCAGAACCAGTCTTGTTCATAGCCTGAAGCAATGGATTCTTGGAAGGTGGCATTGGTTGTTCACCAACCTTGGTCTTGAGCCACTTGTTGTATTTCACCTGGTACTCCTCCTGGTCTTCAATGTCTTTACAACCAATCTCCAGGGCCTCCAACAACTTCTCACCAGCCTTCAGCGTGTCCAAAGTCTGTTTGTGAACACCAGTAGACTCATCCTTCTCCTCATCTTCATCATCATCTCCATCACGTTTCTTCTTGTTATCATCACCTTCCAATGAGTCCAACAATCCAGACTCATACATCTCATCCATCTCCTTTTCCTTCTCTTCTTCCAAGAACACTTGATCATCAGTCTCTCTCCACAATCTAATACTGTGGTCATGAGATGTAGAGACGGCAAAGGAAGCGTCATTTGCAATGGCAACACTCCAAACTTCAGAGTGATGGGCAGCCAATTTTTGGATACAGTCAAACTTATCACCATCCCAATATTTCAATAAACCATCTTTACCAGCACTGAAGAAATGATGGGTTTCTGGAACAAATCTGACACACATAATAGAATCCTGATGACCAAAGATAGACTTGTGACAATCACCAAAGTCCAAACCCCAGATCTTAATGTTCTTATCAGCAGAAGATGTGATTAACATCTTTGAGTCAAATGAAATGTCAATGGACAAGACTGGCAACTTGTGACCATACAAAGAAAGGAAGAACTTGAGCGTGTCGAAGAAGAACACCTTGACGGTGTTATCCAGCAGAGAAACAGCCAAATACTTGGAGTCAGGACTGATCTTCAGGGACAAAACATCTTCATTCAACTCCAAAGTCTTCTCATGGAAGATCTTCATCTGTGCAACAGTTCTATCACTTCCAGGAACACTCTCCATCTCGACTCTGAAGGTCCAATATTTCACAGTCTTATCAGCAGAACCAGTGACAAGCGTCTTACCGTCCTGTGTAACGTCCAATGACCAAATAGCACCTTCATGTGCTTCAACAGTTTCAAGTAATGTGGAAGTAGCCAAGTCATACAACTCAATCTCACCAGCTCTTGTACCAACAACGACCAAAGTACCACCTGGCAAGAACTTCACACATAAAGCGTATCCACACTCAAACGTTCTCAAACAGTTTGTTGTGGCAGTGTTCCAAACTTTCAAAAGTCCATTAGAGGCAGTGGCCAATAACTTGTTGTTATCACTGATATCTGTGGCTCTGATATCTGTTCTGTGACCCTGAAGCTCAACGGTGTATGATTTAGAAGCAGGTTGAACTTCCTTGTTTGTGTATCCAATAGTGTAGTACTCCAATGTGTTGTTTGTGCAAGATATAAGGAGTTCCAATTTCTGAGAAGTTGTTAATGCCCATGTGGCGTTTCTGATCTTTGAACTCGATCTGACAACCGTCCATGGATGCAAGAGGAGGTTCACATCTGATTCTTTCAATGCATTAGAGATTTCATCTTCATCATAACCCTTCTCTTTGAGTCTTTTCTCTCTCTTCTTTGAAGCCTTGGCAATCTCATCGTCCGTTCTGATTCTGAAGATTTCAAGAGTCTTATCAGCGTTCTGGATATAAAAGAATCTGTTTCCTGCAACAGACTTGAACGAGATTTCAACACCTCTGGATTTGCTCTGCTTCTCAAAAGAACCACGTTCTTTAAGCTTCTGGTTCACCTGTTCTTCTTTAAAGTCAACTCTCCATACCTTGACCTGGTTCTCACCACCGGTGGTGATGATGACATCTCCAGAAATGGCAAGTCCCCAACACTCACCAGTGTGGGCAACGTGTGTTTCAACACATTGCTGTGTCTTGAGATCCCATACCTTGATGAGACCGTCCTTGGATGTGGAGATGAGCCATTCTTCAGAGAACCAAAGACCTGTGATCTGGTCCTTGTGACTTCTGAGCTTGAAAAGACCTGTTTCGCCAACAAGGTCCCAGAAGATGATGTTGGAGTCCTTCGAACCAGAAATGAGTCTCGTTCCCTCGTTGTCGAACTGAAGTATTGTGACTGCGGACTTGTGGCCTTGGAAGTTGATGACAACCGTACCGGAGAGAAGGTCCCACACTTTGATGGAGCCATCCTCGTAGCCAGCAGCGATGATACCTGTGTCCTCGTGGTACACCAGCGCAGTGACCTCGCTTGGCTTCGTCAGCTTAGCATCGGAAGCACCGGGAGGAAGCCCGTCTCTCAAACGCTTGACGACTTCTCCGGTTTTGATGTCCCAGATGAGGATCTCTTCGAGGCCTGCGGTGATGGCCTGTCCGGCACCCGTCTTTGAGGTTGGCGGAAGCCACACGGCGTTCGAGCGCGATGCAATGACACCGAAGCAGTGCTCCTGCTCGTATCTCTGGTACGACTTGACCATTTTTAGCGTGTTGATTGTGCACTATCAGAAGTTCTGTTGAAGAGACACAACTGCACTCTCTTTAAAATTTTTGGCGATGAGCTGCTGACGTAAGAATTCGCGCTTTTTGGCGACGCTACTGACTAAGCACTTACATAAGCGGTTTATCAATAAAGCTCGTATAATAGCTAGTAATCCCTGAATTCAACCAGAATATAGAATAAAAAGATGTGGAAGTAGGAAAAGGTATTAGTAATAATAGGTGAAACGTTCTTACCAATAAATGACTGCAAATGGATGGTAATGTGGGGACAAATTATGGGGTAAAAAAAATGGCCTGTAACAGGTTAGAGGACTTCAACGGTCAGACATCACACGTTAACGTCACAGCTTCACATGGTCTGTGACTTGTTTGGACGGATGACAAAGTGTCCACCAAAGCCCTTGAGCAGGTTGCTTTCAACCCATTCACCGGTGTACGTGCCCTGCTTGATGGCATCGGTGACGACCTTTGACTTGGTCATGTAGAACTGCTGGTGGCCCTCAATGTAGACGATGGAGTTGTGCCATGGGGTTGGAATGTGCAACTTGTCATGGAACCTTGGCTCCTCTTGCGACTCCAAAGAGGTGATGACTTTGCAGTGTTGTGGAGAGATCAAAAGGATACCGAACTTAGGGCCTGCGTTGTTGTGTGCATGGATGGAAAGACGCATGTGGAATGGAAGCATCAACTCGACCAAGTTGGAGTAGGCATCGTTTCTCTTGATCATTTCGAAAGCAACGGCAGAGACAGTCTTCTTGAACTTGTTCTTGGACAGGGTCTGACAATGGGCGTTCAGTCTCAGGTCCTCACTCATGAACTTCCAGAAACCTCTATAAAGCTCGAGTCTGGCGTGACCTTCAATACCCAAGTGTTGTCTCAGCTCACCAGCGTCGGTGTCACAACCAGCCGTCATCATCTTTCTCGAAATTTCAGAGTCCTCACAGATATTGGTGCCTGTGTAGTGATCCAAAGTGATCTCATCAACGAGACCTGGAGTATACGTTCCGTCGCTGTTGAACAGCATGTCTTTCAAAGAGACGAAGCCGACCAGGTCGTCGTTCTCAGCACCCTCTGTAATGGCCACGGTAGAATACAAGTACTTCAACTCCTCAGTATACGTGTCAACGGCATCATCATCAACACCAATACAGTCAGAAAAGACATGACCGTCACTGACAAGGAAAATCTTCATACCCGGTGGATAGAACTTCTTGACCTCTCTGGAGAAGCTGATGAGTCTTCTTAAGGCCAACTCCTCACCTCTGTCTGGATGCTGAACATGGACCTTCTCAGTGTTGGAAGACTTACATGGAAATGCAGGTAGAACAGCTTCAATCTTGAGGTTTCTCTTGGTAAAGAAGGCCAACTTCTCCAAGAAATGCTCTCTACCACCGAGGTCCCACTTGTCACCGTTTTCCTTGGTGTTCCTCAAAAATGCGGCGAAGAAGTCAGTGACCATGTTGGCCATGGACAAGTCGGCATCCTGAATGGCCGGCTGGGTCGAGAAGTGAACTCTAGAGTCTCTGAGGATCAATTTGCAGAAGAAATTATGGAAGTCAACCAAATGTGGGTGGTCGGTCTCGTAACCGGCAACGACAATACCACGAACCTGATTCTCACCAGGCTTGGTATACTCCATGGTGACGATGTTGTCACAGTGAGCCCAACGGAGTGGAACGAAACCTTCAGAGAGTTGATGTACTGGCGTGGTGATGGATCTATACGTGATAGTCTCACCATATGTGTGGGAGAGGTCCATCTTGATGTGGTTGGAAAGCTCACCCCAATACGTGTTGATGTCAAATCCACATTTTGGTCTGGCGGAAAGCAATTGGAACTCGTCGTTTCTTGTGTAAATTGCAAGGAACTTGCTATATGTGGAGTTGTCAG
This sequence comes from Petasospora maritima, assembly GCA_030557345.1. Classification (NCBI taxonomy): domain Eukaryota; kingdom Fungi; phylum Ascomycota; class Saccharomycetes; order Phaffomycetales; family Wickerhamomycetaceae; genus Petasospora; species Petasospora maritima. The sequence goes on from JAKTOZ010000065.1 coordinate 29,131, forward strand.
TAAGTTCCTTAGGAGATTGACCGACAGTCATATTGGTGTTGTGCGTAAAGCCTTTGCAAAAGAAGGAATCACCACAACAACTGGTAGTGTGATGATATGAAGAGGACAGGTTTTGGTTATATACACCACCCAGAAACCTCTCTAAACGCCGAAGTAATACGAGAAGTATTCTAAAGGGAGGAGAAGCCGCACTAGTGGCGTTACTAACATACAAAACCAATGGTAATATGTGGCGTCAGGCGTCAATCATTCCACTAACAGCCCTCATTGGGACACTTTCAGATGTAGACGGTCTCGATAAGGTAGAAGATCTTTATTCTCCAGAGGAAGGAATAGCGGTGTCACTTAGCCCAGACACACAATCACGTTACTGGAAGTGACTTGGGATGATACCCTGTTGGATTACCGGTGATTTCCGCCTGTGATCCTGATCTTCATAAACAAAACTCTTCTTTCATCACGATTCACAAGGCAAAGCTGTAATTAGATCCACTAATTTGCGCCCGTATGGCTAACGGCATCATATATATGGCCCACTACTTCTAGTAATAGTGATATATAACTAGCTGTGTCTATTGCCACTTATCGCACCACCTCTGGTTTAGTGAAAGCCTTAACCTGATTTGCGTGGGAGTAGATCTTTCACATTTCTTCGCTTTGACAGGGGACACACTCCGAGCCCCACACCAATATGCTTCGTAAAATGGCGCTATGGCTACGGATCCGGAGATATTTTCACATATTCTTTTAGCACTACCATATTGTGTTTCTGGGTGCATCCACAGTACAGATATCGAGCTGATTATATGGCAGAACGAATGTAATTGTTGAATGTTTTGCGTCACGAGTTACAAGTAGCGCGGGAAGTTTTACGAGACAAAGGGGCCTCGGCAAAAGTCGGGCCGGGTTGGCGGACAAGTCACAAGAGCTCACGTGGACTCTGGAGAAGTTGAGGCAACGGCAGCGCCCTCGTACGCCCCACCGGAGTCACCACCGAAAGACTTTCGAAACAATTATAACAAGCACCAGAGAAGATTCGTGCATAGGAGAAGGATGAGAAGTGCGTATGATTGTGCTGTGCACCGCTGAACTCGGCGGTTTCCAAGGCCTAGAAGTTGACTGGGAGGCCATCGTTTACGAAGATCTCAAAGAGAGAGAACTTCGGCAGAAGCGGAGTCACTGGCTACTAGATATATGTGTATGTGTGTGGGGCCACATTCTAGCACTGCGTCGTCCTCATGCCAACGCCTCTATTCAATTGATCCGACGCCGGCCTTCGTGACATCATGAGACGAGCACAGGTCCTACGATGTTATAATTCATCTAGAATGATCCTAGACACTATAAGCTAGTTCCACATGATTAGAAATATATAAGTACATTAAAGTCAAAAGAAAACTAATAAACAGAGAATCTCTATATAAAGAGCAAAACAAGTAACACAAAAAGCAGAGACATCAAAAACTCCACAGGTAGAACAATATATCTACCCATCACTCCTTCTCAAATACAATGGAGTACTCCATTTCCTTATTTTCAAATTCAACAATCACTTACTTTGGTCAACAGACTTGGAGATACCAATTCCATGGATTCTCTGAGTATGGGCATTGTTAGGAGCCCACTTTCTGACGTTTCTGATCTCATCAGAAGAGTACCCAGGGATACGAATGTTCCAGTTCTTCTCCAAATGAAGTTGAACGTCCTTGACATCAAGTGTTTCGGATTTTCTGTGCTTGGCCAAACGGCATGCAAAACCCGTAACATTTGTAACAAATTCATCAGCCAAATCAAGTAACAACTCTTCAACGTCACCATCAATCGTAGTCTCACCATCACCTTCATCAGCACCAACGGTCTTAACCAATTCACTCAACTTACGCTTGGACAACACCCTATCACTAGGAATCTCATATGGTGGCAGCTTCAACAACGCAGGAGTGGAGAGCGCAGGTGCAGCCAAACCTTGACCACCAGTCAAACTTGGTCTCTGTGGAGCCTGTGCTGGTTGCAATGGCTTTGGTGTAACAGTGGCACTGATCGGAATCGTCGGAACAGACGTCTTGAAGACATTTGCACCTTGCATATTCATAGAGCTTATGTTGTTACCAGTTGGCTTAGCAGCAGCATTGACGTTGGTAACTGGGGTGTTTGGTGATGCAGAATTTCCTGGACCTCTGTTGATCAAGTTGTTACCCGGAGCTTGGCCCTGTTGCTGATGTGGAGTGACACTGCGCTGAGCTGGCATTTGCTGCTGTATCTGCTGTTGAAGAGCCACCTTCTTCTGCTGCTGCTGTTGAGCGAGCTGTTGCTGCTGCTGGGACATCACTGCTGCATTTTGGGCCATTTGCGGAACAAGAACCTGATTGTTCATCGCTGGAGCAGGAGTAGTGGCTGGGACCTGTTGTTGGGTCTGTTGGTTGAATTGGGTTTGTTGTTGAAGACCAGACTGCTGAGACTGGAACTGGAGGTTCTGACCGATTGGAGATTGCTGAGGGTTGTTGTTCAAGTTTTGAGCCAACTGCTGCTGCTGCTGTTGAAGCTGAGCCTGGGTCTGGACTGTAGTTGGAACATGGTTCTGTACAAGCTGTGGCGTAGAAGAATTCGAAATGACCCTGTTCTGGTTGATCATAGTCTGAGATGGGTTCTGCACAGGCTGTGGTCTCTGCTGAGGTATCTGCTGTTGAGGTGCCTGCTGCTGAGGAGCACCCTGTCGCTGTTGTGTCTGTTGCTTCTGCAGCTGCTGGGAAATCTGAACAGCCACTTTTTTGTAAGAGTTAAACCTTTCTCTGAACACAACTTCTTGTTCACCCAGCTTCTGAAGCTGTTCTGGAGTCAATGTTCCAGACTTCTTAGCAGTATCAATGTCCTTGAGCTTCTTAGTGAAGTTGGCCAAGATAGTCTTGATCTGAGTCAACTGCTGGTATGGGGTAAGAGCCCTTTGTGGTTGACCTGGCTGTGTGTTTGGAGAAGCAGCGGTACCGTTTGGGGTTGGAGCGTTTTGTGACATCGGACTTGGTGTGGACACCACCCCACTCACAGCTCTCTGAGCCATCTGCTGTTGAGAAAGCTGCGGCATGACATTGCTCTGTTGCCTCTGCTGGGTCAACTGTGGAGAATGCTGTGAAAGTTGTGGAGACTGCTGCTGAAATTGTGGAGACTGAGCTTGGCCGGTAACGTTGTTGACATTGTTCTGCTGTAACTGCGGCGATTGAGCAATGACACGGTGCTGTTGCTGCTGCTGAGGCTGTGCAACCTGCTGCTGTTGGGTCTGGCCAGCTGCCTGGGCTTGTCTGTTCTTCTGCTGTTGCTGGTACTGGATCAAGATGGTCTTGATACGTTGAGCCTTTATCAAATGCTCTTGACCTTCTGGCGACTCTGTACCAAGTCTTCTCGCCTCTTGAATGGCGCGGTTGCACTGTTTTGCCAGCTCATGGATGTGGTCGGGGTTGATCACCATGGGACGGCTCTGATTGCCCTGCTGCCCGTTGTTCATCTGTCCGTTGTTCTGATTCATGAGGCGCGCGATGGTCAAACGATGGTGTTTTGATGATGTCTTGATGAGCGCTTCGGTGCAAAATCCAATGACACTTCACACAAAAAGACGGTGGAGGTGTACAGAGGCGGAGACGTGTGGGATGCCACAAAGAAAGAAACGCAAAAGGAATACGACTGCTGGACTGGGCGCTGTCTTCTGCTGTCATGTTGACTCTGTAGTGGTCGCGTATTTGTGAGTTTTCGGCGCTCCATCATGAGGCCGGGTAACCCTTTAGAGCCGGTTCGGGCAGCACATAGTGAGGACTTTATAGCGCTTACACTTAGAGCTTCTAGCAGTGTCTACCTGGTATCTATAGAGCATCACGGGTCATTCTATTAGTCACATCAGCGGGTGAATTTCTCATGGAAGTTCTCCACAAACTCGTCAATCAAACTTGGCCAGGCAGCGGTCTCGTCGTAGTTCTCAAGCTTCGAATCGTTCTTCCAATCTTGGAGGAACACGTAAAACATGTTCCACGTATCCTTACTGATGGCCTGCTTCCACTCCGTCTCCACAAATGTTATCCAAAAGCCGATCTTGTCACCGTAGTGCTCACCAAGGAGAAGTCTCCAGTACTCACATGCGGTATCCAACGGTAACGTTTTTTGGCCATCCTCCAAAAGGAATGGGAAGGCAAAACGGTAGACTTTCTTGATAAACTCATCGTCGTTATCCAGCATGAACTCCATCTGTTCGATAAACTTCTTCATGTCATCCAAGCTTTTAGCACGCACAGATGACCACTTGAGCAGGAAGGACTTTCTGTTGAAGACTCCCATGGAGGGCGATTCGAGGAACTCGGCAAGCGCCAACATCACCTTGTTCTCAGGGTCGTAGCCCAAGTCCTCGATATACCGAAGCGTACCATCGATGCCGATCTGGTCCGGGGACTCTTTGTACTTATCAAATATTGCAGCGAGCGACAGGTTATCCTTGCCGCCGCCCCTGGCGCCGGAGCCGTGTGTCAGGTAATCGTTGATGGCGACCTCGAGGTCCCACCCGGCGGCTCTGAGGAACTGTGTGGCAATGTTGCTTGTCGTCTGCGTGAAGTCGATGAACTGGTCACGCAACTGACTCTGCTGCTTGGTAAGTCTGGACATGCTGTTCGTTGCTGGCGGGCTGGCAGTCCTGGTGAGGTCTAAAAGGGTAATGGTAAGTTCTCCAGACGTCAAAACTGGTGAGGGAACGGCCCTGGCAGATTTCGCGGGTACTTCCAGAAAGGTAAACAAACCACACCACCATCCTCCAACAGGTCACACTCACAGGGCGGTTTGAACCACACTGCCTCAGACCAGCTGGAAGCACTCTCACACGATGGCCACCACAGCATTTGACACAGTGTTTGCGTTGCCTGAGCTGCCGCCCGAAAGCGACTCCGATATTGCCACCAACTGGCTCCTTAACCACGAGCACAAGGAGCCCACACAACGGACCAAAGTTGCCTTGAAGCGCTGCACAGAAGACGGGCAGATAGAGAAACTTCTCCAGCACTACACGGACCAGATCCGAAGTGAGCTGGCCATCTTGGAACTCAGCAACATCCAGCAGCTCGAGCGCATCAGAGACTACTTTCTCTTCCCGACAAGGTACCTATCGCTTACTGACCACGAGTTCGTACAGATCGAGCGCACCATCAACTCCGTCATCCGCTCCAAGATCAACTCCTTGTACCCACTATCTGCCGAAGAAGAGTTGTTCATCATCTCTTTGGGGCTTGACACAACGGAGGTCTCCAGGCTCAACTACCACACCTCCGTTTTGGAGAAAGTCCAGTCATTCGCTGGAGTTTGGGACAGGACCCTCCGTTCGGAGCTCAATTTCAACGACGAACTGTCGAGATCCGAGCTCTGTAAGCTCAGATGCTCGGAGATATTTGATATTGTCATCGAGTATCCAACCACAATACCAGCTCTCCAGGACTTGAAGAGTTGCATGGATCCGTCACAGAGATCACCACTCATATCATCATTCACCAAGGCGAGCACAGAGCGGCTCTTACACGCCGGTGCCAACACAAATGATATCATCTTGTGCTACACTTCTACCATCAAGGCCTTCTTGATCATTGACCCAAGAGGCGTTTTGTTGGACAATGCCTCGCGCCCCATTAGAAGATACTTACGAGACCGTGAAGACACCATCCCAACAGTTGTCAATGCCCTCTTGGACAACAACCCTGGAGACCCACTATCCAAGTTGGCAGATGAATTGTCTCTGGACTCAGGGAAAACTACAAACAACTTGACCCTTGATTGGCACCCAGATCCTATTGATGCCCTACCAGACTTCAGAAAGCAAGATATCGTGGAGTCGTTGATCTCCATTTACGACAGCAAAGAACAGTGCATCACAGAACTTGTTGGCGCATTTTCCAGAAAGCTTCTTTCACTCAGAGATTTCGATATCTCAGATTCTTTGTTAAAACTCCAACAATTGAAGCCAAAGTTTGAAGAGAACGAGTTGAACAATTTGGATGTCATGATCAGAGACATTGCAGACAGTGAAGAAGTGGACTCATATATTCACTCCACCAACGTCGACATTTCAGACGCTATGAGCTTTGTCATCTTATCGTACATGTATTGGCCAGAGTTTGAAGAAGAACAGTTCAAATTACCACCAGCTCTAATACAACAGATGGAAGCATACGCTGAGGAGTACAAGAACATCAAGAAAGGAAGAACACTCAGATACCTCACAGCTGGTATTGTCCAGTTGAGTCTTGAGTTTGAGAATGCGACTTTGAGGTTCAGTGTCACTCCAGAGAAAGCTGCTGTGATAAATTGCTTTGATGATGATAAGCCGGTGCTACTTTCTGATATCTGTGCAAGATTGAAGATGGCTCCAGAGCTAGCACAAACCACACTCAAATTCTGGGAGGATGAAGGTATCATTCTGAATACTGATGATGGGTACACTACCATTGAAGATCAAAGCTCCAGATGCTCAGCGGATGAGGGATCAGAAGACCCTAATTCCACTGCTCTGCTTGCAACGTTCAAACCTTACTGGCCCTTCATCGCTGAAATGCTCACAAATTTGGGTCCTATGGAACACACAAAGATCCACACATTCCTTACTGCTGTGGTACCGAAGAGCTTGTCATATACGGACAACGCCACAAAGGACACGCTTGCTGAGTTCTTGCAACTTGCTTGTCAAGAGGGAAGTTTGTCATTCAGTAATGGCAAATATGTTCTCAAGGCCCCATGATACATGAAGAGACCAAACATCGACTTACTCCAAAGACATATATATGGCTAACTTAATCTATGATGAACGACTACAAGGGGAACCCCTTCATTATATCATATATAGAAATAATCGTAACATTCGTAAGCATAATAATTAATTAATGTACGGGAAACATGGCCACTAGATCGACAAAACTTCAACCCGTAGCCTTACCCAGAACACGTCCATACTGCATCTCAACTTCATGCACCAGCTTCTGCAAACCAACAATGACATACTGATGTGTCAAATAAGGGAAGCTCTGTCTATGAAGACCGAACCACTCTAGTGGAGGCGTAGCATCACCCAAATCTCTCAACTGTGGAGCATCAATGATAGGTGGCTGCAATGGCACATAGGTATACTTATCACTCATCTCAACTTCTTTGATCTTCTCTTCAATGTTCTCATCACCAAACAATGGTAACTCATCAGTTGATGGATTCTTCTGCAAGCGAGTGGCAAATGCCCTGGCATGAATCGTCCACATCTCTCTGATAAAGTTAATGGAGCCAAGATTCCAACGTATGTCAACTTTACCAGTGAACAAACTCTTGTATCTGTATTCAATAATCGACGAGTTCAGCACAGAAGTAGCCTCCATGGAACACTCCCAGGATGGGAAGAAGAAAATACCACCACCTTTGGCATTCATAGAGTGCAAAACAAACTCTTCAATGGTGATGGTCGACAAGGACTCTTCTGGAAGCTGTGTGCGATAACTCGACAGGGCCAAGCTGATATCCATAAGACGAAGGTTCAAATTCGACGTCAGTCTGTTGTCAACGAAGCTCTGAGAGAAAGACACACTAAGACCACCCAGATCAATCACAAGAACCTGTGAGTCCAGGAGAGAGCCTGGGTACACATGTAGCAGAACTCTTCCAAATCCAACATCCAACTCAGTTCTCAAAGTAGCAATCATATCAATAATGTCAAGGGCTTTCTTTGGATTCTCTGTGGCAATTGACTTTTTCAGATCCTGCTTGTACGACATCTTGGCATCTTGACGGATTCGAGACAAAGTGTTGTAGATATCCATGATGTTAGCAGCTGCAAAAGTGGTGATGTACAGCTCTGAAGAGAAACAACGAACAGTTGCAACCAGCTTATCCTGAAGAACCTTGTTTGAGTCAACCTGATTGAATACAGTAATGTACATCTTTTGAATTCTTCCCAGCAGGAACACATTGTAGTCGAAGGAAGTCTTCACATCAATTGACTCAAATCCTGTGGACAAAAGAACCAATGGCATCTGATATAGATCACCAACCAAGGACCACTGAATCACAGAGTGAATACGGATGTCCTTGACAACCAAATGACCACTAAATCTTCCTCTTGATCTCAGAGCAATGGAATCGAAGCCAATGAGCAAGTCTTGTTCTCTCTCAGACTTCTTTCTTGAAGCAGCCCATGCCTGGGGAAGTTCAAGAGTTAAGACACCCAACGATTGACCCAAATCAACCTCACATGAGACGTCACTCACCAGGAAGTCAACAGTCCAAGCCATCGGACTTGTTGAAGAAGCCTTCTGATACTTCAAGACTATATTTTCATCTTCAATGATGCTCATTGATGATCTCACACTGTTGGCAGAGCTATCGACGATATTAGTCTTAGGGAGCCACAAGTCACGGAACAAATCCAAGTCCTGCAACTGCTTCAAGTTGATGTACGCTTTGACCTTAGCCATCTGACCAGCGACGTGCATCTTGTTGGTCCCAGTTCCAGAGTCAGCCAAAAGCAGGGTGATCAGGAGATGATCAAGCCCAACAGAACCACTCACCTCACGAGAATAACTGTGTTGTAACGATGCACCAAGGCTTCTCACGTCAATGACAGCAGAAAGTCCCTGAGAACCCTCGGAGTCATTGGTGTTCAAACGGATACCAATACCATCAATACCAACAACGGCTTGAACTTTGGCGGAGGGCTCACAACTCAAACTCAATTCCTGTCTGTCAATGTGCAAGGCAAAATTGACCTGGAAGTTCGACAGCATTCTGATAGGATCTGAAGAGGCGGTAGACGAGGCATCTGACTTCATTGATGGATCATTCGAACTGAAAAGTTGACCAAGTTCTTTCAAACCATACCAGAGATCGTACAGAACAGGAACACATGTGGAGTGAAGCACGTTGGAAGAAGCGAAAGTGAAGACTTCGATATTGAGATTATGATCCTTGACACCCGAAGTCTTTGAATACTCCGTGATAAATCTCACAGCAGGTGCCTTCAGTTCGAACGAAGGCGCCAAAGTGTTGTCACTAGCACTGAAATCTTCCCATCGGTAAAGCTTCACAACACCACCAGCAAAGTTCATCAGACAGGTAATGGAAGTGAAGTCAGAGGGTAGCTTGTAGTCGGAAGTCACAACCTGTTTGGAAGGTGGATATACTCGCAAATTCTTCTTCAAGGAGTCAATGGCTGCAACAGATTTCAGCATCTTCTCAACAGATGCAACAGATGATGACAAAAACTTGACATCCAGCTCCTCACCAGTGACTCGGACTTGAACGTCCTTATTGGAACCAAGCTTCTTGATGGAATATGTGATTTGAACATTAGGAAGGAACGATCTGTTCGGGCTGTGAACTTCGTTACCCAAACTGTAAAAGGACTCGTGGTTGATTCCATTGGCCATAGAGACAAATGCTGAAACGAGAGAGAATTTTCCAATGCTTTCCTCAGCAATGAAGAACATCTTTTCACAGCCCGTAATGATACCCGGGAATCTCTCCGTTGGTGTGTTAAAGATGAAACCGGCACAGAAGCCATAACAGAGCATGTGGACAGATGTAAAGTTGAAGAAAGGCTCCGAGTCAGAAGGTGCAGCAGTAGCGAGGTCATCCGAGGCAGCAAAGCCCAAGTCAACATCAACGAAGAAGTGAGAAAGATATACAACATCACTTGAAAGTTGCATCAGCCTCACAACCGTCGCTGGGTGCAACATAATCCTGAAGTACTCGGACTCAACTTGAAGAGACTGCTCACTTGCTTGTTCGTTTGTTGCAACCTTGATTCCGACATTCAACTCCACGAGCACAGAAGCGGATCGAGGCACCAAGTCACCCTTAACACCGACCTTCAAGTTCTTAACAGACAATCCACCGTGTGATTTTTTCGCAGACGATGTGAGATCATAGGCGTCAAGAGATATACCACTCAATTGCAACGTGTAAACATCCGAGGCAAGTTCAACTTCAAATGCGAACATATTGGCCGTGAATGACACCTTGTCGACAACCACTCTGAAACCCAAGTCAGAAGAGATAGGGGAGCTCTCCTTCTTTGCTCCTGGAAAATCGATTTTTCTGGAATGTTCAATCAACGACTGGATAGATGTGCTGGCAGTGTCAACAGCAGAGCGAATACTCTTAACGCGAGAGAGGACGTTATGAACAAGGAAGCGTGTCTTTCCGTAGTTCACGTTCAAATCAACAAGACCCGTCTCCAATGAGTATTTGGCAAAGCAACCAAAACCGGAATGAACACCCTTCATGATTTTTGTAACACCAGATGAGTCTCTCAGAGCAATATCTTGACTCAAATTGACAGACTTCACCGAAGCGAACAAGAGAGAACCAGAAGATATGATCTCAAATTCAACGTTCTCCATGACACCATCAGCTGTAAGAGGGTCAACAATGGCAATATTCCAAACGATAGACTTGTTCTTGACGACAAAATTCAAAGGAGGAAGGGTCAGAAGTTTGTGAGGTTCATGAGCGACAGATGGAACAGTAGATGTAGGATTGGGTACTTCCTCCCCTATAATTTCAGACAGAATAGGAACCAGACTATCAAGATCCTTCGAGATATCAGACAAAAGCTGAAGGTACGCAGGAGTCCCATGGCCCATACGAACAGCAGTGTTGTCAGAGGAAATCTCAATGCGTTTTGGACCCGCCAACACAGTGCCAACACTCGAAACGGAGGCAGAAAAGTCGGACACTGAGTAAGAAAGAACAGAATGCACAGAAGAGGAAACATCAAGCTCAAAGTATCGGGCACCGTACGTGATGTTGAGCTCTGGACATGGCGTAGCTTGAAGGACAAGAGCCGAGCAAGTGACATCAGAGCTTCCAATACCAACGGAGACAGTACCAAGAGACACCTTCAGGTCAAGATCTTCGACCAAACCGGCAATGTGAAGAGCGGGCAATGACTGAGAAGCAGGTACCGAAGCAGCAGTAGAAGATGAATCTGTATGTGGTAACTTGATGCAAGTCAGAGGGAAGAGGGATAGTAGCTGTGGTCCAACTTGACCCTTCACACGCGAAACCTTGAAGCTTGTACCAAGAGAGAGCCCAGTAGCTCCATCAACACCCACTTCAGCTTTCTTATTACCAGAGACCTCAACGAAACTCAGACAAACATAGTTGTTGGCTTCAGGAGAAATGACAGTCAACGAAGACTCAACAACACCAATCTCAAAGAGAGACAAATCCAATGGGATAGAGTTCTTGGCAACGGAGAAAACGTAACGGAAGATGAAACTGTGATCAATGTCAGTGAACTCCCAGCTTCTCCATGCAGAGAACACGGAAAGAACATCTTCCATAGCTGATGGAGGGGCGGTGAAGTTATCAACCGCAAACTTTTGCTCCTGGGCAGACACCCACTCTGGCGGCAAGTTCTGAAGAATATGGCGGAGACGAGCAATCACCTTCCAACTGTCATTGGCCCTGATATGCTGGCGTGATAGTCTGATGATATACGCTGGACGAGTGATGACTGCAGGGTCATGCTCAATTCTGAACTCATTACTTGCAAGAGCAACTTGATAAAGGAACTCGACTTTGGCAAGTTTGTGCCTCTTCAAGACAGCCTCAAGGCTCGTACTGAAACTTGTAACAATCTCAGCAATTCTCTGGATGTACACCGCAAGCCATTCAGAAGACTCCGACTCGAGTGTTATGTCGACCGAGCGAACAGACACAGAATTCACAGATGTAGTGGAAGAATGAGACCAGACTTCAAGGTCGTCCAGAGAAACACCAAGAGGAGTAGATGCACTTTTTGCTTGCTTCATAGTTAGCTTGAATGACAGAACATGAAGAGCAAGCACATCCACAGTGAGCTCCTTCCCATTCTCTTTGAAAGAAGATGCAAATGAAGGATTCTCAATAACACAGTGAATGTGGTCGCTGAAGGAAGGGTCCAGCGGGGACTTAGTAGACCAAGGAGCCTCAGTGAAGACAACAGACAGATGAGGAGACACAAATCTCAAATTGATGCACGATGGATCTTTGTTGAACATGACGAAGAGCATCTTGAGAACAGTCACCTGAAGATCATCCAACGTAGACTTCAAAGAACCTCTGAGGAACTTATCAGCAACACCAAGGAGAAGCGGGAGCGACTCTGAACAAACAGCAACATCCAGCTCACCAAAGTTCAAAACGAAGTTGTCGGTCTCAAACTCTGGGTCAGACTCATGCAGTGGTCTAAAATCAGCATCATCGTAGTCCAGCACTGGCTTTGTGTTGATGCCAGAAATGGTATCTCTGAGCTTCTTGGACTTGGATGAAGGATGTGAAGAAACCGAAGAGTCGGAGTCAAAATCTTGGAAGAAATCATCCTTGGAACTGTCAGCGTCAGTAGCACCAACCGAGTCGTCAGGGTTGATCAACCCAAGATCATCAAATATAGCGTCGATGGACTCGTTTCTCAGCGGTGGAGGAACATCTGGAAGTGAGAAGCTCGGTGAGATTGATCCGTACAACTCGTTATACTGGGATTTCAAAGAGTCATCAACAAAGAAGGCAAGTCTGTGGAATGGCCCATCGTGCTCCACGAGGTGGTTGTTCTGCTTCTGGCGCGCAACGTCGTAGTTTTTGCTTTGGCAGAAGTTTGTAACCTTGATAGAGGTGGCAAATTCCAAGAGAACTTCATCACTGGGTTCATTCTGGACCAACACAAGAGCTTCTCCAACATCAATAGATATTCTTTGGATGTACCTTGGATTGGTGAAGTCAATAAAAGTGAAGAGAACATCAGTCAGTTGGAGCTTGACAACATGTGAAACACCCTCATCACGGAGAGTGAAAGAAAGCTTTGGGAGGTCAACCGTGAGACTCGTTGTATCAAACAGTTCCGGTTCTTCGAGCAGAAGGTGGTTCTCCAAGTTTCTGTAACCGAAGCCAAGTTTAACAGCAGACCTAACAAATCCACTTAATGCCACAGTTGGACCATCGAAGACGAAGTCACCAGGACTGATGTCCCATTTACAGAAACAGGTTGGCTCATCTGGCGGAAGACCAAACACTCTGTGTCCATGGATTCTGAGCCCGTCAAGAAGAAGGTCATGACGAGCAGGAGCCGTAAAACCCTTGACGTCCAAGACTTGATCATTGGTGGAGTCACTAGAGAAGTAACCCTTGGCAGGTGTCATGTCCACTTGCATGTCCATGTAGTAATTGGTGAAACGGATGTCAATGTCAAGAGACCCAAAGTGGAGAGCAATGTTTGATTGACAGTCGTAGATATTGCACGGAAGAATGATCGAGCTGTTTTCAACACAGAATGAAAAGTGAACATCGGTCTCGTTCTCCAGACGTTTCATCTTTTTTGACACCTTTTCTGAGTTTTGGCCATCATTTGAGGAAGCCAAAGACTCGGCACCTGTATTCAACTGGTTGGTGTACTCTTCCAGAGTCTTGAATTTGGTGAAATCTCCAAAGTAGTTCTCCTTGATGCTCATGATGTATTTCACGACAAAACCGTAACACTCAAGACCAACGTACTTACCACGACAGGCAATGATGATCGTGTCAACGAGGTCCAGACCAATCTCAGAGTAGTATGTGTATGAGCCGTCGACAGTAAAGTCAGCAGAGCGACCAACCTCCTTACTTGCAAGGAAATTGTTCAATGTGTGCCACGGTGGAGTGTCAATGACAAGAGAGAACCCAGTGGTATGAAGGGTATAATCGACAGTAGTCGATGGACGAATGATACCATCCATTGGAATATGGAGCTTGATAGAGATATCGTCACCCTGTAGAGACATGTAGATATTGTCGTTGAAGTCCAACGGGTTGTTGACGATGTTGGCATCGTTGACATTGAAGTACATCTTATAGCCGTTGCACTTCCAGTAGAAGTCGTAAGCAAATGGTCTGAAGCGTTCATATGGAGTGGAAGGGCCGGATGCAAAATCAGTGAACATGTCAGAGATGAGGGTGACGTGCTCACGAAGAAGGAATAAATCAATACCACGAGACTCGTTCAAGAAGGACCAAGCAACATGTCCATCCCAAGAGAGAGGGTATCCGAGGTCTGCAGAGAGAACATGTTGATTGCAACGGAGCAGGATATCGTGATTAACACTAGATCGGACCTCAAGACTTTGCAAAGTAGCATCAAGTCTGTTGGAATAGCCAGCGTTGGAAGCCACCAGAGCTGCAGTGACTGACACGGTAGAATCCTTTCCGGCCTTAAGCTCAAGCCAGCCAAACGGACGAAGTGCATCAGGAAAGTCTGCGTTCTGTTCAACAAACTCGTCATTCTTGCTGTGCTCCCTCATTGGGACACGGACAATCAAGTCATCAACCACAATCATGTTGAAATCGAGTTTGGTGTAGAGTCTTCGGCTTCCTGGCGCGAGCTTCTTCTGCGCAACAGCGTCTCTGCAAATAGCAGGAAAGAAGAGTTGATGGAGCGAGCTTCTCTGACGCTCAGCCCACGGCCCAAAGTGTGCAGTGGAGTTGGAAAGCTTCATCTCAATACCGAACTTTGGGGCAGACCCGCTGTTGCCAATGTCAACACCATCTAGTGGGTTGGTAGGACCAACAACTGCTGGAACAATCCCGGGGTTGTCGTAGTAGTAATCAATAGAGCAGTTCTCGGAGGTCAGAAGAGTGGTGTACTTTCCGTACTCTTGCACATCGTGTAGCCCTTCAGCAACTGGACTGGAGTCATGGTCAAGGTACTGCGAAAGACCTTTCCATTGTGAGTGAGCGATGTTGGGGTCAGACTTGCGATGACGGAGCTTCCACAGCTTCAAAAAGGGCTTGATAGCAAACCAGCGACGACGAGCAAACCTCGTCTTCTTAACTGGGGCCCTTGACTGTTGTGAGTTGTGTGCCTTCTTCTCGGCTTCTTGGTACATGATGTTAGGCTTGAGAGAGACATTCATCTTCTCAAAGTCGAACTTGAAGGACTGGCGTCCATGATCGAGAGTGTTTTCAGCTCGTTGATTCTCAACAACACCATCCGCAGAGTCAAACGACGCGATGAGCACAACGTGGGTTGTCTTGTTGCCTGCAACGATGGCACCCTTGTTGACCTTGACGTGAAGTGGGAGCAAGTTGAACATGGAGGTGGTATGCTCTGTTATCTTCTCATCCACCTCGGTACCTGTCCGTGTTGATGAGTCAGAGAACGACTTGAAGAGCTCAGATTCATACAGCTTGTCGTTCTGGGGATCATCTTCTGGTGCGAGCTGTTCCATGAGGTTGAGGTAAGAGACTGTGCGGTTGTACATGAAGACCTCGAGACCGCTGAGTTGCAGCAGCCAACGCGATGGAAGCTTTGAATTCTCACAAACATCAGCGTCATGATTCTCTTCAAGGAGCTCCTTCTCGTTCTTTCGTACTGCAAAGAGCCAGTAACGCCACGTCAACGTACCTTGTACCACCGTGATGGTTTGATCCTTATCCACGTAAGTCAGGTTGCGGAAGAAGAGTCTGCCACCCAGCGGCGAGAACTTGATACCTTGGATGTCGACCTTGATGCGTCGTGTTCGCCAGAGAAATATATCCAGCAAGTACGTCAGCAGGAATGCAACGGCTCTGTTGAGGGAGAAGAGCGCTCCTATGACGAGGAAGTATGTGAGGAACCAATCCACGAAGAAGACCCAACTGAAGTCAGTGGACTTCGAAATGGACACAGACGCAAATCCCGATGAGGCTTCCATTATCAGTGATTTGAGCTGCTCTGTGTAGAACGCGTTGAAAGCGAGTTCTGGTATGGATTTGGCGTGAATTTAGCTGGCACGTTGATGCTGTTGTGGCGGCAAAGAGCTGAGAGGCTTTGGGCCCGGGCCGCGACTCTTATTTACCACCAAAATTGTCACGCTGGTGGCTTAGCCTTGAAAGTTGACACTTACCACACCACTACATTGATATGTAAGTGTTTCAAAATCATATAAAGTACATTGAACCCCCATTCCATTAATATCCCAAAACATAATACAAGCAAGCAAATATAGAGCCGACATCACCCCTGGTTCAGAAGGTCATGGTTCTGCAACGTGATACTTCTCGTCATGTTGTTCACCTTGTAGATACCAACCAACTGCTGCGCCAACTCAAACATATTATTTCTCAAAGAAATGACAATGAACTGGGCGTTCTTAGTACGCTCCTTAATGTAGTTAGCAACAATAGAGACGTTTCTGAAATCCAAAGCAGCATCAATCTCATCCATGACGTATAACGGCGTAGGCTTGTAACGATGCAAAGCAAAGACCAACGCCAACGACGACAAAGTCTTCTCACCACCAGATAAGTTAGAAATGTTTTTCCAGGACTTCTTTGGAGGCATGACACTGAAGAGAATACCCTCAGAGAAAGGATCCAAACTGTCAACAAGTTCCAACTCGGCGTTACCACCCATGGTGATCATCTGATACATTTCCTTCAAAGTTGCAGAGATAATGTTAAATCCTTCCATGAATTCGTCCAATCGTTTCTTCTTGAGCTCCTCTGCTATCTTCTTGATCTCATCCCTCTTCTCGACGGCCTGGTTCAAATCCATCTTCCTTGACTGGAACTCGGCTGCTCTTCTTCCA
This sequence comes from Petasospora maritima, assembly GCA_030557345.1. Classification (NCBI taxonomy): domain Eukaryota; kingdom Fungi; phylum Ascomycota; class Saccharomycetes; order Phaffomycetales; family Wickerhamomycetaceae; genus Petasospora; species Petasospora maritima. The sequence goes on from JAKTOZ010000065.1 coordinate 45,705, forward strand.
TACTCTTCCAATACGTCAATATCAACCTTGGCTTTGGAAACGAAATCTTCGAGGTCTTCAACTGCTGCCTCAATGTCTTCGATATTGAGGGCCTGAATCTCATCAGGTGAAAGCTCAGAAAGAGATGGGTTGAGATATTTGTTCAACTCTTCCTCCTCCTCAATAAATGTCAAAAGCTCTGCAACATCTCTGAACTCCAATTCCTTAAGAGCTTCCTTATAACGTTCCATGTGTCTGGACTCCTGTTTCACAAGACCTTGATGTCTCTCAATCTTGTTCTCTATCTCCACCTGGGCAGACTTCAACTTGTTGATCAACTCGAGCTTCTCATCCAGAGTCTCCTTGAGCGTTTCAGCCTTTGTGTTGGAATCATCTCTGTTGTCCATGAGTTTCTTTAAATCATCCTCCAAGTTCTCAAATGCACGGACTTTCTCCTCATAGGCAGCTTGAACACTTGTGAGCTCCTTTGTGTAGTCCTCAATCTCGGATTCCTTCTCAGTCTTGGACTTGGTGTATCTCTTCAGCTCATTAACAAGTTTCTTAATGGTGACTTTGTTGTTGTTGATCTTCTGAGAGGCAATCTCAATCTTCTGGTTGATACTATCGACCTTGGAGTTCTGCATACGGAGCTTGACACCACCGACATTCATGATTTTCTCCTGAAGGTCGTTGATCTTGTCTTGAATCTCCTTAGATTGTTCTTTCAACTCGTTGAACTCATGTGTCAAGACTTGAACCTTCTTCTCAGCAGCATGTATCTCCTTCATATCAGCATTCATGGCAGCATTGGTCTTGTTGAGCTCAGACAACTGAGTCTCGGCATTCTTCAACTCACTACCTAGAGACTCAATCTGGAAAGCCAACTTGGAAGACTCTGTGTCAATCTCTGGTTGTCTGTCCTTTAAGTGCTTCAAACCGTTGGTCATTTCATAGTATGTGTTCTGAGCAATCTCATACTTCTTCTCTTTCTCAGCCAGCTGGTGCTCCAATTGCAACACTTCTCTTTCAGAAACAGAATTGGCTTGAGATGTTGACTTCATACCACCTCTGCTGACAGTGTTACCACCACCAGAGAGAGTACCCGACTTGTCAATCAATTTGCCATCTAGCGTGACAACTCTAAATCTCTTAGCACCATACGCAACAGAATTAGCCTCTCTCATGTCACTGGCCACAAGCGTGTCTTGAAGCACCGAGTAGAAAGCTGGGGCAAACTTTGGATCTTGTGGTTGAATCAAATCGTACAATCTTGGAACGTTTCTTGGAGTAGAGATAGGACCCAAGTTGAACTTTCTCAACTTGCTCAACAAGATGAAACGAGAATAACCGAGATTGTTCTTTCTCAAGTACTCAATACATTGTTGACCAGTCTCAACGGTCTCAACAACCATGTCATCCAATTGACCACAGGCCGTAGAAATGGCAACATCATACTTGTCATCAATGAAACCCAAGTCACCCAATCTTCCATAAAACCCTTCGATACGGCCAGATTCCTGAAGTCTCATCAAAGCGGACAAGACTCTGTTCTTGTTCTCTGTGGTAGAGAGCGAACCACGAGCCTCCAAAGTTCGCTGACGATGATTGGAAAGAGCAGTGTCCATTTCCTGGAGTTTAATAGAAGCATGTTCACACTCTTTCTCTCCCAAGCCAATCTGACTAGCATTATGAGCTTTCTCCTTCTTGAGAATGGATATTTGCCTCTCAGAATCCTTGCCCTCATGGCCAATCTGCTCAATTCTCTCTTTCAACTGTTGTATGTCTTTGTCGACCTGAGCACGTTGCTCTTTTAACATATGCACTTGAGACTCAGCAATGGCAATCTGTGACTTCTTCTCCTCGAGACGCTCAGTCCATGGCTGGAGCTTAGCCTCATAGACTTCAATTTCTTCGTTGAAAGCTTTGGTCTTGTCAGTCAATTCAGAACGGATACCATCCAGCACAGACTTCTCTTCAATCAAAGAGGTCTTGAGTTCTTCTAACTCAGTTGAGAAAGTCTCATTTTCTTGAGTCAGATTCGTATGCTTGTTCTCAGCTTCCTTGAGTGCGGAAATGGCAGTGTTCAAGAGTTTCTCAGCTTTTTTCTTTTTGGATTCCAAACTCTTCTTTTTCTCCTCCACGGCAACCTTCTCACGATCACCTTTCTTCTGTGTATCCTCGAGCTTCTTGATATCCTTATTTATCTGTTCAACAGCGGCAAGTAATCCGTTATACTCAGTTTCAATATCTTTGACTTCTTTCTGGAACTCAGCGGACTCATTCTTCTCTGTCTGTAACTTGTCTTCAAGATCTTTGAGAATATTTTGATTCACCGCAATGTTCTCACCACATTTGAACAGTTTAAACTGGTACAGTTGAGACTGCTTCTCAGCAAGCTCTTTCTCCTTTGAGATGAAGTTCAAGGCATCGTCCTTCTTGGATTCCAAAGAGTCTTTCTCTTTTTCAACCAAACTGAATCTGGTCTCTTTCTCTTGACAGATCTCATTCAGTTCGTCAATTTGCTTATAACTGTCTTCAATTGTGGACTTGTAGTTGGAAGTACCAATGATGTCCTCCAAATACTCCAAGAGGCCATCGTCGTTCTCCTTCTCAGCTTTTGGTTTCATCTGAGCAATACTCTCAACCTCACCTTGCAAAATCAAGAATCTCTTGTGGTCTAAATCAATACCCTTCTCTTTCAACATAGTGGTTACTTCAGTGTAGTTACTACCTTTACCATTGATGTAGTAACTGGAACCATTGTTTCTGAAAGCTCTTCTGGAGACAACGAGGCCACTTCCCTCGTTGACAGTGGTAGTGCCATCCAGATTATCAGTGACATGGACGAAATGGATGTCAACACAACACGAGTCGAGGTTTGGAGCAGATTCAGAATTATGGATCAATTCGGACAACTTTCCTTGACGCATCTTGTTGGCTCTGAAACCAAAGACGAAGAGCATGGCATCAATGACGTTGGACTTACCTGAACCGTTTGGACCAACGACAGCAGAGAAAGAGGTATGGAAGGGCCCGATGACTTGTTCGCCGGCGTAGGACTTGAAGTTTGTACAGACAAGGCGGTCAATCACCAATCTGCGGACGGGCTCGTTGGATTTGTCCTGTGTGTAGTAGTTCATTGAGGCGATCTTGGACGATTTGGTAGGTGAGAGCTGGATGATGTCTGGACCGTTGAAGGAGGGTTTCAACTTCGGGGAAGACGGCACCGTCTGTGTGGAGGGAGGATCGAGCTTGACGGAGTTGAGCTTCAAGTCGACGTTCTGATCTATCGGAACCAGCGATGAGCGGCGCTCCTTGCGTGGTGGCGATGGACGTGGAGATGATGGCGAGCTGGCGTTCTCCTTGTCGCGGCTGGCATCCACAACCTCTCCATCACTGACATCGTCGTCGGAGGGCGGTAAGCGGCCAATGTTACGCCTTTTGGCAACTGGTGAGCTCATTGTGGGCGGCTTGTGGACTCGGCGGCTGATCCTTGGTTACGCGTGGAGTACCATCAACAACTCTTCTGAAATCAAAACAAACAAATAAACTAGCGCCGCAGCGCGATTCGCGAAGATGAATTCCGGGGGCACGAAAGTTACCCGGCCTTGGGCACTGTCGGCTAAAATTCAAAAAGTGCTTCATATTCCGGGGGCTCTACGCGTTGTCTCGGAGATGGAGAGCTCTGTTCACAGATTTGGAGGCAACTTTCAACAGAGACAGGGAGCAACTACAGGATCACACTTATCACCCCAATTCCAATGTCCACAACGCTGATTCTGGACAATGGCTCGTACGAGATCAAGATCGGCACCTCGGAGACGCCGGTAGAGTCTGTTAAACAAGTACAAAACTCCATCTCCAGAACAAAGGACAAGAGACTTCTGATTGCCAACCAGTTGAACTCAGTCAATGACATTTCAGGGATGGTGTTCAAACGCCCAATTGAGAAGGGACATCTGACGAGTTGGGAGACCGAGAAGTTCATCTGGGACTACTGTTTCACGTGTCAGGACGTTGGTTTGAATTTGGATACAACGACAACAGATCTCATCATGACAGAGACCCCATTCATGCTGCCCAGTCTTTCACAGAACTCAGATCAGATCATATTTGAGGAGTTTGGATTCCAGTCGCTATACAAGGCTCCAACAGCGGCTTTTTCTCCTTGGAATTTTGAGAAGAATGAACAGCTTTATGAACCAAAGGTGGAGAACGACATCAGCACAGTGAACAACTATTCAGACTACCAACTCGTGATAGACTCTGGTTTCAACGCCACGTGGGTGATACCAATGGTGAAAGGTATGGTCTATTGGCGTGGCGTGAGGAAGTTGGAGATCGGTGGCCGTTTCTTATCCGGTGTCATGAGAGAAAAGGTGTCGTTTAGACATTACAACGTTACTGATGAAACGGTATTGGTTAACAACATCAAAGAGGCTTCCTGTTTTGTCACCCTGGATTACAACAAGTCTTTGAGAGATATGAAGAAACAAGCAAAGGAGAATGTCATTGAGTACGTTTTACCAGATTTCAACACAACTACCCACGGTTACGTGTTGACCCCAGAACTGAGAGCAAAGTACAAACCACAAGAACAACAAGTGCTGAAGTTGTATGATGAGAGATTTAGTGTCCCAGAAACGTTCTTCCATCCAGAAATTGTTGATGTTATGAATAAACCAGGTATCGTTGAAACCATTGTGGACTGCATCTACGCTTTACCAGAAGTGATTCGTCCGTTACTTGTTTCGAACATTGTTGTTATGGGTGGAAATTTCAACTTGAAGAACTTTGAACAGAGACTATTGAGCGAGTTGAAGATCGTTTTACCGGTGGAGTGGGAAGTTAGAATTGGAAAGCCATCTAACCCGACAACATATGGCTGGGAATGTGCTCAGAACTTCAGTCAAAATGACTTGTACAAAAACGCCAGAGTCACCAGAGAGGATTATGACGAACATGGAGCCCAATGGGTCCAGAGGAGATTTGGCTTCCAGTTGTGATATGGTAACTACAGAACATATAACATTAATCATAATCGAAGGTCATTAAAAGGATAGTTGATGCAAAAGATCACCATACCAGTAGGATCTTAAACAACAAACATCATATGTAAAAATCATAAACCCAATAGGGCAATCGTACCAAACATGGAAATGCACAAAACAACACCACAAGAGATCCAAACATAAGCAATCTGCCACAATGTTCTATACTCTTCAACAGCCATAATCATACCGATTGAAACGACACTGAGTGCCATACCGGTGAAGAAAGTCAGCATCAAGATCAAACTCACCAAAGGGTTTATAGAAACATCATCAAATTGCCATAATGCTGTGATGACACCCATTGCCAGAGACACCAATATAAGAGAAACAGTAGCCAATGCCAAAGATAAAAACACTCTGAACATGGCATGCGAATGTTTGTCATCAATGACACGATCATCCATGGACTCAACATCAGATTCAGCACGACTTGATATCAATGAAGGCACCATAGAACCATATGCATTCGAGTATGGAGAATCGTCATGGTTCAATAATGAAGTCTCTGAAGATGGATCATAGTGATGATCAGTTGGGAACAAAAATGGCAATTTCTCTTGCATGAAAATGGAAACGTTATTAGCCACTTTTAGTAGATATTCCATTGATCCACTGCTGAAGAATTGATCATCATTGGTCTCGATATCGACAAAGAAGCCAGCATTGTCTTCACCTTCTGATCCGTTATCAAACTCATTCCAGTATCTGAATTGTGAAGACTCAGCAGAGACGTTCTTGTCATTGGAAGAATCCGAGCGACGAGTGGATAACGATACAGTGCTGTCTGTTCTGTTACCTGCTCTCAGAGCAGATCTCTGACGACGTGGTTCTCTTGGTGGGTTCTTGTGGATATCAGTTGGATTCTCACCAAAGTACTGGGCCCATGATGGTTCGAAACTGAGAGAGTTTGAAGTGAACAAGTGATACGTCAATGGATTGAACGTGTTTTCAACTTTGTAGACAAGATGAGAGTTCATGAGCTTGGTCAACTCTTGTGGAGTTTGAATTGAAGTAGAGGACGTTGTGAAACGTATTTCCAAGAGGGCATATGGGAATGGCGTGCAAGAAGATTCATTCTCTTGAGTCCATTCATGAGATGTCAAATCAGTGGATGAGTACTTAACGTTTGAAGACAATGTTATCCAAGATTGTGGCTTGGACTTTATGGTGGTTCTTGTTGAAGTGAAACGAGTCTTTGTACAAGTGGCTTTTACCAATGGCTTGATGTGCTTGGAAAAGATCCATTCAATTGAGATTTTCTCCAAAGAGTCCAACGACTGGATGAAGTCAGCATGACGAGACAAGAAGGTTTCATAACTCTCATCTTCGGAACAACTCTTGAGCAGATCATCAACAAAGGAACTGTCTTGCAACAGAGCATTGGCTGCTTTTCTCAAACCACCAATGGCAGAGATCAACAAACTTCTCTCATTGTTGGAAGCATCAGAGATCAAAATACCAGGGTCACCATCGGTTTTGATAGATTGAAGATGTTTGGGATCATCCAAATAAACAATCGTGCAGTTGCCAGTACCTGAGTATTGATCAGAGCTGTTCAGATAAATGGAGTTCGTCTGTTGGACGTCTTTAGCACGAGCAGAATCATCAAAGCTTTCCAATACCTCATCGTTCTTCTTCTTCTGTTCCTCTTGTTTCTTGTTGAGGTCATCAACTGAAGACCGTCTCTCAATTAGCTGTCTGAAAGACATAGACGACTTCTGTCTCTGAGTCTGTAAGCTTCTGCGTTCATGTCTGACGGATTCATCGACGTAGTAAAAGTTGGATAAGAGGAACAGCTTGAGCTCAGTCAAGTTGTCATAATGGACGAGGAAGTGCTCTTTCTGGGAACCATTCTTGATATTCTCAAAGTCAAAGACCTCGTTCATGTTCAAGTCCTCAACTGGATCAGCGTACGATGCTCTTCTGTTCTTCATTGGAGTGTTGTTGCTAGATGAGAACCTCACCTGGTCTCCAGACTGTTTGGTTCTGATGAGGTCATAGATCAAAGCAAGTTCCAAGTAGAAACCTGTGAGGTCGATGTAGATAAATGAGTCCTGGTTCTTGACCATGTACTTGTTGATCTCGAGGTTGAGCTTACCGCCGTCACCTGAATACTTGGTGTACTTCTTCAAGAGCTTGCGGAGACCAGTCTTCTGGAGGACGATGAAGCGGGACAACTTCTGGAGGTCTGATGAGAGCCTGTCCATGTTTGAGCGCAGCTCGTCGTATATCTTCGTTGTGGCGGTATCCTCATTGGCGTCGGAGGTGGCGTGTAGCTGTACTGATTCAAGCTGTTCAACGGTGTTCTCAACATATACGATACGGCGCTTGACCTCTCCAACCTTGGATTGGAGGAAGAGGTTGACCATGTCGATCTGCTCGATGAAGGAGGTGTGTAGGTCCTTGACATAGGCGGCATTCTTGGCTGGCGGCAACTCTGTGGTGATGCGGATTCTGTGCTTGAGGTCATTGTAGTCGATGTTGTAGCTCCTCCACTCGGGCACGGACTTGGACTTGAGCTGTGTGCCAAACTTCATGGGCTGTCAGATGTAGTAGGTGTGGTATATGTGGTGGCGAATGTTGTTGGCGTGCTGTTGAGGTTGGCGGCCAATTCAGTGGGCGCTCTGTTGAGTGGGTTCTGATAAGCGAGGAAGATGGTTTTGGCTGCTTTTTTCTTGCCTGTCAAGCGAGTGCGAATTGTGACACCCGAGTGTATGGTGTGCAGGCGGTGTGCGGTGTGTGGCAGCGTACCAATTGGCAGGGGCAGTGGGAAGAGGCGAGTAGCGTGCTGTGCTGGAGGGAGTAACAATGAAACTAGTCCAAATACCCACAAGTGCGGATCCGCCCGTTTTATAAACGGGGAATCTGCTTGGAAAAATGGGCAACTTGCGAGGCGCACGCGAAACGCACAACGCACAGACTGAGCGGTCCGGGCAACACGCGGTCCTCCTGTGATGAGATCTGGGCCAGGGTGTCCTTTGTGCGATGGAGGCAGATGCCGGTCACAAGAGCCATATAGCTGCCGCCCGATGTGGCCTGGTACGCTGGCCTGGCTTGGACTCAGGACTATATCCACAGCGTGGCACTGATACCCATTGAGCCCCGGACAATGTACAAATGGCCCCCTACCGCAGCCTGAGCCGGGGGGGGGGGGGGCCAAGAACTTCAAAGTTCAGTTCCAGTCAGGGAGAAACTGCCATTGCCCACTGCTCACACTTTGGCCAATCTGATAGCTGTGAAGCCATGCTCCAAAACCAACCACTTCCACTCTTCAAACATTTGAACTGTATCGGACTCTCCACCGCTCATGGTGCAAAGACCCTCTCATTCAGTAGAGCCCACGTGCTTCCTCGATTCAGCCATGCACATCTCGCTGCATTAACACGACAAGGGGCACCAGCGCAGACCAACTGGGAAGGCAGGCACACGAGTCAAGAGAGAGGTCGTGTGACTGGGTTGTGCTACACACTATGCTCCATTGGCACCCCTCAGTAGGATCAAAACAGACCCCAAACACGCACAAATCACAGAGAGTTTCATGTGCAGTCAACGCTGCCCCTGTCTATCGCTAAGTGCCTGCCGATAAGCCAGAAGCGCGGGGCAGGTAGGGTAACCCAGTCGATGCACGGCTACCGCTATGATTTTAAAGTGTAGCAGGAGTCAGCTCCCTGGCCGCAGCAAACCGGGGCAGACCGAAGGAAGCCAGTTACAAGAGAGCATGCGGAACATGTTACCTCACCAGCTATAACAGCTTCTCTTTAGTATCTGGAGCGAAACAGAAACCCGCAGAGCCCGAGCTCATAAAAGCTGCCTAGACACATCTCGTTGTTCTCCCTGCCTCTCGCTGCCAGGCTCCAGAGTCCGGCCCGATCCGCGCGGTCCTGCCTCTTGGGCGTATATCCTGGGACAATTTATACAGCGGGCAGCCAACACGCCCTCAAGTACTACACAAGATTTAACATATGACCAAGTAATAGTTCAGAGGTACGTTGGATCTCGGACCAGGAGAAGTTATCCCCAACTTTTTGGCTTTACTAATTGGGCGCGCTGTCGTCCGAATTAGGAGCGCTGCAACTCTACAATACCTAGCGCATGTATCCTCCCCGGGCCCTGCCCCATACGGCTCCTACTCATGGCTATACTCCTGCGAATAAACAGCAGATGGTAGACTCTGATCCCTGAGCCACACGTAGTCATATCCGAGGCGGACGTTCGGCTTTATGCAACCACACATGTACGCTCAAAGGGTGGATGCAAATCTGAAGGACGAGAAAGCAGAATGACGATCCAGGAGACACAACGTCTCAACCCTCTGCCTGGAGGCTGGAACGCTGAAACGAGAAATTAAGCTGTCTGTTTGATAAATAGCACTGATGCTCTTGAGAATTGAGAATCCCAGTGTACAAGCGTAGGGTTGTGCCTACTTCGTGGTAATAATATGGCGCTCAGATGTCTTGTACGAGCCCACGTTTTCGCACCGGCCATTGCCCAAACAGTAGGCCCGTCCAAACCAAAAAACCAACAAACTGCAAACATCTAGGGATCACTCAGTGCAGCCATGACTCCGCAATTCTGTCCTCCCGAGGCAGACTCATGTATACCGCCTTTGCGTGGCTTTACAACTCCGGGTGTTCTGCCTGTAAGGATTCTCGGAGTTGGCCCAGACGTCAAGGCGTTGCTTGGAGAGTTGGAGGTTGGGGGCCGCGGAACGTCGATACCGTTTGACTTTCTAGTGGATGTCAATGTATTAGGGTTTGTAAATACAATGTCAAGACGAAAGGTTCACTAGCCCACCACAGAGATAGTCCCACCCCGACCATCGCTCGTCCGTGTAGCCCACGGGGCCCATTCTGCGCTTTTTTTTTATACGCAGGAAAACTAGAATACCACCGGCCGTTACAAACGTGTGTTCTGAGCTTTAGTTACACACACTCCCCTTCACGAGACTCTTGCAACATCTATACCCCCACTTGCCACCCTCATAGAAACTCCCCCATACACTTGTATGGTTTCCCAAGTAAATATCCTCATCATACCGAGACCTTACGATTTCCTCCTCTTCCATGGCATCATCCACGTGGTCATCATCAACACCAGAATCATCACCACCATACAAGCTTAGCAGCGATGTCTTGAGTTTCTCCTTCTTGGCCTTCTCTTCTGTTGTCAACTCCTTCATCTTCTTCTCAGCAAGTGTTGGTGTAGCAGCAGAATTCCCAAGATATGATCCTCTCTTATTATCATTCTCCCAGGCCAACTTCTGTGATTTAGCGATATCAACGGCATCACCAGTCAAGTGACGAACAAACCGATCATTATCATCAAAGTACCCTGTGGCATCATCCCTCATCGTACGTGACTTGGGGTCATAAGCAACGTCTTCATCACGGATGTTGTTCAAATAAACAGCTCGATCTTCTCGTAGTCGGACAATTTTTTCACCTTCAGCTTTCAAAACATCATTCTTGATACTCTCTTCCCAAAGCCCTAACTCTTTCAGTTCAATCTCTTCATCAGTGTCGAATTTACGGTCTTCAGCTTCCGTTTGGGCACTTTCCTCCTGTTTCTTTTCCCACTTCTTGACATAATCTGTGTACTCGGAGGCGTTGTAACCGTACCAGCGGTCTCTTTTACCATCATAATCAACATCTTCATTTCTTTTCCCTCTCCCAACGGAGGAACCATCCAACTGAACATTCTTTTTCGACCTTGGTCTCTCCAAACAATCTCTCTTATCGTGGTCAGAGGCGCCACAATTAGCACATCCTCCTTTTTTCTTTCTCTTCTTGAAGCCAATTTCCACGTTAGAGTCATCAACAGCAACAAACTCATCCTTGATACCACTCCCAATCTTCGGTTCACTGTTCGATGTCTCACCTTTACCCGAGCGATGATGGGCCAAGTAGTCATCCTCATCACCCTTCTTGTCAGCGTACCAGGGTGCATCTTTGATGTATTTGGGGATATGTGGGTTCTGAGCAGCCATTATAAGTGTGTTAAGAAATCAACCAGCAAGAATTCTCAACAGAATAAGATATCCACTGAGTAAACAACGGGAAAAGAGAACCGCCACTGCGATTATTGTGTCAAGTCACCTTCGATCAACTTTTCGCGGGTTCTAGTGTGGCCCGAACCAGGCTCATCCCACCAAAATTTTTTCGAGACCATCTCTCAACAAAGAGATTTAACAGAGCGTTGTTTGTGGGTTCATTCAACATATTTATCAAATATGAGTAACATCCAAACATCTGCCTTTGTCAAGAAGCTTGCCGCTAATGGTACGTCCTTTTCCCATATCCCCTTTCTTTGCATCATCAAACAGTTACTAACGAATCATGAACAGATCGTCCTACAAGAACAGCTGCCCTCGACTCATTGAAGAAGTTCCTTTCTTCACCAAGAGACCTCCCACTCCTGGAGTTCGAGAAACTTTGGAAGGGTCTCTTCTACTCCATGTGGTTTTCAGACCGTCCTCGTCCACAACAGAGACTTGCTAACGATTTGGGTGAGCTCTATTTGATCATCCCAGAGAAGAACTACAAGAACTTCTCTTTGGCCTTCTGGACTGTCATGGCTAAAGAATGGGGCTCCATTGACCATCACAGAATCGACAAATTCTTATTGCTCGTGAGAAGAGTATTGTTCAACCAGATCAAGAAAATCAAAGAGAATGACTGGAATGAGAAGATGTTGCAAGAGTTCATTAGTGTACTGAAGGAAAGTCCATTGAGTGGAGACAGAAGAGTTCCAAATGGAATCCCATTCCACTTGATTGATATTTTTGCTGATGAAGTTGAAAGAATGATGTTTGAAGACATTGAGGAGGACGAGGAAAATGAAGAAGATCAAGAAAAGAGAAGTGAGATCATTGATAACACACCGCTTGAGCAGCTCATAGAACCATTCATCACTTTGAGTAAAGAAGCTCTCCTAAAGACATTGAGAGAGAAGATCAAAGAAGACCTCTTATCTGATGACAGAGTCAAGAACTGGAAGGTGATCGAAGAAGAGAAGGAAGAAAGTGAATCGGAGGAAGAAGAACATGAGGAGAATGAGGATGAAGATGACGATGATGACGAGGAAGAGCAGGATGAGGAAGACTCCGAGGATGAATGGAATGGGTTCGACTAAATCTCACGTCTGACTTGACCATTAAAATATCTTTATAATGCATAACAACTACAATTCTGTAACTCTTCAAAACCATAGAATAGTGTGCAGTTGGAATTAAAAAGAAGTCATATATAGCGTCAATCATTTTCTCATTTTCTCATAGCAATAAAGAACATAGCGAAAGCGGTGCAACAACATCAGTATCTACCACCATACTGGCCCTGCTGTTGTTGTGGAGGACCACCAGGACCCCATTGTTGTGGAGGACGTTGTTGCTGCTGCTGTGGAGGGTAGCCTCCTGGACCACCTTGTTGAGGACCACCCTGTGGAGGACCTCTGTAGCCACCTTGTGGAGGACCACCCTGTTGAGGACCACCCGGGCCACCTGGGCCACCCTGGTATGGACCACCCTGTGGTGGACCTTGACCATATCCTTGAGGAGGACGCTGTTGATAACCAGCTGGAGGTGGAGGAGCTCTGTTATATCCCTGCGGTGGGCCTTGATTATACCCTAGACCACCAGGACCACTTGGACCACCCTGTAGTGGACCTCTGTTGAATCCTTGAGGTGGGCCCTGGTTGTAACCTGGACCACTTGGTGGACCCTGTGGAGGACGACCTTGTGGGGGATAACCTTGCTGAGAACCTTGTGGTGGACCCTGTGGCGGACCTTGAGGAGGACGACCTTGTGGTGGATAACCCTGTTGAGGTCCTTGTGGTGGACCCTGCTGGTAGCCTTGAGGACCTTGAGGACCTGGGCGACCCTGTACTGGGCCTCTTGGAGGACCATATGGAGAACCCTGTTGCTGAGGACCAGGTGGACCTTGTGGATGTGCACCTGCACCTGGTGGGCCTGGAGGACCTGGACGGCGAACCATACCAGGTGGTGCCTGGAAGTTCTGTGGAGGCGAGCCCTGTGGACCACCTTGTTGGCCTTGCCAGTGCTGTGGAGTAGAAGTACCAGCACCTTGGCCTGATGGACCCTGTGGGAATGGTGCTCTTCTTGCTGTGGAAGGTTGTGTTGGAGTTCCAGGAGGAGGAGGTCTCGACTGTGGAGTACCTGGGAATGGAGACTGTTGGGCCCCAGACAGAGGACGTGGAGGACCACCTGGTGTGGATGAATTCACACTTGGTGCTCTTGGAGTCGATGTATTGACACTTGGTGCTCTTGGAGTCTGTGCTGGAGATGGCTGGTTGCTTGGTGGACCACGAGATGGAGCATTTGATAACTCTGGAGCACCTGGTGGATAAACCATACCTGGTGGAGCATTTGTAGTCGATGGAGCACGTGGTGGAACTTGTGCTGGACCTGCTAGTGGGTGACCACTTGGAATCCCAGCTGGTTTCTTCATACCCGGTGGACCCTCAGCACCTGGTGGAACACTGATACCTGGAGGAGCAGAAACATTAGATGCGGGACCACCTGGAACGCCTGGTGGGAGCTTGATAGCAGGGGATGGTATAGCTCCTGGGGCTCCTGGGTGTCCAGCGCCTGGAGGAGCAGCCACCGGTGCACCTGGTGGAGCAGTACCGCGCTGCCATGGTGGAATTGTGACACCTGGAGCACCTTCGATCTTGACCTCAATCTTCACAAGCTCTGGGGCCTTGATCAACTTGAAGGGTTCTCTTGCTGGTTCAGCGAACTTGGTGATGTACTTGGTATCGTTGTTTTCAGACTTGTTCTTCAAGTTGACCTTTTCAATGATAATTCTGAACAAGACAGCACCCATGACCGTCTTAAACTCAATGTAGAGGTTACCACGAGACTTACCATTGCTTCTCTGTGTATCAAACTTGATAGTCTTGATCTCACCAAACAAGTTACGCTTCTTTGCTGCCAACTTCTTCTCCTGATAAGCAGCTTTAGCCTTACGAGCTTTCTTGGCAGCCCTTCTTTTTTCTTGTAGTCTAGCATGTCTTTCATCATCCTTGATCTTTTTCTCGGCAGCTTCTGGATCATCCTCAGCTTGAGCGTTTTGATCAGAAGGTCCTTCCGGTTGTTGGTCATCACCTGTACCAGTTGTGACGGCATCTTCCATAACATCTTCCGGTGTGTCATCATCAGCTTGTTACCTTTGTGGAAGCTCTTCTTGAATCTGTTCCTTATCCAGAGCAGGAGAATCTTGTTGCTGAACTGGGATGAGACCGTTTTCTTCACCATTTGGAGACTGTGGATCTTCGACAGGTTCAGCCAGGTTCTCAGCGTTGGTGTCCTCTAGATTGGAGGCAGCAATTGACTCAAGCTCAAGACCGGATGCAGCAGTGTTGACGTCTTTGTTATTGGACTTGGTCTCCTTCTTGCTTTGGAAGATCTTTGAAATGACACCTTTAGCAGCGGATTTGGCAGCATTCTTCTCATTCTTCTCAGCATCATCTGCGAGAATCCAAAATTTGATGGTATCTTCAGTGACTTCTGGACCCATGTTCAAGACGTAGACAGCAACGGAAGGCTTGTCAGAGATTCTCAAAACCTCTGGTGGGATGGACTCTCTGCGCTTGGCAGCGAGCTCAGCACGTAACTCGACAAGCTGTGGGTTGAGTGGCTTGAAACCTTGGTCCAATGTACGGCCTGGGCCACCATCACGACCACCAAATCCACCTCTCATACCACCACGGGCACTCATTCCACCGCGGCCACCTCTACCGCCACGGTCACCGAAACCGCCACGGCCACCCCTGTCTGAGAAACCACCTCTGTCTGAGAAACCACCACGGCCACCTCCTCTTCCACCTCTATCGTTGCCTCTTCCACCTCTCATACCACCTCTTCCACCTCTGTCACTGCATCTTCCACCTCTCGATCCGCCTTGGAAGTTCTGTGGTGGCAATGGTGTACGACCTCCACGACCACCTCCGCCACTGTTGGAACCAAAGGAGCTTCTTCTCTCACCCCCTGGGGCACCAAATCCACCTCTCGACGGACCGCTGATGGATCTCTTGGCCTGTGGAGAGTGGCCTGGATCATCTTCACGTTGTCTCTTTCTTGTCAAACCTGTTGGAGGAACTGGTCCACTAGAAGACATGCGACGACCACCGGAAGGACCCCCTGAAGGAGGTGGAGGTGGGGCTGGGCCGCCACCGGATCCAAAGACACGGGCGTTCTTCAATGGGGCAAAGTTGGAGCCAGTGATCTTGATACTGGAGCCACCGACGTTCATCTGAGCAGATGGGCCGGTGTCTTTCTGATTACCACCTCTGCCGCCCCCTCTGCCGCCACCGCCTCTGCCACCGCGTCCAAAGCCTGACATTGCGATGTGTGGATGCGGGCGAAATACAGCGTCTGTATACTCTTTCTGGCTCTCAGTAGTGCACCATAGACCTTTCGGAGTGAGCCGCCGTGTGTGATGCTCTTGTTTCTGTGGGGTTTACCTGTTTCCACCTGGCGTGTATGAATGCACACGGGAGGGTTGACTGGACAAACTTGCAAGAAAAAGAGAGGGTATATCGCCAATTCGAGACTTGCGGTGCTCAAAATGGTATAAGCTGTTCGATTGCGTTAAGAGACGCTTGGCAATGGGTTGGGGTTGTTGGTGTTTGGGGGCAATTGTGTTTAAGGGATAGAAGGACAGCCCTTGAATCTTAGAAGCTGCCGCGCGGGAGCTCAGAGACATGCGCGAAATCAGGGGGTTACCCGCCCATGCGTGTGATTTGTCGATTTCGCGGTTTCGCGGTTTCGCGATCTAGCGGCCGCGGTCAGTGCGATAGACACCCGGACACCATCTCAGTGTTATCGACACGTCGAACATTTGAAAGCTGGCGCGGTGTTGGAAGAGTCCAACCTCGCAAGGGAAACATCCAATTACAAAACAACAGACAAGAAACACAAAATGGCCGCTGAAGGTTTAGAAAAGATTACTGAAGTCCCACTCGAGTTCTTGAAGGACGGTACCGCCTTCGTCAAGAAGTGTACAAAGCCAGACCAGAAGGGTGAGTTGTGATGAGCGCATTGGTATATGGTTTTGGAAATGATGGCCTCAGATGTCGATGCTTTCCAGATCAGGGATGATCGATACTTCCCAGACATGGGTGGAAGCTAGCATGCTGTCACTACTTCCCAAACCAGTCTGACTGCACATGCTTTCCCAACCTGTGTGCATATACTAACAAACCGCTCAGAGTACCTCAAGATTATTAGAGCCGTTGGTGTCGGTTTCATCATGATGGGTGTCGTTGGTTACGCCATCAAGCTCGTACGTATCACTGCAATGATTAACGTGTTCTTACTGGGGCCCATACTAACAGAATATCAGATTCACATCCCAATCCGTTACCTCATTGTCTAAACGACTCATTGAACAACACATCCTACAAAATCTACATGGCGCACCTTGCCTGGTAAAAATTCACATGCCTTGACGGTGTGTGTGTGGTATCTCCAACTAATGTACAATAATTCCGTTTAAAGAAACTCGTAGAGAAGAAGACAGGGTTTGTTTGAATCCAATCCCGGTGGTGGATTCGTGATCTGGCAAAATGCTGGTCATCGATGATCGGACCGCTTGATGGAGTGGACGTACCGGTTTTTTTGACATTCGTACTACGTAGCAGCTAGTGACCACGTCTTAGCAGTGGCAAATAGGGCAAGCAACGGACTCAGAGCTCCGATTTCTCACCGTAAACACGTCCTAAGGGGCACCAGTACAGCATAACTATCCATCACACAATGGGTTTCTCCTCTCTTTTGAACCAAGTGAAACACAAGTCCTCGTCGCCAGGCCGGGGGTCCAGCTCTTCACCGGGGCCTTCATCCAAAAAGCCTTCCACAGCAACTTCAGATCTTGCAAACCTTCCCATAAATGCTGTTCCGAAAGGGTACCGCCGCCCTGCCACTGTGGATCCAGCTGTTGCCAGGCTCAAGGAAGCTCGTCGCCTTCAGAAAGAGAAGGAAGAGGCACTGAGGAAGCAGAAGAACCCCACAAGGACCACGAAGTCGGGTGGCACAACAAAGGCAGTTGCATCAGCGAACTTGATACGCAGAAAACAGCAGGAGAGAGAACAGAAGATGAAAGACCTGGAAACTGCTGTTTACCGCCCGCGTTCCCAGTCTCCAGTGAAGAAGCTGACATACACGGAGCTCATGGCCCAGGCCAAACAGAAGGGCAAGACACTTAGCGAGGCACCAAAGTCCGCACCACCGGGAGATTCACAGAAAGACAAAGGATCATCAGGATACGTATCCAAGAGTACCATACTCAGAAAACCACAATCAACGAAGACAAGACCATTCACAGGGCCAAAACGGTCTTTACCACCACCACAACAACAACCACGAACGCCTGTTGTCAGACCACCACCACAGCCCAAGCCAATGGCTAAACCATCTGCCAGTCTGCAAGCCAAACTACTTGCCAAAAAGAAAGCCAGACAAGAACGTCTCCAGCAGCAAAGACGTGGATCGTACAATAACGAAGAAGAAGATGAAGAAGGGTATGACTCTGGTGATCTCTCTGACGACTTCATTGTCAATGATGAAGAAGAGCAAGGCTACAATGATGAGGAAGATGAAGAGCAGGGATATGACAGAGAAGAGATCTGGAAGATGTTCAACAGAGGAAAGTCCAGACGTGATTATGACCGTTATGACGATGATTCCTCAGATATGGAGGCCAACGGTGCTGATCTCGAACGAGAAGAGATGCTCGCCGCTAAGAGAGCCAGAGAAGAAGATCTACGTGAACAAGAAAGAGAAAGAAGACATCAGGAAGAGAAAAGGAGAAGACTCAAGAGATGATACGCAGACGTCTTTGTGTTCACAATGGTCTCATTTGCTACGCATACAACACAAATCATTTTTGTCCATACACATGGTATCTGCATGTTCTTCTGTCATGTTTTACTTCGCCAGAAACAATCACCCATATTTATACATGTGCTAGTACAAATTTTCGTCCAAAAACATTGGTCATTATCAAATAAACATCATAAAGTAGTAGTGGTAGTCAATATCACAAAAACAAGAAGAAAGAAACATACCACCAGTTGATTTGCATGCATCATGAGATGAAAACAGAGTAGGCCCCTCACCAAACTGCACATATCCAGATAACAGCAATCATATATCATCAAACAAACATCATAGAGTAGTATAAGTGGCAGTCAATACCACAAAAACAAGAAGACAAAAACAAGAAGATAAAAACAGACCGGTTGAAATATTGCATGTCCTGAGATGATGACAGAGTGCTCCCGAGTCCCCAGCTCAGCAAACTGCAACACATATATCCAGACAAGAAAAGTAAAATAAAGCTGATCATAAAGTAGTAGCGGTAGTCAAAAAGAAAAGAATAATATGAAGCAGAAAAAAAGGGTTATGACGAGAGAAATGAAGAGTCTCTCTCCCATGGAACACAATCTGATACATCAGAATCACCAGTTAGTGAGTCAGATATTGGACATCTCGCTAGAAGACTCGTCAGACTCCCATGTGTTGGCACTGCGTCCTCTACCAACGTTGGGATCATCATTCTTAGTACCCTTAGCACCCTTACCAGCCTTACCGTCATCCTTGTCGATATCATCTTTTCTCACAACAGAGATACAAGCTGGTGGAAAGAGCATAAAGTTCTCGGAGTGTATGTCCTTCATCTCGAAACGGAACTTGATATGAGTTTCGACGATGTGCTTCACCCTAGCCAAGATCATCAAGATCGAGCAACCGCAAACATCGTCGTAGTCTCCCTTGATAATGTGATAAATGTTTCGGAAGTAGGCAATGCGGATTGCACTGGAGATTCCATCAGTCGTGTAAGTGAATGAATCACTTCTGTCAACTTTGTCAATGTTCTGTCCCTCCTGTGGTGAGTACTTCAAGAGTTCGTAGACAAGTTTCAAAGGGGAGTCCTGAGTGCAGTACCCTTTGAATTTCTCACTGACGTTTGCTGAGATTGCACCAACAATTTCGGACAAGTGGATGGTTTTCAGAGTCTCCTCAAGCACACATGTGTCAAGCTTTGTGATGACATTGTCCTTCTTCTGGCCATTGGATGTAAATGGGTCTGAAGACAAATCCGTATGTTCCTTGTCATAGTCGAAACATTCGCCACCATCTGTTCTGATGAAGGGGGAGATGGCCTCTTCCTCGCTAACCAAAATGATCTTGTTCGGTCTGAGCGACAGCACAATGGCGTATACTTGAGTCACCATTTGACCATTGGTATCTGCCTTGAGGGTATAGTCCGAAGTAGAACTCTTGGACGTTGGTCTTTTCTTGTGCAACATAGTCAGAACACCCTCTAAGATCTCAGTAGTCGTCTTTTTCAACCCAGAACGCATGCTTGTACCTTGCTTCTCACCCTCGGAGGACATGTCTTTGACCTCAGTTTCTTCGAGACATTGGAACTTTGCGAGCATAACACTTTCCCTCTCTTCCTAGATGTCAAATGTGTCAGCGAGCATAACCTTTGCAAGCCCGCGCACCCTCTCTCTCTCGCACCTGCCAAAGTTTCCTCCTCTGGTGGCAAAACTCCCAAACGTAAAGCGGCAGAAAGTGAGGACTGTGATGCATGCGAAGCCTGTGAAGCCCCTGAGACATCAGATTGAGAAGAAGATGGCATTGGGGGCCCATTGAGGCGATGAGCGGCTGGGGGTGTTTGCCGCCGTGGTCAAAGAGTGGTGAGATCTGATCACAGTGCGCACAAAGAAGTGTGTGGCAACCTGGGGCTGGGGTTTTTGTGGAGCCAGTTACAGGGCTACATAACCAATGGGTTACCCAATGCGGACATTCCGAGATAACCAATGGGTTACCCAATGCGGACATTCCGAGTAGAATATAATCGAAATCCGACTTAAGTACCAGACTAGAGGCTAGTAGTACTGTAGTAGTAGTAGTAGTAGTAGTAGTAGTAGTAGTAGTAGTAGTAGTAGTAGTAGTAGTAGTAGTAGTAGTAGTAGTAGTAGTAGTAG
>JAKTOZ010000066.1:0-63740 GCA_030557345.1 Petasospora maritima
AACAACAACAACAACAACAACAACAACAACAACAACAACAACAACAACAACAACAACAACAACAACAACAACAACAACAATGCCAACAACACTCGTGTTTTGAACGCTGCACAGTTGAATGAGTTCAGATTACCATCTACACCACGGATTGTCAGTGCTAAGACCCATATGCAACGTACTTCATCTGGTATTGTGGCAGCTTTGACGCCATCAAGGGCAGCACCACCACCTCCCACGAGGATTACATTGGGAGAAAGAGAGTTTGCCAATGACGAGGAGAGGAATAAGTTTATGGAGGCACACTCTAGACTTAAGGATAAACAAGGTGAGATTATGAGTCGTATGGGGTATACGCTGAGTTCTTCTGTTTGTTCTGCTAAGACGTTAAGAGATATGGCATTGAAGTTACCACAAAGTGATGGAGAGTTTAGGAAATTGGATGGGTTTGCCAATACTACACAAGCTGGTAATTTCCAACATTTTGCACCAGTTCTACATCAATTGAAGAGAGAGTTTGATGGTACGAGTACTGGTACCAAGTCACGGTTCTGGAACCAGAAGCAACAAGAAGGCAACAAGATGATTATTGATGCGATCAAAGCATCTCAGCATACCCAAGGGTCCCAAGGAGGAAGATCACAAGGAGGTAAGTCCCAAGGCCGTGGATCACAGGCCAAGAGAGGCAAGTATGGAGGTGGAGGTGGTGGTGGATCCAGAGGTAAGAAGCGTGGAGGTTATAAAGGCAATTCACAGAGAGGGGGCAAGAAGAAAAGTGGGTTCCAATCGATGCCGATGTGATGTTTGAGACTGTTATGAATGATTTATTGACGAATTGTACTTTGTAGACTGTCACATGTATGAAAAACAAAGTGGCTAGCCAGGGTCAAAAGGTGTGCTCGGAGCAGAGGAAGGCCAATTGATAAGGCTTTGTGGCGGTGAGTTTTATAGAAGATAGGAGACAAAGGTGATCATGATAATCTATAGCAAAAGGGAAAGACATCAACAACGGAACAGTCATACAAAGAGTGTTTACTGTTTACCCCTCAAACGAAACCCCCGGAGAATAAGAAAAGGAGTCAAACGGATCTTGTGATCTGACTCGGAGGCAGTTGACTCGCGCCGTAGATAAGCTTCTGTGACTCTGCCAGCGGGGGGCACGCGTGTTTCCCCGAGTCAGAGTGGCCCTTTTGAGTGATAAAGTTGCAATAAAAAGGTCCCTGTTGTTCTTTTCTTCACCTCTCCGACACCGCACACTTCACACTTCACACTTCAACACACAAAAGCACCAGACAATGCTCAGACTCAGATCAGTGGCCGCTGCTTCCCGCGCAGTGCGTCCCCGTGTGTCCTCCCTCTACGCCCTGTCCCGATTTGGCAGCCGTCTGTCCAGCACAGATGTGTCCTCCGCTAAGTTCAACAGCGTTTACGACCCTTCCTTGACCTCGTTGACCCCACAGCAGAAGCTGCTGCCATTGGACACTTTCCAGCGCCGCCACCTGGGCCCGAACTCCGATGACGTTGCCCACATGCTCAAGACCCTTGGCTACTCTGACCTCAACGAGTTCATCAGCGCCGTTGTGCCACAGAAGATCCTCGTCAAGCGCCAGCTCAAGGTCGAACCGTCGCAGGGATACACAGAGACGCAGATGATCGAGCGTCTGAAGAGCATTGCGCAGAAGAACAAGGTGTACAGGTCGTTCATCGGCCGCGGGTACTACAACACCATCACCCCGCCAGTCGTCAAGAGAAACGTCCTGGAGAAGCCGGAGTGGTACACATCCTACACGCCTTACCAGCCGGAGATCTCCCAGGGCCGTCTCGAGTCGCTGCTGAACTTCCAGACGGTTGTTTCCGACCTGACGGGGCTCCCAATCGCAAATGCCTCTTTGCTTGATGAGGCAACTGCTGCTGCTGAGGCCATGGCGCTGTCTTTCTCCCACTCGAAGAAGAAGAAGAGCGTCTACGTGGTCGACAAGGACATCCACGCGCAGACGTACTCCGTCGTCAAGACCAGAGCCGCCCCGTTGAACGTTGAGCTTGTGACCCTGGACCTGTCTTCCGCAGAGGGCGTTGCTGAGCTGGAGAAGATCAAGGCATCCGTCTGTGGTGTCCTGGTGCAGTACCCTGGCTCCTCGGGCTCCATCACGGACTACTCGCTGTTGCAGAAGATTGCTGACATAACACACTCGAACAAAGGTCTCTTCGCCGTTGCCACCGACTTGCTTGCCCTGACTCTGCTCAAGCCTCCTTCCACGTTCGGTGCTGACATTGCCCTCGGTAACTCGCAGAGATTTGGTGTTCCAATGGGCTACGGAGGCCCACACGCTGCTTTCTTCTCCGTCATCAAACCCTTGAACAGAAAGATCCCAGGACGTATCATCGGTGTCTCCAAGGACAGACTCGGCGGCCAGGCGCTCAGATTGGCGTTGCAGACGAGAGAGCAGCACATTAAGAGAGACAAGGCCACGAGTAACATCTGTACTGCCCAGGCCTTGCTTGCCAACATGGCTGCCAACTACGCTGTTTACCACGGCCCGGAGAAGTTGAGACAGATTGCCCAGAGAGTCTACGGTTACACCACACTGCTTGCCAACGAGATCTCCAAGAAGCACACCATTGTTAACGACAAGTGGTTTGACACTTTATCCGTCAAGTTGGAAGGTATCACTGCTGATGAGTTGCTGAAGGTTGCCGTTGAGAAATACCAGATTAACTTGTACAAAGTTGATGATGTCACCGTTTCTTTGTCCCTTGATGAGACTGTCACTGAGCAGGATCTTACCGATTTGATTGAGATCTTCACATCTACTTCATTGTCCACTTCTTCCATCGAATCATTCCCAGAGTTCCCTGCTGAACTGACAAGAACCGAGGAGTTCATGACCAACCCAGTCTTCCATCTTCATCACTCCGAGACCGCTATGCTCCGTTACCTCCACTCTCTCCAACAGAAGGACTTATCCCTTGCCGATTCCATGATCACATTGGGTTCTTGTACCATGAAGCTTAACGGTACCGTTGAGATGTTGCCTATTTCATGGCCTGAATTTGGTTCTCTTCATCCATTTGTCCCTAAAAACCAGGCTCAAGGTTACGCTCAATTGGTTTCTGAATTGGAAGCTGATTTGGCTGACATTACAGGATTTGCAGGAACAACTTTGCAACCAAACTCTGGTGCTCAAGGTGAATTCACAGGATTGAAAGTGATCAAGTCTTATTTGGAAAGCAATGGCCAATCCCATAGAAACATCTGTTTGATCCCAGTCTCTGCTCATGGTACCAACCCAGCTTCTGCTGCAATGGCCAACATGAAGGTTGTCCCTGTTAAATGTTTGGCTAATGGTTCTTTGGATCTTGTTGACTTGGAGGCTAAAGTTGAACAGTACAAAGAGAACTTGGCTGCTATCATGATCACTTACCCTTCTACTTATGGTCTTTTCGAAGCTGGTGTTAAGACTGCAATTGACTTGGTCCACCAACACGGTGGTCAGGTCTACTTAGATGGTGCTAACATGAACGCCCAGGTCGGTTTGACCTCCCCAGGTGATTTGGGAGCTGACGTTTGTCACTTGAACTTGCACAAGACATTTGCCATTCCTCACGGTGGTGGTGGTCCAGGTGTTGGTCCAATCTGTGTCGCTGAGCATTTGGTTGAGTATTTACCAAAGCATGAGGTTTCCGAAGTTGTTGGACAAACAGAGAAGTCCATTGATGCCGTGTCTGCTGCTCCATATGGTTCTGCCTCTGTGTTGCCAATCTCTTACTCTTACATCAAGTTGCTTGGTGCTGACGGTTTGCCATTTGCCAGTTCCATTGCCATTTTGAATGCAAACTACATGATGACTCGTTTGAAACCGTTCTATGACATTGCATTCGTTGGTTCATCTGCTGAGTTCCAATTCTGTGGACATGAGTTCATCTTGGACTTGAGATCCATTAAAGGCGTCGAGGCCATTGACGTTGCTAAGAGATTACAGGACTACGGGTTCCACCCACCGACGTTGGCCTTCCCAATCCCAGGAACGCTGATGATTGAGCCAACAGAGTCCGAGAACTTACAGGAACTCGACCGTTTCTGCGACTCGTTGATCCACATCAGAAAAGAAGTTGATGCCCTCGCTGCCGGTGAGCCGTTGGGCCAAGTGTTGAAGAACTCCCCACACTCGATGCTCGACGTTGTTGGCTCCACGGACTGGGAAACAAGAGGCTACACAAGAGAACAGGCTGCTTATCCACTGCCATTCTTGAAAAAGAACAAGTTCTGGCCAACCGTTTCGAGATTGGACGACACTTACGGTGACTTGAACTTGCTCTGCACCTGTCCATCCGTGGAGGAAGTCGCTGCTGACCAGAACTAGATAACTTAATATAATGCTTATGAATCGATGTGATATGTATATTGTAGATGTGTACATAACACAACGAATCAATATTCATATGTGGATGTCATAACACAAGGCGCATTGTGTAGTTCATATCATATTGCAAATGGTTACGCAGCCCTGGCGCGTGTTGCTTCCCAAAACTGGACAAACCCTTGTGACATAACACAGAAGAAACCCCACCTCCACAGTGCACACACACACAAACCCCACAAGGAAAATGGATTGGAGCAAACAGAAACGAAGCTCGTTCTCCGTTGGCTCAGGGTACAAGCCAAGTGAGTTGCCACAATGAAGCCCAAAGATCTATGAACATCGTACTAACAAAAAGGGTGAAGCCAACTTCAATGATTACGAACGATATCCTCAGATTGCCAGCTCTCCACAACATTCACCACTGGCACCACAACTACCTGTTCGCTCTGCTTATTATGAGACGCATTGGCCGCTCTCTCGGTCAGCGTGGAGTTCTTCTTCAGTGATGCAGGGCGTCCATACGATTGCCGTTGGAACTTATAAAGAGGATGCTCTGAATAAAGTGGAGATCATCCAAGGAACCCCTTCGTTGGTCGAACATGCGAATGGAACCACGAGCGATGGACTATCGTTCAATGAGCTGTGTGATGGGAACGTTGCACTGCCAATCACAAAAGTCGGCTGGGATCCATCAGGCACTTCACACAAGTTGCTGACGACTAATGATAAGCTGAGAGTATGGGAGTTGGATGGTTATGATCCGATGCTCGTCAAGAGAGCAACGTTGGCAAATAAACCATTTGACTCAGCTACACAGAGAAGTGGTGTTACTTCTTACGCGCCACTGACAAGTTTTGATTGGAACAAAGTCAACTCCAATTTGGTTATAACGTCTTCCATTGATACGACTTGTACCGTTTGGGACTTACAAAGACCGAGCTACCCAAAGACACAACTGATTGCACACGACTCCGAGGTGTTTGACGTTCAATTTATCAAAGGCAGCACAGACATCTTTGCCAGTGTTGGATGTGATGGATCCATGAGAGTGTTTGACTTGAGATCATTGGAGCACTCCACAATCATATATGAACCACCTTCCACTGCTTCCAGCGCACCGGCTTCTTTGCATTCACATGGCGAATCCATCTCGCTATTGAGAATTGCAACATCAAACACAGACGTCAACGTCCTTGCCACGTTTGCTGCCAAATCTGATAAGATCAACATCATGGACATGAGATACCCGGGGATGCCAGTGTTGACACTAACGTCTCACTCTTCAAGTGTCAACTCGATTGAATGGCACCCAACACAGCCATACTTACTGTCAAGTGGTGACGACTCACAGGTTCTAGTATGGGACATTCGCCGTGGTAACACCACAAATGGCAAACACATGGAGACGTTGGACCATCCTGACTTCGCATACACAGACACCATGGAAGTGAACGATGCCAGTTGGTCTCCAACAGGAGATTGGTTCAGTGCTGTCAGTGGTAAAGGATTACAAGGTGTGAGAATGGGAATATAACAAACACATATCGTATTCATATATAAATGCCATGCCATATCATATCACATATCGTACATCATTTTCCATATTGAGGACCCTACAACACATATCAAACATCATCGTCATGATACACAAAGTTGGTCTTCTGAGGGTTCTTCGGTGCGTGTTTCACGTAGGAAGCATCGTCCGGTGGTCTTTCGTTCTTTGTGTTGGAGGCCAAAAAGCTGTGCAGAGATAGCAACAGACTCTGAATCGTCTGCACTGGCGTCCAACCTGAACCCAGTATATCAAGGCAAATGTGCCCGTTTGAATAGATGTGTGGATGTACTGGAATGCCACTCTGCTCTGTCTTGATGAACACGCAAACCGGTGCTGCAAATGGATAGTCTTCAGGGAGCATCAGCTTGACTCTGTAAGGCTTATCACCGTAGATGGCATTGTTATCAACGTGAATATCAGCGTAGAGAAGATGGACGTTATCGGTTAAGACAACGTCAACGTTTGGTAGAGCTGCGGGATCATTCTCGAGAACCCGGAGCTCTTTCATGATTCGAATTCTGGCCGACATTAGAGTGCGGTGGGTGGTCAAAGAACTGGTGAGCTTGTGGCGATAGCTTTGTCTTGTCTGTGTCTTTGTGGACATTGTGATTTGTGATCAAATAGGTGTTCGCGGGCTCGTAACGATGTGTGTTGAGCTGAGCTCTTAATTATTGGTGAGGAGGTGTTACAATATTGAAACATGCTATATCGAGTTTCGATCCATAAGAGCAGATCACTCCTTTTTATAATTCCAGGCTGATCTCCAGTGTTCTAGCCCCCTGAGAGATCTGCGTTTATTAAGTAAGCTGCGTGCTATATGTGGCGTGCATGGCTGTGTTTTTCTTGCCATTTGTCATATGTAGCTCTAGATCATATGTTGTGACTGCTCACATCTCATCGAGATCTTGTATATGAAAGCAATACCGAGGCTCGAGACTCATATGCACGAGGCACCGGTCACAGACTCACATCGTACAATGTGATATATCGAGGCTTATACAGTGCGAACCACAAATCACAGATCATCAATCACTGTATATATGATCTCATTATTCATATGTACGTACGTCATGACACAATACGTAATTGCGCACACTTGTCAGACTCATACCGCATTGTTTACTCAGATGTGATCGATATCGAATGGATCTACGCTTGCTCCATTGCTCTATATATGCAAAAGTGCCGTATACATCCTACATAATTGCCGTATACAACCATCCAGGCTAGTATTATAAGAAGTAAAGACACACCACAAAGAGTGCTACCGGGAAACCCATTATCTTCCCTGGCCTCAACAACAAACCACTGTTCTCAACAGCGTCTGTGGTACCATTTCCAACGTTATTACACGTTGCATACAACGAATCAACGTCCCAGTATGCGTAGCTCTCGAGAACCATGCTTGTAGTGTCGGGGCAACTGAACCCAAAATCGGAAGGACAGTCCCGTACAATGGCATAGCACATATCGATACACGGCAATACCTCATACCACTCTTCTGGAGGATCGATGAGATCACTCAGATAATCAGTTCTCATTTCTCCAGGTTCACGAAGCCTGAAGTTGGTGTTATTTGTCGTCGAGCAACGCGGAATTGCCACTCCACATAACCAATTCTTGTAACTCTCCAGACAGTCATCACAAGTTGCAATTGGAGAGTATCTTGAGTCCAAATCAGCATCACAGGCGATTTGTTGCATGGCAAAACTGAAGTTGGTGTACATCGATGAAGCATATGTATCATACATCAGACTCAGTTCAGTCTTGTTCTTGTCCTGATCAAAAGTAGACGAGCTTGGAACAGAATAAGCAACGTTGTCACAGAATTCTAAGCCATAGATCAGTTGGCACGCACCTGCTGATTGAGTCACAAACTCAACAGATGCATAAACGATACCACCTTGTCCGTCTCCAAAATCGTTCGTGACCACGGCATGGTACACTGTGGAACTGTTCAATCCATCAACAAAGAATTGCTCCTGCAACCCACCCATTGCTTGAGAATAGATAATCTTAACATCTGTTAAAGAAACAACAGGAACAGAATTTGTCACGGCCAACCAACTTCTCGTCAAGCCTTCCAACTTCTCAAAACCTTCTTGATCAAAGATGTGTAAAGCGATAGAAGATGTTTCATTCTTCCATTCAGCAACTGTTTCTACCGTAGTATTGAAAGAATCACTCCTTAAGAAAACAGAACTATCATCAGTATCAACCAAAGTTGCAAATGTACCGTTATCCCATTGATAAACCAATTCGTTTCTTGAGATGGCAAATTCGACAACAAACTTAGTAGTGTCATTGAACAGAGTGCTGTTATTCTCAAAGTATGGCTGAACGTAGAGAGTACCGTCCAGTGCCTGTTGTTTGTTACTGAAATAGGCAATGTCAAAAGCGTAACCTTCATCAAACGTTTCAACATAACCACCATGTGTATCGTTAATGTAGAACGTCAATCCGAAGTATTGTGACACTTCTCCGGCAGACATCTGTTGTACTTGAGCATTGGGGAACTCTCCATAGTTGGCAGACAGGTAATAAGATGTGACGAACTCTGAGGAAGAGGTTGTGAAGTCAAATGCGTAGATGTCGCCTTCTTCGCCCGGTGTCAAGGAAACACTTTGTACTTCGTCTTCTGCAATGGAAACAACATTACCACTCAGCGATTCACGCATCTCACCATTGAGTGTTCTCTTGACGTAACGGCCGTTTGAAGACCACGAGTCAACGGGCATATCACTTATCACATCTCGAGAGAACGGATCATACTCTTGTGCGTGTGCAATATGGATAAGGAACAACGTGGCAAGGCGCCGTAGAAGCATATGGGAGTCTGTGGTATATGATATGATGTGATGTGAAGAGGTATGACACAACGGCGTGTGATATGTGACGTGTGATATATGATGTGAAGACGCAAATACATATCGACAGATGATCCAGATTCCATATAACACAGCCCGGCGCGCCGCCATATAGATATTACAGTTCCGGGGGCATTGTGAACCGGAACTCCCAAATCCACTCAATAATCAATTCCGACTTCATACGCTTCCGGAACTCCGCCTTTTACCGGCGTCCGTTGAATTAAAAAAGGGCTTTAGATTTTGTACGTTTCAAACAAGACTTTATTGAGATTAAGCGCATTATTCAGGCGTTATGAAGGCCGTTTTCATCGAGCAGGCTGTGAGTTGATACGTCTGGAAGAGAGTCGAGGCGGGGGAGTTTTTCCGAGTGTTCTTTGAGCACTCATATTCATATTTCATATCCAAGAGAGAGACAGATATGCCTGCCATCGGATAAACTCACCCGGAAAATCCATCTAGATCGATTTGATATACTAACAGATCCTTATCACAGTGCGACTCGTGTCGTAAGCGCAAGCTCAAATGCTCCAAGGACTTACCGAAGTGTACCAAATGCATACAGCACGGATGGGGGTGCACTTACTCTCCTCGTGTTGTTCGCTCTCCGCTGACAAGAGTCCATTTGACGAAAGTTGAGACCAGAGTTCGAGCGCTCGAATCGCTGCTCCACGAGCTGGTGCCGGACCAGGACATCGATAAGCTGGCTGCCCGCCATGTCCCCCCACGCTCTTCGATGGGGTTCTCTACACCGCTGTACGGCTCAGGATCCGAGGTCTCATCGCCTCTTTTGACTGGTGAAAACTCCCCGGCCGATGCTCCCAACATCTTGTCTCCAGATTCTGGCTCCCAGTACCCAGAAGTGCCCGAGGACGACGTGCCAGACGATGCCATTTATGGGTTTGACTGGGTTGAAGAAGACGTTGATGCCCTGAACGACGGTATGGCCGCTTTGAGTGTCAACCCGTCGAACAAAGGCTACTTTGGTGTTGCTTCCTCAGCAGTTATCCTCAGAGCGTTGCAGAAGCCAAGCGACAAGGAGATGGACGAGTCAGTGTCTCCCTCACAGCAGGACGCCTCACGTGCGAACTCTCGTGTCCTGGACCTGGACTCAACGCTTTCGTTGACTGCTAAGTACCTGACTAATGAGTTCATCGAGTCGTACTTCACAAACTACCACACTTCATACCCGTTCATCCACAAGGAAACGTTCATGGCCCAGTATCGTGACGAGATCCCAACGCCGAACCATGAAATCTGGCAGATACTGTTGAACACCGTGCTTGCTCTTGGTGCTTGGTGTCTCCATGGTGAGACCTCAAACTTTGACTTGTACTACTACCAGAACGCCAAATCGTATCTCTCTTCATATGTGTTTGAAAGTGGCTCTGTTCCTTTACTCCAGGCCTTGACACTGCTGTCAAACTATGCTCAGAAGCGTAACAAACCAAACACTGGTTGGAACTATTTGGGTCTTGCAGTTCGTATGGCTATGGGTCTTGGGCTTTACAAAGAGTTTTCTAATTGGACATCGTCCAAGAACCAGTTGCAGTTGGAGATGCGTCGAAGACTATGGTGGGGGCTTTACATCTTTGATGGCGGTGCTGCCATCACATTTGGAAGACCTGTCAATTTACCAGATGACAAGATGATGGATATCAACGAAGTGTCCAACATCAACGACAACGACTATTTGAACACCGATGCTGCATCCAAACAACTGAAACCGGTGAGTTATCCAACCATTTACTCCGGTTTAATATGGCAAGCCAAATTCACTTTGATTTCAACAGAGATCTACAACAGACTCATCTCGAATCCACCACCGAGCGCACAGGATTGTTTGCTAATGAACTCCAAAATCTTGGAGTTTGTTGATCAATTACCAGAGTTCTTCTCTGAGAACAACATTGTTGCACAGAGAGCATCACAAATCCCAGGTGAAACGGGGAACCCTGAATGGTTGGCGTTTGCAAGATTCAGACTCATTTGGAGATATAAGAACTTACAAATCATTCTGCTAAGAGCATTCATTTGGCAAAGAGTTATTGGAGTCAAGAACCCAACCGTTTTGGAATTGGCTTCATCGCCCGAGGGTAAACAGTGCAGACGTATTTGTTTAGAATGTGCCCATGAAACCATTGTATCAGTTTCAAACTTCATTGCTAACCATGATGTGACTGTCATTGCCTCTTGGTACGCTACGTTCTTCTTGTTCCATGCTTGTTTGATCTCTGTTGTGTGTTTATGCTCTGAGCCGACATCTGAACATGCAACTTCATGGAAGAATGATATCATCCTCTCGAAACAAGTGCTTACGAGATTATCCAAAGGCAACTCTTTGGCTGATAAGTTCATCACTCAGATTGACAACTTGTGTGGTAAATACCTTGGAGAGGACTCTTTGAGTACAATGTCTGCTTCGATTCCGAAATCCCGTGCTGAGACACAGAAGTTTGCTTCTTCCAACACAGAGATCAAGACGGAGAAACAGGATGAAATGATACCAGAGTTTGACTTCAATGACATTTCCAACAACAGAAACATCTCCGATCTGCTGAACTTACTCCCATCTGACATTGTCAACATCGAACAGCACAATAATGCTCCATCTCCAGTTAAAGAAGAGGCATACACCGGGTTCACACATCCTTCGTCTTTCAGCCAAATTGGTTCTTTGTTCTCTCACGTGCCAACAACCACGATCGGATCAATCAACAACCCAGACAACACGGGAAGCGGAGCCTTTGATTTCCAGAAATTGGACGAGCAGAACATGGCGAAGAAGCTGGAGAAACAGAAGTCCCAACAGAATGATTTCTACTCAATGTTCAACGATGATATGTGGGGTTACAAGCCATGAAGCTGGCATATGGGCATATGGGCATATGACATGTGTATTATAGAGAATTTTAACGACTTATGAACAATCCACGTAGATATACATATTCATAACGCTGTGAATTTTATATGGTGAACGTGCACAATATGAAGTGTGTGCTATATGGATCTCCAGTCATATGAAAGGCCTGTAAAATGTTTACAGTTTATAGATATCCGAGAATCGGATATGAACTGCTGCCCATACCGTGTTCCGCGAAAATGTGACTCGTTGGACGGCTAGCAGGCCTGTTCCTAAACACCCGTTATCTACACCTGTTTAAAGGGGTGGAATTCTCGTCAACATCGTTTCCTCATCTTTGAAAGGACAAAGCCACATCTGGGTGTTTACTGAGAACACACTACGCTTTCCACCGGCTCCCTTATCCCACTTTTGAGGCCGTTAGGCGTGTTCGCCACCCAAAGCACACACACACCACACACACTCACACACAATGTTGGCAAACAAGCTTGGAAACCTGGCCCAACTCACAAGAGGCGCAGTACGTGATGTACGTCAAGTGGTAAATGAGCTGCTTGAAGTGCTGGCTCCAAGACCACAGCCTTCTTTGGTGCGTGTCCCAGTCAGAAACGGATCGAGATCGAGACCAGCGTTCAGATCACCATATTCAGCAAGACATTTCTCAACTTCATCGTCATTCAGAGTCGCAAATGGCACCATATTCCAACATTTGAAGTTCAAGCCTCGTTTCTTTAACCCTTCGAGTGGATTGGCTAACAAGCTTTGGCCATATTCCGGTTTCAGGGTCAATTTGATGGGTAAAGGCCCTTTCCCTTCTGGTCTTTATCGCAACTTTGTTAACTTGAACGCAAGAAACTTCAGCACTTATGGAGGTTCTGCATCTCGTGAAGCTGTTCAGAACTTGACTTCGAGCTTGAGATGTATGATGAACAACGGAAGTGATACTTTGATGAGTTTGAAGATGACCAAGAAACAGGATTCCAATTTGTCTTATCACGGTTGTATGACACAGAAGGAGGCTCCAGAGACTTTCAAATTGGCCAGATGTGAATCGAGTAACGTTGAGCGTATGGGTTGTTACGTTGAGTTCTTGTTGCCAAACATGCAGTTGTCCATCCCTTCCATTACCTTCATGAACTCTGAGATTTTGAACTCTTTGGAGATGGAGTTTGAACAAGTTAAAGAACAAATTGACAGAACTTCTCATTTCATTCAACAGATCTTTGAAGCTTATGGCTCTTTACCATTGGAGAAGCGTGATCAATCTGTCAGAATCCATTTCCCCAATTTGGAGGCTGAAGAGTTGGAGAAGTTCCTCATTGAGTTGGGCATTAACGAAGGTATCGTCTATACCAGCGATGAAGTCGACGGCATGATGGATGCTGAATCTATGACGGCTTCCTCTGCTGATCTTTCCGATCTTGTTGGTGGCGATTACGTTCCAGATTTGTTATCTGGTTCCGATTCTGAAGACTCCTGTACCGAGAGTTTGGCATCCGAGGAGTTCTTCCCGATCTTGTCTTCTTCCAGTGGCTACCAATTTGCCTCTCCAATTGAATTGTCGCAGGAGTCAAGTCCCGTTGTGATTGCTCACTCTCAAGGTTCTTTCTCTGAGATGTCGATGTCTATTTGAAAGGGAGATGATATAAGAGTGTTATGAGTTTTATGGGTTTTATGCGGGCAAGGTTATATTCATGGTTTATTGCGTTTAATAGTGGCAACAAATATGTTACGTCTTTATGATAGCAGAAGTTGTAGATGTGTAAAGAGTTGTAGATGTCTGGTGTTTACTTGTACGTACAACCAGTTTCTTCTGTAAAAGGATACTTACCTATTCGGGATATTTCCAATGTTTTTTATTTTACCACACGCGACAATGGGCGCGCGGCAATTGTTTACACCGGAAATGCCGATCCATAGGAAGTTAGCAATTATTCACAGGAATTGAACGGGCGGCTAAGCAATTGGGAAAGAGGATCGAAATCTCCATAGCCGAATATGTCAGACTCCAAAGAAGAAGAGTTCCAGGACGCCAGCGAGGCGCTGCACGAGGACGTTGCACAGAACACACTGAACACCGTGTCGAAGAAGAAGAAGAAGAACAAGAAGAACAAGAAGAAAACCACCTCGATGGAAGACGTTGCCTCCGCTGATGCCGTTGACGAGAAGAGTGTCGAAACCACAGAAGCAGAGGCAGAAGTACAAGAGACGGAATCAGTTCAGGACGAGGAGACAGAGGACATTGACACAGCCCCAGAAGAACAGCAGCCAGAGACCACGGAAACTACAGAGACAGCAAAGACAGAGGAAGAGCCGCTGGGAGAATCAACACAGCAGTTCGAGCTCAGCGAAGAGGACCTGAAGAACTCCAACAAGTCGCTGGAAGAGAAGCTTGACATGTTGAAAGTGCACGACGAAGAGGAGGAGAAAGAAGAGGCACAGGAGACGCAGGAGACACCTGCTTCTCCAGTGAGTGCAAAGGGCCCTCCACCAGCGCTTCCTTCAAGAGACGCCCCACAGTCTCCAACTTCACCAATTGTGCCATCTCTGCCTCGAAGAGAAAGCGCTGTCCCCGCTTTACCACCGAGAGACCACACCGTCCCAGCACTTCCAGCGCTGCCACCAAGAGACCACATCGCCGTCACACCAGTGTCCACACCAGTCTCCGAAGAGTCTGAAAGAAACATCTCCAAGCAGATGGAGCTTTCGAAGACGGCCGCCGAGCTACAACCTCCGCCACTTCCACCACAACTCAGCGAGAGACAGAAACAGCACCACAGAGGATCCATTTTCCAATCGTGGTTCTCTGGGTCGTCTCGTGGTTCCAAAACCGAGTCTGTTGATGAGAAAGAAGTCACTTATGACGAGAACTACGACATGTTGCTATCCAGACTGAACGAAAACAGCGTTGACCTCTCCACGAAAGATGACATTTCCAAAGAACAGATCAACTCTACTCACGATACTCTCAAGTCATCATTTGCAGCCACTGTCTCTCAAATTGATTCTGATGCCTCTGAGCTAAACATCGACTGGTCCTTCTGGACGGAAGTTGTTAATGACTACGCTTCTGTTGCCAAATCAGATCCATCTCGACTCTCCAAAGAACTGTCAAATGGTATTCCATCACCAATTCGTGGTATCGTTTGGCAACTCGTTGCTAATGCAAACCCGAAAGAATTTGAATCATCATATGAAGAGTTACACACAAAGGAATCACCTTTTGACAAGAACATCACCAAGGATCTTTCTCGTACTTCATTTGTCAATGACACTGGTGTTGATAAAGACTCTCTATACCGTGTCATCAAAGCTTATTCAAACGTTGATTCCGAAGTTGGTTATACCCAAGGGATGGCTTTCATTGCTGTACCATTACTTATGAACATGTCCGAATTGGAGGCATTCACAATGTTACACAAGTTGATGTTCCAATATAACCTCCGTTCCCATTTCCTTCCAGATATGCCAGGTTTGTTGGTTAAGATGTATCAGTTTGATAGATTGTTGGAAGATCAATTGCCAACTCTCAGTACTCACTTACAAAGACAGGGTGTCAGATCCAGTATGTACGCAAGTCAATGGTTCTTGACCTTCTTTGCTTACAAGTTCCCCTTGGAGATTGTGCTGAGAATTTATGACCTTGTTATCACTGAAGGTATTGAGTCTATTTTGAAGTTTGCATTGGCTTTGATGCAAAAGAATGTCGACACTTTGTTGACATTAAACTTTGATGAGTTACTGGACTTCTTGAAAAATCAACTGTTCTTTGCCTATTTGAAGACGCCATTGAAGAAAGATGAAAATAAGGATGAAGATGAAGAGACAGGGACTGGTACCGCTGCTGACTCCACTAAGGAACCCCTTGTTGCTGACTCCTATCAGGTTGATAAGTTGGTTGAAGATGCCACAGAGGTGAAGATTCTTCCAATGACTCTACAAAGGTATGCTGAAGAGTTTGAGGAGATTCATCGTGAAGAGAAAGAGAGACGTGAAGAGATTGACGAACTCAAGTTCAGAAACAATCAAATGAAACGTGAGATCCGTAAAGTCGAGGCAAGTTACACAATCCTCAACAGAGAACACGTCCAGATCGCCAACGAGATGATCAATGGAAGAATGAAGTTTGCAGAATTGGAAGATGAGAACAACGATTTGAAGAAACAGAACGGTGTTCTTCGTGACCGTATCAAATCGTTACAGAATCCAATAGCAGAAGATGCACCATTGCCAGCTTCATTGGAAGAAGACCTCAAGAACACCATGGAACGTAACTTGGAAGTGATGAATAAGAACCAGGAGCTCGAAGATCAAATGCAGTCCTTGCTACAAGAAGTTGAAGACTTGAAGGCACAGTTGGAAGCCGAGAAGAGCAAATCCGCTGAAACCTCTCCTCCACCTCAGACACACCATGTGAAGGCGTCTGGTGGTCTCTGGGGAAAGAAGTTGTTCAAATGAATACCCTTTTACTATGAAGTACTTGTAAATATCGATAAGCACTTGTAGATATCTATAATGGTGTGGCCCGTACCATATCTGCTTTTTTTTCTTTTTTAAATTCCCCCGTTGGCCGCGCTGAAAAGTTGATCAAAGGGAACAACATGAAGGTATCAAATCGGGGTACAAGGCTTGTAACATCTCTACAAGAACCAGACACACGGGATGCTCAAACCTCTCAACTTCTCGAGACCTTTCTCGTCTGCTTCTCCTGCTTGCAAGGAATGGAAGAACGTTGTTAAGCGTCGTGTGGCCGAGAGACCAACGTACGAAGTTGGTGATGCCAGACCAAAGTACATTGGAAAGAGACAAACAACGCCGGATTACAAATGGGGTGAGTCTTCTTTCTTTGCCCGTGGTAACCGTGGTTTGTTCGGTGGCTCTTTTGTCAGATCCGGTAACACCATTTCTGAGATGGGTAACACAAGCAGAAGATTTTGGAAACCAAATGCACACAAGAAGTCATTATGGAGTGAGACTTTGAAGAAACCATTGTCATTCCAGGTGACAACAAGAGTGTTGAAGACCATTGACAGGGAAGGTGGATTGGACAACTACTTGGTCAAGGATAAGTCTGCTAGAGTGAAAGAATTGGGTCCATTTGGTTGGAAGCTTCGTTATCAAGTGTTGAAGAGAAAGGCTGAGTTGGAGAACCCACCACATAAGGACGCTAAGCCATACACAAGCGAGAGTGGTGTTGAAGGAACAATCTTCTATCCATCTGTGTCCGTGGGAAGCTCTGAGGCCCCATTGGACGTTGTTGTTGGTAGAAGAAAACTGTTGAAAGAGCTGTACGATGCTGAGAAGAAGGAGAAGTTGGCCAATGGAGAGACTCTTACAGGAAGAGAGTTCCATGACTCTTACAGAGAACTTCCAGCCACACAGATTCTGGAGAAGCTGGCCGGATATGGCTATGATTTCTCTAAGATCACCCTTCAGAAGTGAAACTCAAGTGAGTGATGACCTCAGATGTACATAGAAACCACTTGTTCATAATTCAGTACGATGCATATGATATATAAGGGTGGGAAATGTAGATATATGGAGAGCTGTGTATAGATGAATTGCACTAAATGATCTCAAGTGGTGTACAGTACATCTTTTTGTGGAGTAAATGGAGGAGGGAGATTGGAGAGACCGATCTTACGTATTAGGGCAACCAGGTGAATATCACGTGACTCTGTGTCAAGCCCTAACTCAACACCCGCACACCACAATATCACCTGGGCAACGGCTATGAAAATTTCTTTTAACAGCGGCGCCTTTGCAATTTGTATGGGCGGAAAGGAATTCGCGGGTTCGCGGGGCTCTGACGACGCTGGTGAAAAATATCATCGCAGTCCCAAACACATTTGCACTTTACACTAAGGAGAGCTAATTACACAACAACTACATCACAAAATGGCTGCTAAGTCCGGTACGTTTGGACAGTTTGAAGAGGAGATGATGTTACGTATCACAGAGAAGGAGAAAGAGGCATTCCTACGGAGTTGAAGCGGCAAATATTGAGGACACAGAGACTCAGAGACACACAAAGAACGAAGAAGGAGGCCATCAAAGGGCATGGAACTCATACAAAGTCACACAAAGACATACACAGAACACCAGCCAAACGAATCAGAAGAGAGGACACCCAGGAAGTGCCGTAACCACACAGTAATCAACCACGTCACCATATATCACCATTACCACCAGTCTCTTTACCTTAACTGCATGCTGCCAGTTCAAATCCACACTAAAGCCTTGAATCTCTGTTGAAACGACACATCATCACATCACTCACATCGTTCTCAGGAACACATTACTAACACACCACACAGGTATTGCTGTTGGTCTCAACAAGGGTAGAAAGGTCGAATCCCTCGAGCAGATCCCAAAGATCTCCTACAGAAAGGGTGCTCAGTCCAAGAGAGCCAACTTCGTCAGATCCATCGTCAGAGAGGTTGCCGGTTTGGCTCCATACGAGAGAAGACTCATGGAGTTGATCAGAAACGCTGGTGAGAAGAGAGCTAGAAAGGTCGCCAAGAAGAGATTGGGTACTTTCAAGAGAGCTAAGGCTAAAGTTGAGGAGGTCAACGACCTCATCAACGCTGCTAAGCGTCACTAAGCGTATCGTTGATATGCTGTTAATGTAAATTTACTGCTCTTACGGAAACAATGGTGTAGTTGTAGCTGTATAGTACTAAGTAGTGGCCCGAGGCGCGGAAATGTAAGTTGGATCCCCAACAAAGAGAAGTGTCCCGTGCCCCTCCAACAGATTGCACAACAGCACAACAAAACAACTCGAAACAACAAAACAGAAGGTCATATAAAGAGACCCGGTGTTGGATCGCTTCCATCAATTGAACACAGACCATCAATCCAGGTTTCCTTATAGCACTGCACTATGCTCCCCTTGACACGAACCCTCAGGCCATGTGGCACAACACTGACAGCACTGAGACGACACTACACCAACCCCCCGAGCTACTTCTCCGATCACTTGTCAAAGAATCTTCCTGCCACTACACCAGCTAACACTCTCTTCCCACACCCTTCCCTTTCGAACGTCCCATCGCATTTGACATCACCGTCATCATCATCAACACAGCATGGTGATAATACTCAAACGCGCTTCTCTCCCTTCCGTGACATCTCCATTGTCATTTGCATACTGGCGTTATCTTATTTTGCCATTGACAACTACAAGACTCGTGCACTGTTGGAGCAAAAAGTGATGGAACAATCAATGGCCCATGTTAAAGGGCTGGCAGTGGTACAGAACAACTTCAACAACCAGAGAAAGAAGAGGGAAGTTATGACTCTGAATGAAAGAAGAGCGGCACAGAAAAGAGAGATGAAGATGGTTTACCACGTTGCTATGTTGAGAAAGCAATTGGTGGACCTTGGAGCTAAGCCTGGTAAGTACAAGTGCTCTTGATATTTATTTGATATTCACATGTGATACGGGCGTACTAACAACCGCAAACAGTCGAGATCGACGAGGCAGTCAAGGAGTTCGAGAAGAACGTCAAGATGGAGAACTCCATAAGCAACGTGTCTGGAACGGCACTTTGGGTGGTTGATGAGTCCCGTGAGTAGTCTATGAAGATGTTTATCAAGAGAAGGAGTACAAAGTACAAGGGACGTTATACTAACAAGACCACACAGCAATGAAGCCGTACGTGCCAAACACCAGGGACTACGAGACAAAGAAGTAAGACATACATAGACAGAGATAGATCCATATTCCCATTATCAAGTACACAATCAACAGGTATAAAGCGTGTAGTAGCTGTGGTAGCCCTATACAAAAGAGTGGTGTCCGGGTGTTTCCACAGAGGGTTACGCAGCCCTGGCCGTCCTCCAGTATAAAAAAACTTTCACTCGGGGCTTTCTCCCCATCCAAAACACGCTCGGTTTCCTTCTTTTTTTCTCTACAATGTCTTTTATACAGGCACCCAGAGTCACGGTTCGGTTTCCTTTTCTTCTGTGGACGTGCAAACTTTGGGCCAGTGTGCTCATCGTTTTTCGTGCTCGCGGTAGCCTTAGATTGAGAAAGCTGTCTTTACGAAGACGGCCAGTTTTGTCCAACTCTCGTTGTCGTGTCTCTTTTTGTGGGAGATTGCGCAGTTCTAAACAAACATTTACGTGTATAGCCTCCAAATATGATGTTAAAGCAATTCAATTCAAAAGCTGTAGAATTTTCACCGGCGATGGTGCACCAGTTGAGCGTCGAGCTGCTCCTCTTGTCTCTGCTTGATCTTCATGTCGAGGAGCCGTGGGATTGGACAGCACGGCGACCGGGCCTCGAGACCCTTGTCGGCGTAGAACCGTGTGCAGCAGGCGTAGAGCTGGTCGATCACCTTTGTGCACTTGGACTCGTTGTAGTTGTACTGCTTGAGACAGTCTTGTGTGCTTGTTAGTTATATGGCCGTCAACGCTGTGGAAGTATAGAGAGACACGAGACACTCACCTTGGATGGCACACGCCTGTGGCTTGCACTCGTCAGCTTTGCACTCGGACATGTGGATGGATTAATAGTGCAATGGGACGAATGTTATACAATTACCAGCTTCAAGTGTAGATTGCTAGCTCTTTGATAAAAAATTGGTGATGCAAGATCCATACAGCGCGAAGATATATCAGGCCAACACCTCGTCCATAGTGACAACAGTGGCGTCCAATTCAGCACCCAATGAGACTTCTGAGATAAGCAAGTCAACACCAATCTCATCGACCATGTCACCTGTTCTGAACCAAATCATCATCTCTGAGTTCTTCTCTCCAGTTGAGCTGAACGTCTCAACAAGCAGACCCTCATTGTCTGTAACAGAGACTTCCACAAGCTCTGCTGGGTAATGGCCACGGACCTCTCTCAAAAGCCATGGCTGGAGAACACCAAACACCGATGAGTCTGGCAGCTCAGGCGTGAATACAGTCAGTGTCTCAACTCTCTGAGAAAGACACTTGACGGAAAGTTTGACCAGTCTGGAGAAGCATGTGATCTGTGGGGTTAACAATGCCACGGAGCGACACCCTTCTGGGAAGTCGAAAGGCAGAGGGGCCCATGGATAGAGAGCGTTGGTCAGTGAGATGTAAAGAGATGCACACAACTCCTTAAAATCAACCGAGTCGTAGAGGTTCTTGACCAAATAGACGGTTTGTTTGAACTTTGCGACATCAAGGAGTGCGCTCTGATCAAAGACAACTTGTGTGGCGAGCTCTTCAAAAGAGTACTCTGCTGGCGAGTTGAGCGCCTCGATGGACTGTTCGGACCAGGCAGCCGACATCACGGAGAGCTGGCGTGGTGGAATGGGCATTTAGTGTGGCGTTGTATGTGTGTGTCATACTATTGTTCTTGTGATGATCTCAAATCTCGCTCGCGCTATAACAATGTGTGGGGAGTGACAGGTTGACAGGTTGACAGGTTGACACATTGACACAAACAAGACTGTGGAAAGGGCGATCCAGCCAACGTTTATGACATATTACATCACATATTACATCGATTGATCTAGAACATTCATATCCGTGTGTACCTATACTCCGGCCCATATCAACGGCAAGTAAGGCTCATGAAGACTCTGCGCAATGTCCTTGATTCGAGCCTCTCTGATCTAATATTATCAAACCAGCGCCTTTATCCAGGTCCTCACGCAGTATACGTGTGTACAAACCAGCTATCTAAAACTCGATAGCGTTCTAGAAGCTGACAACTAAGCGCCATGAGTCTATTTCAGTTAAATATGGATTGTTCTGTATGACGGGTATTGTTCATACACCACAATTTTACGGATGAAATGATGGAATGGCTGGACCCGAGGCTGGATCAACGTCAGTTCTAGACCCAATTATCATATCGATCAGATGGAGCATTTTGTGGCTTTACACATCCCGGCTAGGCTTCCGTCGCCCCGTCAACAACATTGCGCGATGTGCGATGTGCCATGTGTCAAGTGTCAGACATCGGACGAGTGACGGTTAGATCGCATACAGCATCGAGATCATGAAGACCACTGTGGCAGTGTTGTCATATTCAACGCCACAACACTTGGCCTATGTGTCACGGTCGTCGATATGAGTAATCGTACACATAACACATGCCAGCAAGGGCAGAGCAAAAATTGTGTTTATCTCTGACTCCTTTTTGTTCTTATCTAGCGAGGGTATGGATTTTTAGAGCGCCAAACTACGCAAATTGGGTTGATTTGGCGCGAAGCAATGGTACCGGAAGAAAAAAAAATTGGCGAAAACGGGTCACCCGCACACAGTGGGTTGGATCTATTACTGGCTCCTTTTTTGGTGTGAATGTGTGAATACACCCAACATGGGTGTACTGTGTCATATAGTGAGGGGGGGGGGGGTGATCAATGCTGTGTATGTCATATAGCCGCCTCATATGGCCGCTGTTGCTATATAGAAGACAACCTTAGTGCCTATGTGTATATGCCATAACCACCATATAACAACATAACCACCACAGTCGCTTGTTGTTGCCCCTCGATATAGCGCTATTGTTCGAATGTGAAAAAAAAGAGTTTGGTGTGTGCATGCCACACTTTCTAAAATTGCGCAATTGTTCCAGCCCTCGCAAGCGCGACTATGACTCTATGCGGGGGTGGCCACAAGGGTGTGTCATACAAGCGCACACGATATATAAAGGAGCAGATGCCTTCCTCCATGCTCCACCACACTTTTCCACTAACACAACAACCATCAGCTTTAACAGCAAAACAAACACAACACAAAACAAACACACACACACACATAATGGACAACATGGACGTCTTCAGCATGGAACTCGAGGAAGAGCTCCCACACATGGACCTCTACTCCTCCTCGTACGAATCCGTTGAGTCTCTGCCCGACGTGGATGAGGCCCGCACACCACTCTTGTACGAGTCCAAGATCTCCTCCTCCCGTCACAACTCCCTCGTGCCATCCATCGAGGACCACATGATCGACACACTGGACCTGACCGAGTCAACGTCGTGGTCCTACACACAAGAGCCAATTCTCCTGACCTCAACAACGACGATGAAGAGCTCAACGCCAACCACCATCATGCAGTCACTGATCCAGCCTAGTGTCATTGAAGAGACGATTGAGAAGGGTACAACCACTTTGAAGAACAACTACAAGCTCTGGTTGACATCACAATAAGATTACACTCTTATCTCTTTTCGCTAATGACATGTTATGATGGGTTCTTCCTGGTAATGGGACCGGGTTTTTTTGGGTATATTTTGGTTGTGTTTTCTTCTTTGATCGAGCTTATAAGGCTGCTTGCTATAGACATTTTTGATATCTTTTCAACTACTTGTAGATTGTAGAACAGTTAGAGAGGGGCACTTGATAGGAGCTTTGAGCAGTGACTGTGTACACTCTTTATAAACGCCACAGTATCTGAAGAGCTTGCGCTACACATCCCTCAGCTCCCCAATTGTCACTCTCCCCAAATTCCAGGTGTTTGTTTGTTTACCGATCCCCCTGATTTCGTGTCATTGTTGGGGCTTGACACCCCTGTTCTGCTGATCTTTGGAGTCCTGGACTCAAATGCCGATACCGGAGCCCGACGTCATAGGCTAGGACTTGGAGCGCTTGACAGGTGAAGAACGGAACAACTTCTTCGTAGCTTCCAGTGGAACAACTCTTAATCACATCTCTATATAGCACACCACCATATAACACACCGCTATATAATCCACCTGCTAATATGGTGCCATGATGCCCCACACGATCCCGGAGAAATGGCCGCAATGATATGGCGAAAACCCCAACGGATCACCAACTGTTGGATAAGTGGAGAAATGTGATACGGAAGGGGACTGTAGTATAAGTGTCATCTGATCCTCTTGTGGAGAAATAGAACGGCTGAACTTCATACGAGTGACCCTGGGGCCTGATGTATTACACACTGCCATGGCTTATGTGTACAGTATATCTGCCATTTACCAGCGGGTCAACAAACACACGTAGTAATTTGGAGACCAAACGAGGCCCAACGATGAGAGCCAGAACCACCTGTTAAACCCCCAAATCACCAGAAAAACACCACAGAAAATGTCAGCTGAGTTCCCAGAAATCCAGCCGAATGGCTCTCTGATCCTCGCATGGCAGGTGAAAAGTATGTTGATGGAGTGTCTCCCGCAAAAGCCTCAGTTCCATTCAAAGATCACTAACATAAAAACCCACAAAAGACCGCCATGTGCTCGTCGTTGGAGGCGGAGAAGTTGCTGCCAGTAGGATATACCATCTCTTGAACGCTAATGCCAGAGTCACTGTTGTCTCGCCGTCAATTAACGACGAAGTGGCGCTTAGAGAAGACCAAGGACTGTTACATGCAGTTCATCGCCGTGGGTTTGTTGAAAGTGATCTGACCATGTATGAAGATTCTGTTGAAAAGCCACTGTTGGAGAAGTACACAGAAGAAGAGTACAATGCGATGGATGAGTACATCTCCTCGACGAGGTTTGAAATGGTTCTCGTGGCGATTGATGACCCGGTTGAGAGTAAAAGGATCTACTACCAAGCCAAAGCTCACAACATGAACGTCAACATTGCCGATGTTCCACCACTGTGTGACTTCTACTTCGGTGCTATTTTCAGAAAGGGGGACCTCCAAGTGATGGTGAGCACAAACGGCAAAGGACCCCGTATGGCGCGTCTGATTAAAGACAAGATTGGTTATATGTTCTCCCAATACGAGATTGACAAAACCATTGGAAACATTGGACAAGTGAGGAAGTTGTTGAGGAAAGAGGTGCCGGGAAGCGAGCTGGATGACATCAAGACAAGAATGGAGTGGATGACCAAAGTCACGGACATCTACACCTTCCAACAGTGGAGTGTCATGGACCCTGAGAAGGTGATCAACTACTTCCCAAACATGCCCCCATCATTTGAGGAGTTGTAATAAGCTACTTAATAGGCCATTAAACTTATAACGAAATCATGTATATGTATCAGAACTAAAAGAGAATAGAACTTCTTAAAAAAGATGTCACTTGATCGATGTAAAACAATGAACAGCAAAGCCCAGAATACCAGGTATAAACAACAACAATAACAGTGCAGTATTGAACAAAACTTTGCAGTGTAG
Source organism: Petasospora maritima (assembly GCA_030557345.1). Taxonomy (NCBI): domain Eukaryota; kingdom Fungi; phylum Ascomycota; class Saccharomycetes; order Phaffomycetales; family Wickerhamomycetaceae; genus Petasospora; species Petasospora maritima. The sequence continues at coordinate 24,725 of JAKTOZ010000066.1, forward strand.
TGTAGACAGATTGTATAGAAAAGAGAAAACCAGACAAGCAAAAAAAAAGAACAACAAAATCCCATAACGTAATAAGCAAGGAAAGCATAGACACAAATCAAGAATGGGAAAGACATGGGGGTACAACTTCAAAGAGGCAAAAAACATGTGGTACACAACAGATGTGAAAACAACGGTCATAACAGGGGGGGGGGGGGGAACAAAAAAGGGGCAATGTAACTTGCAGCATTTGCAAGAAACAGAGAATGAATCAAAAAAAACACAAAGGTCTCAAAAGATCAAAACATATCAAAAAAAAAACTGTAATCATAAAACGAGGAGGATCAGAAACTTTCATAAATATCTGAACCTCATGAAAAAATATCTTCAATCATCCGACGATGTACATAACCTTTTCCAGTTTTTGCTTCTCCCTTCAGTTCAAAGAATCCAACTTACCAGCAACAGCGGCTCTGTACATCTCTTGTAATTTTGAACCATCTTCAACCTCTCCTTCACCAGAGGATGGAGAACCTTCCTTTTGTTCCTCGTGGTCATCAGAACGGTACTCCATTTGTTGTTGATACTGCTGATCTTGCATTTGTCCAAATTGTTCATATCCAAATGCTTTATCAGTTGGCATGTAATACATGCTGTTCACTGGTGGTGGAACCATCTGGGTGGCAAACCCATTGGCTTGTAACCCACCCATACCGTTTGGAGCAACCTGGTTAGATGGAATTGGAGCACCTTGTTGAGCAACAACCTGTGGTGGTAAACCATTGCCAGACATTATAGCCATTTGCATACGTTGTTGATTCTGTTGACGACCCCAAGACAATCTAATACGGGAACCACCAACGGCGAATCCTTGCATGGCGTTAATGGCATTGACAGCATCCTCACGGTTCTCGAAACGAATGAAACCACAACCTTTGTTTGGTGGGATCTTGATATGAATAATTGGACCAAATGGTTGGAACAAAGTGGCAAGGACGTTATCGGTGACACCAGCGGCCAATCCACCAACAAAGACAGTGGTGTTGTTTGGATCAGAGAATGGAACGTTAACACCTGGAGCTTGTTGAGCCTGTGGAGGGACACCAACTTGTTGTTGATCCTGATCAAAGAATTGCATTGCTTGTGGTGGAGGTGGTGGTGGCACTTGCTGGTATGGGTACATGACCATTTCTTGTGGCTGTTGCTGTTGTGGGGAGACGAATTGACCTGGGAATTGGGAAGGTGGGAACTGAGGAGCCATTGGGTTAACACCAGCCATGTTGTTTGGAGCACCCATGGCATTGGCTTGGTTTCTTGGGGTGGCAAGGGCAACTCTAAGAGGTCTACCTGCACACCAAACACCCGACATTTCAGACAAGGCACGACGGCGTTCCTCCTCGTCACTGAAACGAACAAAACCGAAACAACGAGAGATACCAGTGATTGGGTCAGTCATGACACGAACGGTCTTGACGGACTTGAAATGGGTCTGGAACAGAGCCAGCAAATGAGCCTCAGTTGTGGATGGGGACAAGTCACCAACGAACAAAGAAAACTCTGGGGATTGAGGGATTGGAGAGGTCAAAGTAGCGCCAGAGGCCCAGTTCAATCTGAACAGTCTGTTGGTGTTTGGGATCTGGGAGCCGTTCAAAGCCAAGGCAGATTTTGCCTCATCGTAGTTCTCGTACTCGACAAAGCAGTAGCCAGCGTGGCCGGTGTTGAGGTTGGCCGCTGGGGTGCCTCTCTTGGCCTTGATGAGCTTGACGAGCACACGCTTGCCAAGGGACTCCCACAAGCCCTCAATGGCCTCTTCATCGGACCAAGGGTCGAGATCGCCCATCCAGAGCGTCTTTGGAGGAGAGGAGGAGGTCGAGGCGGTGGCGTTTGGAGGGTTTGGGATCGGCAATGGTGCTAGGAAGTCGTTTCCGCCGAGCTGTGCCACTGGAGCAGGAGGGATCTGTGGCTGTTGTTGAGCCGGGGTCTGCGACTCTGGCATTGGGGCTGGCGAGTTGTTGAAGGACATGTCTGTGTAGTGGAATCAGAGGAGGAATCAGAGGCGGACAAAGAAAGCAAACAGGGGAAAGACAGGACAAGCAAAAGACAAAGGCAATGGGGCGGGAAGCTCTCGTGTTGGTGCGATCAGGTCTGTGTAGGTCAAAGAGCAAAGTTGACAGGTGGGGGGCAAAGAGCGGGCGGCTAACAAAACGGGGGCAGATGGACACGGCGGTTTGAGGGAGCGGGGTCTGGGCGGTGGTTTGTAGGGGGAAGCGCCGAATTGGTGGCAATTGCTGTGCTTTTGTGGTGGTTTGGGTGCTCTTTCAGCTTCTTCTGGCGGTGTTGGTTGGCGGCAGAGAGAAGTTTCAGTACGTTGAAAATCGCCTCTTTCTATTTTAGGTTCTGGGACACACGGGACACGGGACAGCCGGGCAGGGGGACAAAAGGTGTGGGGAACTATGCTGCGCTGGGGCTACAGTAGAAGAGATTGTATGTTTACTAGTGGGTGCATGGTGTGTACATTGCTTTCTGTGTATTGTAGATGCACTTTTTCCACGACCAGCGCCGCTGTGGGTGCCCCGTGTTCACGCTTCAAGAGAGGCCTTCCGAGCCGTAGCAATGAAAGAGCGACAGATCCAGGCTTGGGACCGGATCACGAAGCGTTTCCGCATCAAAGCCTGGAAATTGCAGGGCGTGTGGTCTTTTTGGCGTGGCACCAATTGGTACAGTCTATACATTGAACACCTCGCAGTCCACACCGAACACCGGCACACCCAGCACCTCCAGGCTACCAAAGTAGGCACGGTCTCTGTCAGGGGCTTCTTTCGCGCCGGAGTTTGACAGGAGCCAGGAGACAAGACAAACGGCGATGAGCTGGACAAACGTGCCTGGACGACTCCAGATAAGCCTAATCTGTGTCATTGGGTGGCGTAGGCTATATAATATCTTCAAATTCTAGAAACAGCGGCTTTCATCATACAAACTCCCCTTCAATTAGAGCTTCGAGTACACTTTAATCTCCATCAGAAGCCGCGCAGCTTCCGTCAACGGTCAATGGCGCAGCACGTAATGGCCCATCAATAACAGCCTGTTGATTGTCTTTGTACAAAAAGTGATGGATCTGTGTTTGGCTGGTATCAAAGCATGCAACGAACACATTAACCCCACACTCCCTGGCATCAAAACCACAGAACCTTCTCGAAAGCCCCCGTACTGTATAATCAGAAACACGCCCAAACGGAGAACATTCGACAGATCAGACAGGAAAATGACGTCATGACTCACCTGGCAAAACAGAAGATGGAAAATCTAACAAATAAAACGAGTTCGCGGAAGTGTCGCGAATAAAACACGTTCGCGGATAATAGGTTACGCAGCCCTGTTTCAATTTTTTCGTCACCAGCTATTGTTCTCTCCCTTTTAGGAAACTGTCTTCCAAACTGAAGCCCACCAAAACAAGCGAGATGGGGCAAAGACAGATTTTGACACTTTATCATGCACTTATTTGTATGCAGAACCCCATTTCGGTGACGGTGTAACTCTCTTAAAAAAGAGGGAGATGCCCGCTTTTCCTGAGTCCTCTCTTCCAACCGCTTCCCGCTCTCCCTTATACTATAAAGTACCGATACAGTAATGTCCTCCACATCACCAACAACGATTCTGTCAGAGTCCACGCTCAGCACAACTTCTATCGATGAAGACCGCAGAGAACGGAAACTGTTCGATTTGGATATCGAGGAGACAGAGGAAGCCAGAGATGACACTTTCTACTCCAGAATAAGGAAACCAAAACTCTTCATGCTTTCACCCAAAACAGACATCCCCATCGGCCTCACTGCCCTTTGCGCCACTGCTGCTGGTGCTCTTGGACCTTCCATCTCTTCCATCCTCATGGGTAGAGTCTTCTCCGTTCTGTCCAACTACATCGCTGGCAAGTACGCCACGTTTGGTGACTACATGCACGCCATCACACTGTCCACGATGGCTCTCTTAGCTCTTGGTGCCGGTTCCATCCCTGTCATATGGCTCACTATCTCCTGTTGGATGCTCATTGGTGAGAGTCAGGGTCTTCGTGTCAGGGAACACATGCTTTCCACATTCTTGACGAAACCTATCTCTTGGTACGAGGAGAACGATAAAGTCATGGGTGATTTGACCCAGACAAACAGATGTGTCGAGGAGTTGAGATCCGGTTGTGCTGAGGCAAGTGCTTTGGCTTTACAGAGTGCTATATCCATCTGTGCTTTACTCGGAACCTCCTTCTACTACTCGTGGTCCATCACTCTGATCATGCTTTGTTCTGCTCCAATCATTGCCCTCTTGGCCTTCATCTTTGCCCAACTAACAGAGAAGTACTCCGCTTTGGAAAACTCTGAGACCACTGAGGCCGCTAAGATCTTGGACTGGTCTCTCGTCTCCGCCAAACTGGTCAGATTGTTCTCCACACAGGACCACGAGTCTCGTAAGTTTACCAGTGCTGTTACAAATTGCAAAAACGCCTATGTCAAGTTGGCTCTTGTCTCCAGTGCAAACGTTGGTGTCATCAGATTCCTCGTCCTTTGTATGTTTGTCCAAGGCTTCTGGTTTGGCTCTTCACAAGTGAGAAAGGGGAATGTTGACGCAGGACACGTCCTTACCTGTTTCACGTCTTGTCTGATGATTGGTGAATCTTTGAAGAATGCCCTCCCACAGATCATCACCATCCAGAAGGCCAACGTTGCCATAAGAAAGATCCAAGGTTTCATCCAACTTCGCCAATCCCAATCAAAGAAGTCATATAGAGAAGACTCCAAGAACATCAAGCTTTATCCACAGATATGCCAAGGTGACATCAAGTTCAAGAACATTGACTTCTCATACCCAACAAGACCAGACACCAAGGTTCTCAAACAAGTCAACGTCCATTTCCCAGCTGGTAAGACAACTTTCCTCGTTGGTCGTTCCGGTTCTGGTAAATCAACACTTGGTTGTCTTCTCTTGAACTTCTACACGCCTTCAAGAGGCCGTGTTGAAATCGATGGATTCGCAGTAACATCCGTGTCTCCAAATTGGCTCACTGATAACGTCACCTTGGTGGAACAGACGTGTACTTTGTTCAAAGACTCCATCAAGAACAACATTATCATGGGTTGTGTCTCTTCTGGTGTCTCCAACGTTGCCGATGCCGATTTGAAAGAAGCCATTCAAATGTCTCTCTTGGAAGAAGTCATCCGTGACTTGGATGATGGTCTTGACACCGTTGTGGGTCCAAATGGTATCACATTGTCAGGTGGTCAACAACAGCGTGTTGCCATTGCCCGTGCCAGACTGAGAGACACGCCGATCTTGATCCTTGATGAGTCTGTCTCGGCACTGGACATCGTCATGAGGGATCTGATAATTGCTGCTATAAAGAAGTGGAGACAGGGCAAAACGACTATCATCTTGACACATGAGTTCTCACAGATCGGTGATGACGATTACGTTTACTTGATGGAAGAAGGAGTCGTTGCTCAACAGGGCTTCAAAAGAGACCTCAACTCCATGGGTCTTTTCCAACACTTGGCTTCTCTCCAAGTCAATGGTGAACACATTGACACTGGGGATGTGACAGGTGACGATCTCGAGAGAGCCATTGGCCAGTCATTCGTGTCAAAAGTCGGGAACAGAATGTCTTCACAGATCATGTCCACTGTCAATCCACTCAGCTACTTCCAGAACGAGCTCGATTTGGAACTTGATGATACGATGCTCAACAGACCAATGACAAGAAGAAACAAGAGAACTATCTCCAACACAGACGTTGATCTGGAGAAAGGTGAAGAGAAAGAAGATGAGAGACCAGACCTGACACCAATCACATCCATCGTCAAGAGTATGATGCGTACAGTTGACAAGAAGGTGATCCTTGCCTTTGGTATCGTCATGGCTCTGCTCAATGGTGCTGCTGGACCTGTCTTCTCCTTCTGTTCTGCAAGACTGTTGGTTGGTCTTGTACCACAAGACAGTGACGTTGGCAGTTCCTCTTATTTGGTCAAATGGTCTTGTATTGTCATTGCTTTGGCCCTTTTCGACGGTGCTTCGCTGTTTGTTAAAGAGTTCGTCTTGGATTACTCTTCAGAGCTGTGGATCTACGGTTTGAGAATCAGAGCTTTCAAGAAGATCTCTCAGCAGGCACTCACTTGGTTCTCTGCTAAGACCAACTCTGTCTCTGAGGTCAATGCCCTGTTGTTGAACGATGCTAGAGACTTGAGATCTTTGGTGTCCCATTTCCTTGGTGTCTTTACTTCATTGATTGTTCTCGGGTCCATGGGTCTCATCTGGGCTCTTGTTGAAGGCTGGAAGTTATCGCTGGTGTGCATCTCGATGCTACCACTGTTCGTCTTGACTTCTGCTCTGTACGCCGGTATGTTACAAACCGCCGAGAACGACTATAAGAACGCCGTTGCAGATCTTGAGAACCAGTTGTATGAGGTTGTCAGGGGTTTCAAGACCATCAGAACTTTGAGATTGGAGGCCTACTTCAAAGAGAAATACGAGGAGAGAGTTGATGTCTTGAAGAAAGTCTCGTTAAGACGTGCTTTCTGGACCGGTATGGGTGTTTCTATCACAAACATGTTGGCATTTGTCGTCCAAGGTATCTTGCTCTACTACGGTATGAAGCTTGTTGGTGAAGGAGAGTACACCTCTATGCAACTCATGGAGACCTTCATGTTGCTCATCTTCACCATCATGAACTGCATTCAACTGATGTCACAGGTTCCAGACATCAGCAGAGGCCAGAGAGCTGGTACTTACACCTTCCGTATCTTGGACCTTGCCGCTGATGACACCGAGACTCGTGGTTCTGTCGTTCCAGAGGGAAAAGTTGAGGACATTGTCGAGTTCAAGAACACAACGTTTGCCTACCCTTCCATGCCAGATCAGAATGTGTTGAAGAGTGCCAACTTCGCCGTCAAGAGAGGTGAGCACGTTGCTGTCATTGGTGAGTCTGGGTCCGGTAAGTCCACACTGACGCTGCTTATTTCAAGACTGTTCCAGACTGGAAGCAAGTCGGTGTTCTACGAGGGAATTGACGTCAATAAGATGGATATCAAGTGGTTGAGAAATCGTGTTGCTCTGGTTGATCAGAAGGCCAACTTCTTCGATGGCTCTATAAGAGAGAACATCACCTATGGCTTGGTTTCTGTATCAGAGGCTGAGATCGCTGAGGCGTTGAAGCTTGCCAATATCCATGACTTTGTGGTGTCACTGCCTGAAGGGTTGGATACCAGAATTGACACGTCTTTGATCTCTGGTGGCCAAGCGCAGCGTTTGTCGATCGCCAGAGCCATTCTGAGGAAGCCAGACCTCTTGATCTTGGACGAGTGTACTTCTGCCTTGGACGCCGAGAGCACGCAGAAGATATCTGACCTAATGACGCAGAACTTGAAGGAGTCCAGCATGAGCATTCTGATGATAACACACGCCGAGGAGATGATGAAGGCCGCTGACAGAGTTGTGGTGATGAGGAGCGGCTCTGTCGTTGAAGAAGGTCTCTACAACACTCTTTACCACAGCCGTGGTGAGCTGTTCAGAATCGTAACTGCCGGTCTCCAGGGTTGAATATAAATAGATAAGTAATGGTTAGATCACCGCTTTTAGATTGATATCTGTACAGTGTAGACTCAGCGGCAGCGCCGGGTAATTGAGGGCCCCTTTAAATTAACTGCATGCGGACAATGGGGCGTCGTTACTCGTACATGGAGGGCCCAGGGTCCAAGACTCCAAGCCTCCTTCACGGCTTCGAAGTTCACCGGCTGATTCCACAGGCAAACACAGAGATCTACTCCATGACGTCCATCCCACCAGTACACAACCCCACGTATCATGCCACAACATCTCTTCTGAGACAGCCATGGCCGCGCTCCCAGGCGACGAGAGCCAAGGCCGATAACTTACGCGGGGCCAAGTACACCCCTGTCCGCCCATCGCCGCTGACACAACTCCAGATCAAATTTAGATCGGTAAAAGGGATCACCGTGTAATATGATCACTCAGAAGTGTAAGAGAACGGTGTTCAGCCCCAGCTATGGAGTGGTAAATAGAAGCGGCGCAAGCTCTTAAGCCCCTTCGTTTATCCTCTCCTCCCCTGCAAGCCCCTGATGCACGTAATCTGGAGAACAACGGCTCGCATCTTCAACACCAACAAATGCCTATTTTAAGGCAGGTCTCGCCTTTACGATCGTTACAGTTGTTGCTGCTTGCAGACACGCTGACTCCTTCTGAGCGCTGGGCATCTGATATCTGCCCATATAAAAGGGCCCCCGTGCCCACCGCCGCTGTCGACTGCTGGGACCCTTCTTGTAGCTCCATCAACACCGTCAACAATGCAGTTCACTCGTTTTGCTCTTGCCGCCATCGTCGCCTCTGTTGCCTCTGCTGCTGCTTCCCCAGCTGCTCTCCCATGGGCCAACGCTAACCCTCAGGCAGCTGCCGCTGCCAACGCCTACGCCGATGCTTACGCTGAGGCCCAGGCCATTGGTCACCCAGACCCAGAGGCCTACGCCATGGCCGCCTCTGACGATGACTGTGCCACCATTGCCTGTCACGCCGCCTGTGGTCTCTTGATCATCGCCGGTTCTGACTGTACTGAAAACACTGAGAACTCTTACGCTGGTCCATACAACACCACTTGTCTCTGTTCCGACGGTTCCGACTTCATTGAGCAGTACCCATCCTGTATGGCCTGTGGTTGGACTTTGTGGAAGTACTACGGTGGTTACGTTTCCTCTGCTTTGGCTGCTTGTGGTACTTTGTCCACTGAGCCAACTGGTACCTTGAGATGTTCTACTACTTTGACCGACTCTTACACCATTGACACTGGTTTGTCTGCTTGTGAGTACACCGGTAACTGTCCAACCACTACCGAGGCTGAGACCTCAACTACTGATGCTGAGACTTCCACCACCGATGCTGCTCCAACCACTACTGACGCTGCCCCATCCACCACCACTGATGCCGCTCCTACTACCACCGAGACTTCTACAGATGCTACCACCGAGGCCTCTACTGACGCTACCACCGAGGCTTCTACTGAAGCTACCACTGAGGGTACCACTGATGCCACCACTGATGGTACCACTGATGTTACCACCGAGGGCACCACCTCTGAGACCACCGGTGCTCCAATCACCACCACCAACGACCAGGGTGACACCATCACCACCACCCCAGCCCCAGCCCCAACCGGTTACTTCAACTCCACTTCCACCGAGACCGATAACGAGCAGTCTACCACCATCATCACCATCACCTCTTGTTCCGACAACGCCTGTACTGAGGTCCCAGTCACCACCGGTGTCACCGTTATCACCACCACCGAGGCCGGTGTCGTCACTGAGTACACCACTTACTGCCCATTGACCTCTGAGACCACTGAGGCTCCAGTCACTACCACCAAGGCTCCAGAGACCACTACCAAGGCTGCTCCAGAGACCACCACCTCTGACACTTCCTCTCAGCCAGGTGTCACCACCTTCGAGGGTAAGGCCGTTGTCTTGGGCTCTTCTGTTCTTGGTTTGGCTTTGTCTTTCTTGTTGTTCTGATTGTCTGAGCAGGGAGATTCTTAGGTCATCCTTTCCGTTTACTTTTCTGCTATAACAGATAACCAGTGATTTTGTTTGAAAGACTTGTAGAACCCTATGTAACTATCTCCTTCATCCACTAATTCTGATTCTACAATCGTTCTACGGAGGTGGAAATTGGAACCACAAGCTTCACAGTGTCTCTTACCTCCGCTATCCCCACCAAGTAAACACCCCATATCCCAAACTGTCAACTGTTGCTCAGATAATATGACACATACGGACACCTTGTTCTACAACCGGAAACTGCGCATGCCCCTTTGGGAGAGCCAGGGGAGAAAGTTGTTTACAAAGGCGAGGCTTTAGTACATATAACATTGTAGCTCACAAGCTCACAAGCTACCATTCGCTGAAGTCTTGAGACAGATGTCTGGGCAGGTGATCTTCTGTGAAAGTGGGAACGCCTGTGGCCAGCCCTCTCAATTGAAAGCTGGAGGTATCGGAAAACCACAGAAGACTACTAGTTAGTAGTAGTCAGTCAGCCCTAGCGCCTCATGGCCATGGGTGCCCAGTGGCAAGTGCTCAGCCTGGCTAGGCTATTGATTGTGCCCCCAGGCCCTCCTCTGACTCTGAGGGTCTAAGCCTATACGTACTGAGGTTGCTTCTCTATACATTTCAATTTCACCTACAGGGAGAAGAATAGGTCTGGTTTTCCGATACACAGATCTGATGTCGTATCGCACACGGTGACGGGCCAGCTCACCAAGCTTCCCCACAAATCTCTCTACCACAGACATGTACAGGCCGTAACTCTGTACAACATCGCAAAAGTGAAAACCGCACACATGTAAACAACAGAGTAAACACCGATAACTCTCCGCCGACACAAAGACCACCGTGCAGCAACTGTGCGCTAACCTGGTTTAAGGTGCATGGACCCTGAAAGCGGCCAGGCCTGCTGGAATTGGCTGTAGCGACGGCCACGAGAGGCAGAGAGACGGGAATTGGGGCGGAATGGGTCAAAGCGGTGCTATACAACCGCTTGGTATCCTCGAATTGTGTCTCAATCGCACCAGCTACCAGCAATTAACCCCAATGCTACCCCTGTTTTTAGCGGCGGCCTTTTTCGGGATTAACAGAACGTGCGCCATCTGATAAAAAAAAGGCGGTACGGCCACGCTTTCGGGTGCAATAGAATAACAGAGGCTAGGCCCTGTTTTGGCTGTCAGTTTGGCCGTGTGTTTGTATGAGCCATACGTTATGGCACCAGCAATACACCTTGGTCTTCAACTTTGGTGCGAAGTTGTACGGAGAAGCCAATGGCAGAGGGGGGCCCTGCATTGGTTCAAGGTGTCCCGCCTCGTACAACACCCACACACCCATCGTATCCGTCCGAAATGCCCTTACGACACCCAACTATCAGCTCTTGAAGAGAGTCTTTTGGTGCCATGGTTCTACTTGTGGCACGCTACTGTATATGGTATGCTCTCTTTGCTTCGAGCTGTTTGTGTCAAAGCTCTTGGAATCCAGTCCTCTATAGAAGCCATCCCTAAATAGAACACAAAGACTCGTTTTGTACCAGGTGGCAGACAGACATACGTTCCAGCCCAATCCAGTAACCCAGCTGTATATCTCTGCCCAAATGTGCATCTTCTCGCCGAATGCGGGTGGGTGGCTCATGCGAGCGTCGTCTCGGGTGCTGATGTGCATCTCACACCCACCTGGACAAAACATATAAAACTAAGCACCCCGCCAGTTGCTTATTCCCTTCTTCCTACACCACTTGAGAAGACTCTTCAAGACCAACCAACAATGCAGTTCACTCGTTTTGCTCTTGCCGCCATCGTCGCCTCTGTTGCCTCTGCTGCTGCTTCCCCAGCTGCTCTCCCATGGGCCAACGCTAACCCTCAGGCAGCTGCCGCTGCCAACGCCTACGCCGATGCTTACGCTGAGGCCCAGGCCATTGGTCACCCAGACCCAGAGGCCTACGCCATGGCCGCCTCTGACGATGACTGTGCCACCATTGCCTGTCACGCCGCCTGTGGTCTCTTGATCATCGCCGGTTCTGACTGTACTGAAAACACTGAGAACTCTTACGCTGGTCCATACAACACCACTTGTCTCTGTTCCGACGGTTCCGACTTCATTGAGCAGTACCCATCCTGTATGGCCTGTGGTTGGACTTTGTGGAAGTACTACGGTGGTTACGTTTCCTCTGCTTTGGCTGCTTGTGGTACTTTGTCCACTGAGCCAACTGGTACCTTGAGATGTTCTACTACTTTGACCGACTCTTACACCATTGACACTGGCTTGTCCGCCTGTGAGTACACCGGTAACTGTCCAACTACCACCGAGGAGTCTACCACTGCCGCTGAGACCACTACCTCTGCTGAGGAGACCACCACTGCTGAGGAGTCCACTACCGCTGAGGAGACCTCCGCTGCTGCCACTACTACTGCTGCCGAGGAGACTTCTACCACTGCTGAGACTTCCGCTGCTGCTACCACTGAGACTTCTGCTGCTGCCGAGACCACTGAGACCTCTGCCGCTGCTGAGTCCACCACCGCCGCTGTTGAGTCTACTACCGCTGCTGTTGAGTCTACCACTGCTGCTGTTGAGTCCACCACTGCTGCTGTTGAGTCCACCACTGCTGCTGGTGAGTCCACCACTGCTGCTGGTGAGTCTACCACCGCTGCCGAGGAGTCTTCTGCCGCCGCTGCTGAGACCACTACTGAGGCTGCTTCTTCCTCTGCTACTACCTCTTCTTCCGTTGAGGTCTCTACCTTCGAGGGTAAGGCTGCTTTGCTCGGCTCCTCCGCTCTTGGTTTGGCCTTGTCTTTCTTGTTGTTCTAAACAGTGACGCATTGACGTCTAATTAGAACCTCAATCTTATGTAAATTGTGTCCACTTTTATTTCTAGTCTGGACCAGATATATACCATTTTCTAATTCTCATGATATAACGATTAGAGGTACAGTTGTAGTGGAACTATAGCCCAAGTGTATCTGGTCTTTGCCTTGCAAGAGAGAGACGTGCCCGGGTCTAAGATCGATATCTCCGTGATACAGGCTAGCCAGCATAAGCCCCTATTTGGGAGACGCATCTGCGGGCCCCCCTTCTACGATTGGCTCCAGCTTCAAAACAGTAAACACTCCTTCCGGTGAAACCAAAACAAACCGAAACAGGAGAAACAGCAAACACAAAACACAAAGACAAAAATCATGCTTACCGCTTGACTCGTCTTTTGTACGAAGCCCTAGCCAGGACTTTGCAGTACGCATCGCAGTGCGCTACGTAGAGCCCAGAAAAGAGGTGTCATTTCATGTTCCGAATGAGAATCCCGTTGCATGGTTTGCTTCTGTCACAGTTCTGGAGAAGAGTCTGGTCTTTCGGTTTGGGCTGTGAACTCTGGCGGAAGTTTATATTTGTAGACACGGCTGACCGCCCACATCCTATACAAGCGAAGTCCGCTCTCTGATCGAAGCGGTGGTGCGACTCTTATCTTTTTGATCTCGCCCAACCGTCAACGCAGGATTTATCTATTTGATCAGCGGAAGACCCTGGATTTCTGTTATCTGTGGGAAATAGAGGCTCGGGGTGTTTTGGATATCTCTCATGTATCCCATAAGCCTTGGTAGACGGTCAACATCCCGCGAGAACAGCTACCAAGTTCCAACCCACTCAGAGAGAAGACAGCCTCTGGGGCCCGCCACCATCAGCGATGTCTCCGTATAGGTCGTGCCCGCAGGCCAGATGCACCCAGCGCACGCCTGCATTCTGGGTGTCATCCAGGCGAAGATGGTTTGTCCAAGGACACCCAGCCAATGGTGAAGAAGTAGGTGGCACCTTGAAGGTCATGGCTGGACCCGAAGTGAAAACAGATCGACACTCCGGTCTGCTTGGCCTGTCAACCTGTCAACGCTGGTGCGAACGGCGTGCACACGCGGAGTCGACCTCATCGAGAGTTAGAAAGTGTATCGACAGATCTCGACACTGTACCCCGGTCCCCAGGTGCAAGTCGCAAGTGTCCTGGACCCTGGTACTGCACATGTTTGGCCGGTAGAAGAATTTGTCCAAGCCTCCTTGTTTTGTATGGTGACTCGGTTGGAGTCTGGACAAACAGCGAAGCGGAACAGAGGCCGGCGTGCCAGGGCCCAGCATTAACTCCTGGCGCAGAAGAAAGCCTTGTCCGGTGCTCTTTCTTGTGAGCCTGATAAGCAGATTCATTGCTTAAGTAGCTGGCTCGAGTGTGGACCCGGGGAGGTATATAGCGAAAGCACCATAGAAGTAAATGTTCTACCTAGAGCCCTTAAAACACGGGCCATCAGATTCTCCGCCAGCCTTTCTAAAGCGGACAAACACGCTAAACTCAGCCTTCTGCATCGCTCGACCGCTTCCAGTCCAAATCTCACCGGTTGGGGATTGAAGCTACATCGAGTTGCAGCGGGGAGTCAACACGCCGGAGCGCCCACGCGCTGCTCTTCTGGTGGAGAAACACCCAGGTTGCGTATATAAAAGGAGTTGCACCCCCCACCCGCTTATCAGATCGATCAACCGACGGCCTTTTGAAGTTCTAGATCATCCACAAACACCCGCTACAATGCAGTTCACTCGTTTCTCCCTCCTTGCAGCCGTCGCCTCCCAGGTCTCTGCCATCGCCATCGGTACTCCAAACGCCCTCGCTTGGGCCGATGCTAACCCACAGGCCAGAGCCGTTGCTGATGCCTACGCCGATGCTTACGCCCAGGCCGTTGCCATCTCCCACCCAGACCCAATTGCCTACGCTTGGGCCAACGCCGCCGACTCCGACTGTGCTGACACCACCTCTTGTCACGCCGACTGTGGTTACATGATCATCTACGCCAGAGCTTGTTCCGACACCTCTGGTTCCGACACCCAGGACAGTGGTCCATGGAACACCACCTGTCTCTGTTCCGCCGACTCTGCCTTCATGGGCCAGTACGACTCCTGTATGCAGTGTGGTTGGTCCTTGTGGGAGTACTACGCCGTCTACTTGACCAGTGCTTTGGAGGCTTGTTCCACCCTCTCCACTGAGCCAACCGGACCAACATCCATCTGTGCCACCACTACCGAGACTTCTGCCGCTGAGTCTTCTAGTGCCGCCGTTTCTTCCTCTGCCGTCGCTTCTTCTGCCGCTTCTTCTTCTACCACTGCTTCCGAGACCTCTTCCACTGTTGCTTCCACTGAGGCTTCTACTTCTGCTTCCACCGAGGCTTCCTCTTCTGCTGCTTCTGAGGCTTCCTCTGCTGCTCCAGTTTCTTCTGAGGCTTCCTCTGTTGCTCCAGTTTCCTCTGAGACTTCTTCTGTCGCCCCAGTTTCTTCTGAGGCTTCTTCCGAGGCTTCCTCTGTTGCCCCAGTCTCCTCTGAGGCTTCCTCTGTTGCCCCAGTCTCCTCTGAGGCTTCCTCTGTTGCCCCAGTCTCCTCTGAGGCTTCTTCTGCTGCTTCTTCTGTCGCTCCAGTCTCCACCTTCGCTGCCGTCAACTCTACCTCCACTGAGGTCGTCGACGAGGAGTCCACCACCGTCATCACCATCACCTCTTGTTCCGACAACGCTTGTTCCGAGTCCGCTGTCACCACTGGTGTCACCGTTGTTACTACCACTGAGGCCGGTGTTGTCACTGAGTACACCACTTACTGCCCATTGACCGGTACCACCGAGGCTGCTGCTTCTACTGAGGCTGCTACCACCGAGGCCGCTGCTTCTTCTGAGGCTGCTGTCACCGAGGCCGCTGCTTCTACTGAGGCTTCCAGTTCCGACAACACCACTTCCACTGAGACTGTTGTCGCTACCTCCACTGTCGCTGCTGTCTCTACCTACGAGGGTAAGGCCGCTTTGATCGGTACTTCCGTCTTCGGTTTGATCGTCTCCTTCTTGTTGTTGTAAGTTGGTAACGTACCCGTCCTTTAGTTAGTACTTTTAGTTTAATGTTGATATGGATCGCTTTATAAGCCGGTCTTCTTATAATGGAATACCCTGTTTTGTTGTACAACTTGATTCAGTAGATTTGTAAGATCATATTTCTACATCCACGTTCATCTAAATTCATAAAATTTCATCATTAATTAGTTACATCACCACATCTTCTTGTTTCTAGCCAAAGCCTTCACAACAGCAGGACGGAATCTGAGATTGATAGGGAGCTTCTGTTGCATCTCCAAGACAGCCACATTACCAGAAACACTTCTCTTGGTTCCAACATTACTGGTCTCAGATGGTTTGATGAACTCTTGCTTCCCACTTGTGGCAATACCACCAATCTGAACTTCGACGGTATGAGAAGTAAACAAGGGAGCAAGGTCAGCAAAATCACGTTTGATAACACGAATCAAGTCATCGTACTTAATCCAATACATTTTCAATCTCCCAACTTTGGAAAGTTCTTCATTGTAGTTCTCCAACCTCTTCGAGATAGAACGGATACCTTGCTTGACCAAAACTGGATACAAGAATCTGTACATCTTGTTCTTCTCATCTTTGGTAAGTTGTTCTGCACTCTTGAACAAATCACGTTGATATCTCATCACAAAGTTTTCGATTCCCAAAGCCATGATGATTTGTAAGTCAACAACATAAGAAACACCAGAGATTGAAACTTTGTAGAGAGGTAAGTAACGAAGAGCATCTTCCTTGGATCTCACCTCTTTACCAAACGTGGCAAGACGTAACCCTGTAGGATACAATTCTCTTATCTTCTGTCTCTTGACAACTTCTTCCGTCTTCATCTCTTCCTCCTTACGCTTCTGTTGTTCTTTCAACTTGGCCTTGTGAACTTCAGCTTCTTTCAGCTTTCTCTCTTCTTCCAATTGTGATAACTTGCGTAACTCCTCTTCTTTCTTCTTCTCCTCAGTCTCAAAGTTACTCAAGAACTCTTGTTCACGAGCCTTACGCTTAGCCAACCTTTCAGCTTCATACCGTTGACGACGCTTCTCGTCTTCAATCTCTTTTAAGCGTCTGGCCTCTTTCTGTTCTTTGGTCTCTGGGGGAGGCGGTGCTGCTGCTGGTGCGGGTGGTAGAGTTTCTGGTTCAGACTTTGGTGCACTGAGGACTCTCTTGGCTTCAGGTTTCGTCATATGAGTTGATGAAGATCCAGATGGCTTTCTCTCGACTGTCTTGATTGACTTCTCTTTTTGCTCCTTCTGTTCATATGGCAGTTCCACTCTGGCAACTTTCTTCTTCTTCACTTCGATGGTCTTTTCATCTTCCTTTGTGGAGAGTTTGCGTTTCTTCAGCTGTTCTCTCTTTGATTCTTGAGTCGGTTCCTTATGTCTATCAGGCCTCTGTCCCTTTGTGATATTACCATTTGTGTGACTCTTCAACATCTCAACTTCTGCTTCATTGACCATAAGTGAGTTCATGGCATAATCCACAGCGTTCTTGCCATCATCGGACTTCTTGGTGACATCAGCACCGGCATCCAATAGTAACTTCACAGTGGATAGGTGACCTCTTCCAACAGTACGCATCAAAGCAGTCATACCATTCTCATTTGGCAGATCGACTTTAGCACCAAATGCCAGGAACAAGTTGACAACGTCTGTATGACCAAACTTAGCAGCCAATGCAAGAGCTTCAGCATCGGGGTTTGTAACGTTTTGAAGATAGTGACCAACAAATTGAAGATCACCATCACTAGATCTCTTGTAAACTTCGTCCAATCCACTCTTACTAGTGAAATCCATCCAAAGTAATTCATTTCTGCTTGCAACTCTGCGTCCTTGTGGTACTCTTGGTCTTGATCTCGATCTCGACCTTTGATCTTCAACATCAGAGTTTTGTCCAGAGTTATCGTGTTTCTTACCCTGTCTGGTAAGTTTGACAGTGGCATCACGCAACAGCTTCTTGAGGTCATCAGTGGCAACATCACCTTCCTCCAGGGAATCCAATGCGTTCTGACCACCAGTATTTTCAATTCTTGGATCAGCTCCATACTTGAGTAACATCTTGACAGTATCAACATGACCATTAGCAGCAGCATCAATCAACGGAGTATCAAGGTCTTCCTCGCCGTTTTGGACATCAACTGTAGCACCATTTTGTAACAAGAGCTCCACAATCTCAGTGTACCCTGAAAGAGCAGCTTCATGGAGAGCAGTGTTACCTGCGTAGTCTTGATCATTGACATCAGCGCCTTCTTCAATTAGGGCCTTGGCCTGTTCGTAATTACCCTTCTCACAGACACGTTGAAGCATCCTGCGACCAGAGTGATCTCTTCCAGCTTTGGGCTTCTTTGTGTGATGTTTCCCAGGAGATGCTGATCTTGATGGTCGTTGCAAGTTGCCGTAGTTCTTCTTCTTGCGTTTTCTGATGATGTCGTCTTCTTCCTCTTCTTCGACATCTTCATCTCTTTCTCCGTCTGATTCGTCAAAGTCAACTTTCTTCACTGGTTTTGATGTCGGATCAAATTCAGACTTGCGCACCAAACGACCCCTCTTGTTTTGTGGAGAGTCTCCATACACAGTTTCTGCTTCAGAGTCCTCGTCTGGGTCCAGAGTGGTATCTTGTTCATTCTTTGTCGGTGTGTGTTGTGGAGTCGTGTTGCCTTCTGGGATGGTTTCTGGATACTCAACTTTGTTATCGCTGGATGGGAGCGGGGATAGTTCGGATGACAGTATGGATGGGTTTCTTGCAGGTGAATGGTTGTCCAGGTTCTCTTCAATGGTGGCTTCTGAGGATGATGTGTTCGGTGGTATACTCAGCGATGTGGATAGTGGCTGTTGCGAAGATGCATCGGTCATAGCTTCATCCGATGAGACGTTCTTCTGAGGTTGGGCTGTGGTGTCTTGCGACTCCTGAGCTTGATGTTGTTTCAATGCTTCGTCTTTTAATCGTAAGAGCTCATCTTCTTTCTGCTTGAGTATTTCGTCTTCCTCCTTCTTGAGGCGGGCACTGAGTTCATCCTCTTTTTCCTTCCTCAGTCGCTCCTCTTCGGCCTTCTTCTGCTCTTCCTCCTTACGCTTGATCTCCGCCAGTTCGAGCTGTCGCTGTTTGGCATTGGACATGTAGCTGGCGAAGGACCGCACCTTCTTGCCCTCCGTGGCGTCTGAGCCGGACTGTGTAGGCGAGGAGGTGGCCTCTCTTGGAGCAGGCGAGCGTTCGGGCGTGGAGTCTACCTGGCGGCTCTCCTCGACTTTCCTCAGCAGGTCCTTTGTCGTCTGGGCTTCGGGCTGCTCGGACATGGCGTGTGGGTTGTTGTGGTTGTGGTTGTTGTTGTTGGTGACGATGGGTCGGTTGGGCGTAGAAACACGGCGGTTGCGGCAATGGGTGGTTTGAAGCGCGCAAAATTTGGGGTGTAGTTTGTTCCTGAGTCTGTCCGTCGCTTAACAGTGTCCAATGAGTTGCAGATGCTCAGTCTGTCGATGCCACCGGCTGTTTTCCTCTCTAATAGCTCACTGTCCGCTGCCATTCTGAAGTTGAAGTTGAAGCGCGAAAGTTCGTTGCCGCGGCGACTGGGAAAATTGTGCGGTGGCGTGGCCGAACCGATATCTGGTTATGCAGCCCTGGCCGGTTTGTATGGCCGTTGCTGCTTTTGTGTCAAGTCACCTCAAAAGTTAAAACCCATGTACAGCCTTTCAAAACGGAGCTGATTGACTGTTTTCGTTCGTAGACATGTGAAGATACATCTAGGTCCGATGAATGTATGACATAAACTCTCCGCCAGGAAAGGGGCTTGCACATGGCCCCCCTCTTGGTGTTCTACGATGCCTTCTGCCCTTGTTAAAGAGGATTATTCGATATGGCTGTTTGGTAGGATAACGGCAGAACCAGACAAGCCTTCGAGCTACTAATAGCTCAATATGAAACTAAACTATAAGTTCCATAGATTTAGCCTCTGAAAATACCGGTACAGCGCACCGTTGCCCTGTGAGACCGTGTTTTGTCTGTCCCGGTCCTCTTCTGGTCCCTTTAGCTCGGTGCTCGGACCTTCGCGCGCACACACAACCGTACGATGCCCGTTGGACCCGTTGGGCTTCTCAGACGGGCGCCCAGAATATGTAACCTGTTGGTCACTGTTCAGTGTTGATGGACTACAAGCTGTGTATCAGATGTCAAAAGTGCATCAGTCATCAGTGCCTGCCCAACGCTCAAAGAGTCGCAACTAGCAACAATGCCTTCTCACAATTCCACATGTGTAGTTTGCCCAACGCGACGGTTCAAACGGAAAACGGGTACGTTGTTCCCTCCAGTTCTCCAGTTCCTTCAGTTACTTCCGCCATTCCGCCCGTCTGATGTGCTCACGCCATTGAAACAGACCTTCAGCAAGGACCAAGACGATTCTCTGTCTCCGTCGACTCCTGCAACTTACAACCTCAAACGGCCAACCCACGTTCATATACTCTTGGCCAAACTCCACGATCAACGGCCAGCAAGCAGTGCCTAGAGGAGCTCAAACAACCACGGAACAACAGGCAACCACCTGGAAACACCCCTCACCCACAAACAGTCACATACAACACAGAAGAGACATGGACGCCATCAACAACTTTGCCAGTCAGCTCGAGGGCATTCCCGGCTATGACATGGCCGTTGACTGGATCAATGATAAAGCTGGAGACAAGTACCAAACCAAGGACCCTTACTACGTTGAGATACACGGCAAGAAGAAACGGCGCAAAGCACCAGAATCGTGTACTAAAGAAGAGCAAAGTGCGTGGAAGAGAATCAAAAAACGTGCTTGGTTCGACGACCGTAACTTCTTTGGTTGTTACCCCTTTGATCTCGGACTTGGTATGGCCCCATTGGCTGCACTTATCCCTGTCTTGGGCCCATTGTTGATGTTTGCCGTACATGGTCGCTTGGTGACCATCTCAGACCAAGAACTCCACCTCCCACCGGCCATCATTGCAAAGATGCACGCTAATATCCTATTCGATCTCTTGATCTCTTTACCCCCTATCATTGGCAGTCTCTTTGCTTGGTTAAACGCTTGTTCAACGAGAAATGCAGCAATGGTACACACATATTTGGTGAAGAGAGAAGCTAAAAGGGAAGAAGAGAAACAAAGGACCAGGCAGGCCAATGCCCAGAGTCAAAGACCCACACAAGGACAAGGACAAGGACAGAAACAAGCGTACACTCCACAGAAGCAACAACAGCAACACTCGCCTCCATCATATCAGAAGCAATCACCAGAAGTACAAAGACCACAACAGGCGTATGATGCTACTCAAAGAGGTCGTCAGATGTGATGCATATGCTCACTCCGTGTACAGAGTATGGCTTACATCTGTACCATATTCTACAAAGCATATTCAAAGAAACCAAAAAGATTCGTAATGATTGCCATTCTTGTATAGCACCATCCCGTGACCAACCCAAAAAATGGCCAAAGTGCTTGCAAATATCCCCAAAAGAAAGTGTTCAAAGTAAAAATAAAAGTTAAAAAATAAAAGTGAATAAGTGATTGTTCTCATCTTAGTTGTGTAAATGCATCCAGTAACACAGACTGTGGACCAGCGTCATGTTTGTTCTTCTCAAACACGTTCCAAAAACGTAACGTCTCATCACCAGAACCAGTCACGACAGTTTGACCATCAGGACTTAAAGACAAGTATAGAACTCTGTATGTATGACCAGTAAGTGAAGCAACTTGAGACATTTGTGGGTACTTCCAAACCATTATTTGGTTCCTTGAATAACCATGCGTTGAAACAAGTTCAACAGAGTTCGTGGACCATACCAAGTTGCACACCTGAGAACCAGTGTCAATATCACTCAACTTGTTACCGTTAAGAGTGTTCCAAATCTTGATACGACGATCTGTTGTACCACCACCAGAGGCCAAGACACCACGTTGATGAGGTGACCAACTAATGGCCTTGATTGCAGCGTTATGTTCAAACTTGTGTAACGGAGTGTCCAATAATCCATCCCAAACGTACAACTTGTTATCATTACCACCTGATGCCAACTTATTCTCCTCGACATTCCACTTCAATCCACAAACTTCTTGCTTGTGATAGTTGATCACCTTCATGTAATGTTCTGGTTGTCTCACGTCTCTGTGTAATATCGTTCTGTCCCTGGAACCTGAAGTCAAAATGTGTTCATTCCAAGCAAGAGAAGACGCTCTTGCAGTGTGTCCTGTCATTGTTCGTGTGCATTTGGATGTAGTAGCGTCCCAAATCTGAACAGCACCGGAACCCGTACCAACGGCAATGTGTGTTCCTGCGCCGATCCATGATAAACTTGTGATCTTGTCGTTGTTACCCAATTCACACAACTTGTCAACGGAACCAGATGCAGCGTTCCAAAGGTAGACACTTGATCCCAATCCGACACCCAAGATGTCCTGTGAACCCCAATCCAACAAGTTCAAGTAGAAGTCATCAACGAGTTCAGGGGCGTCAAGCACACGATAGGGCACTTTGGATATTGCTCTTGGTTTCTTTGACGGTGAAAGGAGGAGCTTCTGGGAGTCAACTCGTACGGGCGACAACGAGTACAAGTCGTTCTCGATCGAGGTGGAGGTGGGTCTGTTCTTGTTGGGCGACTGGTAAGAAAACAAGTTTGTTGAGTGTCTGGGCGTCTTCTGTAAGGCGGTGGCCTGGACTGATGTGTTCTCCGAAGAAGAGCGTGGAGGTGTTATCTGAAGCTCATTCTCGGTGTCCTTCCCTGAAGAGACGTCGTTTGTGTTGGTGTTGTTGGCCGTTGACAGTGGAATGTTGTCGCCGAACAACTCGTTCCGTAGCACGGTGGAGAATGTGCGGTTGGCCTCCTCCTCTTTGCGGTAGTCGAGGTTCGAGGCGTCGCCAGCCGATGCTGGTTTCCTCAGCACGTCGTTGTTGCTCAACGAGAAGGCGGCCTGGAGGTCGACACCGCTGCGGTTGGGGATGTACCGGTCGCTGTACACCACCTTCTTGCGGCGTGGCGACTGTAGGAGGGCCGAGCTGAGCGATGCGGTGGACCGAGACGGCGAGCTGGGCGTGAGAAAGCTCTTGTTCTCCGACATTGTGCTGTGGCCTGTGGTCTGTGTGTGTGGTGAGCGGTGAAGGGGGGGCAGGTGGAGGGCTTTGCGGTGTTCTGGTGGGTGTTTTGGGGTGGGAGAAAGGGCGTCAGGGTCCTCACAGTGTGTAGCGATGGATGGCGTGTGTTCCAGAACGGCGGTGGCCTCGTTGCTTGCTGATCTCTGCGGTGCCTGTGTCCTCCGTGTGCTTCTTGTGGAGCTTTTTGGAGATTTGGTTTCTGCGGTTCCGCCGTGCAGTGCAATTTTCGCGGGAGAGATTATGTAAGCTGCTACGTAAGCTTAATCACGTGACTTTCTAATAGTGTTGGTATAAAGTCGTTAATTGAAGAGGATTGACAACACAATGGGCCGATGAATGTGTATCTCAGCCCATCCAGATACACACACATACCATATTTCATAATTGATTCCAAAGAAGGTATTCAAACAAGGCTGTAACGACCTCATCCCCCACAAATTATCACCAAACCAGCCACATCACATGGTTCCCTTCAGAAGCCCTCCTTCATCTTCTTCTGGACAATATCAACTTTATCCTTGGCTGTTTGTGATTTGTCGGTTCTTGTTCCGATTCTGATATCACTCTGGATTCTCAAAATCCCTTCATCGTGCAAATAAGCGTGTAGTTGCCCAATCAAGTTCATAACGTCGTCCCATTCACCTTCAATCGTAGTACCAGCAGAGTGTAATGTGTGTTTGAGTCCCGATTCTTGGATCTTCAGTTCAATCTTTGCCACTTCATCAGACACGGATGGTGTTCCCTTTCCGATCTTGTCGTTGTGTTAGTTGCTGGTGTTATACGGTTATGGTTGCTTTGTTGCTTTGTGCACTCACAGGAACCAAACAAAGGTCGGCGAGACAGTGTATCTTCACAGGAACCGTTTTAAACGTAGACATTGCTCTAATTGCTGTGGTAGAAAGAAGTCTCGTGGCTCTGAGCATTTGCGTGTGGTTTGTGTACAGGTACAGAAACTTGGTCCCTTTCAAAAGTTTTAGGTACAAAGCGTGGACGAGTTCAAACTTCCCACCCGCGATGGGGAATCATAAGTGCATAATCTATCATGTCGTTCTGTGTGTCATATATCTACTCTACAACTGTTCAATTTTATAGCTCATTACTTTCATTAAATTAGCGGAATATTGATACCACACATATCACAAGTTCTTCCTTTTGTACATATCATCACAACGTACTTTAGTGCTTCCGAAACTTCTTCTGTAACAGTTTCTGATCAATCTTGAGAACTCATCACCAACTTCCCAATAGTTACCCAAAAACACTTCTGAAATCATCTTCAACAGACCAGTGATATGATGTTTGTTCCGTACCAATGACAATTTAGAAGCCATAAGTCTGATCATGTTATGGTACCTGACAGAATCACCTGTATGACTCGTATGAACGAACTCACCAACATGACGAGACAATTCATCTCTTATACGACGTAAATGAGCCTGACCTGACTCCTTAGGCATCAATCTTGTCTCCATTGGATTGTGCAATAACACCCTAGACTCTGGTCCATCATTGCTGTAATTGAATGACCAAATCAACAAAGTCACAAGTGCCAAAACGTTCAACCTTTCAAAAATTGCCTCCTCATTTGAATGGAACTTATACTCAAACTGTCTTGGTGAATCTTGTGGAGATAAAAACATTTCAAACAAAAACATGTAGGCATAAGCAACAGACATCTTACCACTAGTTGAATCAGCCCATTCTTTGATCTTCTTATCAACAAGTTCATAATCAGATGCCTCAGCTTCAACGTTCATACGCCATGGTGCACCGGCATAGATGTAATAATCATAATGTTGAATCCTTAAAGTGATCTGTGCCATATGATAAACTGGGAACTTACACCTCGTGTCATCTTCACGTAATGCCAATGGTAATCCATGTTTCCTGTCGTGATCTTTCCAATAAACTGCATTGGATGTGTTACAACAACCGTTCATAATGTCACAATTCCAATAATCAAATGCCAATGATATCGAGTCCTTCCATGTATCTCTCAGTTCATCAAACTCCAGCAATGAGCCTTGTAAATCACGTTGTTGCATTTGGAACATGATGGTCAGTAACCCAGTAAGCAAAATCTTCTTACCAAATCTTGAAGTTTGAACGTGTTCTCTGTTCAGCAATTTCTTCAATCCGACAAGGAATGGTAACTGTTCACTTTTACTTGGTATCTCCTTTGGTGTCAAATATGATTCCCAAAGTTCTTCATCACAAGGTAATGACAACTGGATTTGATGTGTGAATAACATCAATTGATAACCAAATACAATGGCATGTGTAGAGTCAATGTAAAAAGCGAACAATGCAGCTCTTTTCAAAGTTTCAAATTCAATCCATTTCTCCCAAATTGTGGTTCCTTGTTTGTTGTCGTAATCTGTTTTGTTGTGTAAAGGGTTACCTCCTAAACCAGGACTTCTTCTCAACAATTGGATAGCAGTACCATGATGAACATAGGCTCTCTCGTGAAGGAATCTGTTCGTTGACAAACGTTCATATTGCTCCAATAACAATAAACTTTGGATGACCCATACCCTTGAAGGTGGTTGAAACTCTCTTGATGAGAAGATGATATTTCTCAAAGGTTCAGCGATCAAATCACCAAACTCTCTTGGTGAACGTTCAAATATGTTCTCAGGGTTACTTGTATAGTAAGCGGCACCGGTCATGATCATGGCAAGAAGAAGAATTGGCTGACAGTTTGTGGTTGAGAAAGATGGTTTGTGAAGGATTGGATACTGCGTATGGAACGATGTCCAATACGCTTCGAGGAACATGTCAATGTGTTGAAGGTACTCATGAGAAGCCAAATTTGGAATGATTCTAACCAAGGACTGCACCAGTTCTGGTGTCACTGTTGTTTGTTGTGCCGGGTTGGGGAAGTTTGGTGGGATGACAAGGATATCGTTCAACAAGTCTGAAGATAAGCCGAATGGATCGTCATCTGGATTGAAGAAGTTACCGTTGGTCATGTGTGGGACGGAGTCGATGTTACCGAGATCGGCGCCAACCTGTTCATCAAAGAGCCAGTTGATGAGTCTTGCCGGAGATGGGGCGTTTTGTGCCATTGAATTTGGAGTACTTGGAGCAGACGGTGGGATCTGAAGCTGGTTCGTATGCAATGAGCGGATGTTGGACACCTGGGAC
Source organism: Petasospora maritima (assembly GCA_030557345.1). Lineage (NCBI taxonomy): Eukaryota > Fungi > Ascomycota > Saccharomycetes > Phaffomycetales > Wickerhamomycetaceae > Petasospora > Petasospora maritima. Next base: position 50,395 of record JAKTOZ010000066.1, read on the forward strand.
GGTGATGCCGTCAGGAACGGACCGTGACCGTGGCTGTTATTCATCTGCAACGCCGGTTTTGCCTGTCTCGTGCGGAGCATCTCGTAGGCGGGCATGTTCCCCTGGCGGAGAGCATCGACCTCGGCGCTGGCAGCACTTAAATGCGTGTCGTTGTCGTAGTTGTGGATGTTGATCGGCGCCGTGTCCTCGATGTTGGGCAAGATGATGGAGTCGAGCGAGTTGATGGAGCGCTTGGTAACGGGCATTTCACGCGGCGTTGAGGTGGTGTCTGATGGTGCTGACTGGGCTGAGCGGGACGATGTAGCGGCTGCTTCCTCTGCTTCTTCGCTTGCTCTGACGGCCCTCGTTCTCCGGCGCTTGTTCCCGTAGAGCACCGTGTTCTTCGCCTTTGTCTCCTCTTTCAGCTTGCGTGTCTCGTGGCGCTTGACGTGGCGTTCTCTGAGGTCGCTGCGGACAAAGGACTTGTCGCACCCGTCCCAGGTGCACTTGTAGATGACCTTCGGGTTGTGGTTGAGCTTGTGGCGCGCCAAGTGCTCCTGTCTCGTGAAGCTCTTGTCGCAGCCGTCAAAGTTGCAGAAGAACTCGCCCGCTGGACGGCGTCTGCGCTTCTTCTTGCCCTGGCGGTTCGAGCCCGAGGTGGCGGATCTTGTTGGCGATGTCCCGGAGTCCCCCTCGGCGCCTTCTCCGTCCACTCCGGAGCTCTCGTCGTCGCTGCCGCTGCTGTTTGAGTTGGACTCGACGGACGTGACTGGCTCCATCGCGGTTGCCGCCGTCGTTGCCGCTGTTGTGGCCGGCGCGTGCTCGTGGGAGGCGGCGACTGCCTTCTGTGTCTCGGTTCCCATCTGTTACTGGAAGGCTGGAAGGGACTCGCGTTGGTGGCGGGGCGGTACGGCGGGGCGTGGGTCCTCTTTGCCCCTGTTTGTTGGTGTTGATGGAGCGCTTCGCTTTGCCAGGGGAGAAAAAATTAGAGGGGCAAGAACTCCGCACTTTCCTTTGCCTGGGGGAAATCGTGGGGGTGAAAACAGCTGTCTGATAAAGAGATACAGGGGGTATAAAATATGCGGAGAAAAGGGCGGTGTGTTGTACGGAGACGTTAACCATAAAAGTGCTGTATTTATGTGTTTGGTGTCCCATTAACACCCCTGCTATATGCCCCGATCCGGATCTAATCAACCACAGATCTTCCGGGGTTCGTTGCCCATCTCCCAGGCCTTTGTGTGTTTATATAATTACACCTCCTTTCTAAGCTTCATATGTACAAGTATATAGCTCTACCACACCTCTCATGAATGTCAAATCTATTGCAAAAATACACAAAACCAAAGAAACAAACCCCCGAGAAATAAAGAAAACAGTATAACAACAGATCCATCACCAAAGAGAAACGTATAACATGAGATCAGTGGTCGTAATCAAATACAAAAACAATGCAAAATGGAGGTCAAACGTTCAAACCAACAACACGGCATTGACACAGCCGTCTCTGTCTGGCTCGTTGGTGATCTGGGCGTACTTACCCCAAACAACCTTACCACCGGCAGTCACCATACCCAACTCACTGACATTGACTTCAATGATGGTACCCTTGGTTAAAACACCCAATTGTGTGTACATTGGACTCTGTGGGTTCTTCTTGACGCTCAGAATAGGCAAGAACACTGTCACCTTCAACTCCGGGTGTGTCACGTTGGCCTTCTTCTGTCTCAGTGCTGTAGGTCTGATGATTCTCTCCATCTTCACAGGTCTTCTGGTGAAACCTTCACCGACAAACGTGTGCTTTGTGATCATTCTCTTCCATGCCTTGGAACTCTTCTTACCAGTCTTGATCACCTTGAACATCTCCTCTTCACTGATACCACGCACTTTCGGCAGTGGGACAGAGAACTTATCAGCCTTCTCCAATCTCTTCTGCTTAATAGAAGATGAAATGGCCTTTGCGGTGTTTGTCTCTTGACGGTCAAGCAAATACGTTGGCAAGGCCTCACCGTCATCTTCAACTGGTTTCTGTGGTCCCTTAACCTTGGACTCCTCGTGGGCTCTGATCTTCTTCTTCATGGCAACCTTCTCGGCGTAACGCTTCTTGGCGAACTGCTTACCCTTCCAACCCTTCAACGTCTGGGCGTCCTTAGCGATCTTGTGACCCTCTCTGGCCAACTTCTTTCTCTGTCTCTCCTCATGATCGAGACGACGACCGTGTTGCTTGATGTGCTGCTCGATATACTCGTTCTGAGGCTGTGGGAAAATGTGTGTTAGTATATCTGTGTCTGGGATTCCAACCAGGTGCTCCAAAACTTACCATTGTGACTGTTTGATACGGTTAATCTGTACTTAACCTGTCAAGAGATGAGCTCTGCCCCTTGCTTAAAAAAGAGAAAACACGCTTAAAATTTTCCTGGTGCGAACTCCAGCGTGCGCGAACCGATGAGCGTCGGCCGGGTAACCCCGTCTTTTATAGGATAATTGCTGGTAATTAAACACATATTTGTGTGTAATTGCAGGTGTTTTGAGCTTATTAATGTACTCTATGAGGCGTATAACACACATGTATACAGACCAGTTAAAACTGCCCCCGCTCCCAAACCAGAACACATCCGTAGTCTCCATTCTTCCCGGTGGTACGCGCACCTGCGCTAAGAAAAACTTTTGAGAGCTGCTTCTCCTCTCTTTTGAAGGTTGATTTCTTTCAGCTTTCAGCCATAAAAAGGGGTTCCAAACACACACAAGAAAGACACCAAGTCATGTCCCAGTCACTCGACTCCACACTCAGGTCGATCGTCGCCTCTGCAGACTCCACAACAGAGGCTCTGGCCTCATTAGAGTCCAAGCTCTCGTCCCCAGAACTTCCAGAGATCGTTCAGGACCTTTTGAACAAGACAGGACAGAGTATGCCAGAAGGTGTTTCCCTCTTGGACTTGAAGAACAATGCCATGTTGTCATACATCAACAACGCTGCCTTGGTATTACTGGCCCGTTTGCAACAAACAACAACAAATGACACGGATGAGATTGTCAACATGAAGAACAAGGCAGTCCAGTCGTCAATAACCCAAAGAGTCGTCATGGAGAGAGGTATCAAAGGTTTGGAGAAGAAACTGCAATACCAGTTGGATAAGATGGTGAGAAATTATAACAAGATGGAGAAGGACTCGAGTGTTGATGCCGTTGTTAAGAAGATTAGAGGTGAAGGCGAAGAAAATGATGATGATGAAGATGATGAAGAGGAAGAGGACAGTGAAGATGAGGACAGTGAAGCCGAAGATGCGCTCAACTATAAGCCAGACGCCTCTGGTTTGGTTTCCTCTTTGCAAAAAGACTCGAAAGCTGCTGCTTCTGCTTCCAACGACACTGAAGAGGCCTCTAAGGAGAAGTACAGACCACCAAAGATTGCTGCTGCTTTACCACCACAAGAGTTCCGTGAAGCTTCGAATAAAGGTAAGAACAAGGCCAAATTACAGTCTATGGAAGAGTACCTTATGGAAACTGGAGACGCACCAATGGTGGAAGCATCTATTGGATCCACTATCATCCAAGGTGGCCGTGGTGGTGTCAAGACTTTGAAGGACCGTCAGAAGGAAGAGGAGGTCAAGCGTTACGAGGAGAGTAACTTCACAAGACTGTCGAATGCCTCGATGAAGAAAGACAAACAATCGGCAAAGAGAAGACAACAGGACACCTTCTTTGGTGAAGACTGGGGTATCTTCAACAACAAGAGAGACGACCACGCAAGCTTCACAAAGAGAAATACCGCAAAATCCGCATGGGACAGGGCCAAGAAGAGAAGAACTGACTAATGCTCTGGTGGTGTGTATGTACGGTTGCTTGAATAATATGTGTCGTCTGTACCGTATGTGTAGATGTGTCCCAATCGGGCAGTTCGAGGCGACGACCGCACATCAATTTACAAAACGCTCGGCGATGACACATAAGTTTTGTAGTTTGTAGTTTGTAAAAGCTACAACGGTCTGTACAATCTGCATTCTAAACGAGGCATTTCAAGAGTCACTGCACCGTTCAACATACCATTGGCTCGGGTTTTATAGGCTTTAGCCGCGGAGTTTTGGTAGAGCGCACTACACACACAGACACCCAAACGTCACTCGTATAGGACCCTGTCGTCCTCCGCACACACGGCTAAAAGTGACAGTTAAAAGAAGGCCCCCCTGCCTCTTGGGTCTTGCTGCTTCCATCACACCCTTGCAATAGCACACACACATACACACAAGAACACCACAATGTCCCTCTTTGTCCCGGAAGAGCAGCGTGTTTCCATCACAGTGCGCAGCCTCAACGTCGTCCTCAGCGCAGTGGACACAGACAGCCGCAAATGGTGGCAGAGGCACCGCACAAAACGGCCAGACGTCGAGCAGACCAGTGCCAAATGCGTCCTCAACAGCCTCAACCTCGACCTCCCACGCGGCCAGGTGCTTGCCATTTTGGGCTCCTCGGGCTCGGGCAAGACCACCTTCCTCAACACGCTCAGCTCCAGGATGAGCTTTGCCCGCGACAACAACCCGTTCAGCTTCTCCGGGTCGGTGCAGTACTCGCAGAAGTCTCCTAATGTGTCGTATCTGCTCCAAGATGACGCTTTTTTGCCTGGTTTGACGGTCCGTGAGACGCTGCTCTTCACCTCCCAGCTGCGCCTGCCACACTCGTCCAGGGCAGAGCGCCACGAGCTCATCGAGTACCTCGTCGGGTCGCTTGGTTTGGAGCGGGTGGGCGACACCATCATCTGCGACTTCCTGTTCCGCTCCACACTCTCGGGAGGCGAGCGCCGCCGTGTCTCTCTGGCCATCCAGCTGCTGACCAGGCCCTCGGTGCTGTTCCTCGACGAGCCCACAACGGGTCTCGACGCCCACACGTCCATCTCCCTCGTCTCCACCGTCAAGCAGCTGGCGCTGGAGTTCGGCATTACAGTCATCCTGACGATCCACCAGCCCCGGTACGAGATCCTGGAGATCGTCGACAAGCTCTATCTGCTGGCCAAGGGCGGCAACCTCATGTTCTCCGGTTCTTTGAAAGAGTGCAAGGCGTACTTTGGCTCCGTTGGCGCTGAGAGCGATGACTCCAACTTTGCAGACTTCCTGCTGAACATCTCCTCCGTTGACAAGACTCTGAGTAACGAGGTTGAGAAGGAGACACAGCAGAGAGTACAGATGTTGATCCAAGAGTGGAAGAAGCACGAACAGCTGTTGGATGTTGATGTATCTGATACGTTTGAAACAGGCGCTCCTTTGTTCTCCAAAGACCATGTTTCCAATACACTTTGGAAAGAAGTATTAATTATCATACAACGATGCACTCTGATGACTTTACGTGATCGTCAATCTCTGATCATGATGATGGGTACCGTCACGACGCTCTCCATCATCTGTGGCTGGGTCTTCTATAAACCTGGTGGTTCTCTTGCCGGTATTCGTTCCGTTACATCCACGCTCTATGTCTGTTGTGAAGTGATTGGATTCACCCCAATGATGTATGAGATTGAAAGACTTTGTTCCGTTGATGGTAAGTTCTTGATCCGTGAACAGAAAGAAGGAATGTATTCCATCTCGAGTTGGTTTATCGGTCGTCGTATTGCCAAAATGTTCTTGGAAGACATACCTTCAACGTTGATCTGGTGTCTTATAACTTTCTACATGTGGGGGCTCAATGGTCATTCCAATTTCGGCATATACTTCATCAACAACTTGTTCCTGTACATGATTGGTATTGCATTGGCTCATACTTGCTTTGTCCTCGGTGGTTATCAATTTGCATTGTCTTCATTGATCTCTGGTATTTTCTATCAGATTGAAAACTCTGCATGTGGTTATTTCATCAGTGCCAAAACCATGCCAGTGTATGTTCGTTGGACCAAATACGTTGCCTCTTTTTGGTATAATTTCGGTTCATTGGTGTCAAACCAGTTCACAGATTATATGGGAGATTGTGTTGGCACAGAAGAAGAATGCTTGGAATACTCCGGTCAAGCAGTGTTGGATAACTTGGGATATCCACGTCATTGGAAAACAGTGCCTCTTGTTGTCAGTCTCGGTTGGTTCATCTTGTTCTATGTGACAGGTGCATTGTTATTCTGGTGGAAAGAACGTGTTGGTACTGTCAAGATTGTCAAAGAGAGACGACCAAAACGTGACGTTATCCCATTGGAAGAACTTGATCTGCAACCTACTGATTTGGATGACATCAAGGTTTGTGTTTCTTTAGAAGACATCTCCTTACACTTGAGACCTTCGTTGATGAGTACCGTTCTTCATCGTCCATTCATTGCGAAGACCATTTTGTCAAATGTCAATGTCTCTTTCCAACCAGGTGTCAACGTCATTATGGGACCTTCCGGGTCTGGTAAGACTACACTCTTGAACTTCTTGACTGGTCGTATAAGAAGCTCATTGATGTCTGTTACTGGGATGTTGAAACTAAACAATGAAGTGATCAAAGTATCAGATTTATCACAGATTACCTCGTATGTGGTACAGGATGATAACGTTTTGATCCCAACTTTGACCGTGTTGGAAACTTTACAATACCAGGCTCAGTTGAGATTACCTGCTGAGTTGCATTCACAGATACCAAGTTTATTACAAGACATGATGAAGAAGATGGGATTAACTGAAGTTGCTAATATCCCCATTGGAGATTCTGTCACGAAAGGTATTTCTGGTGGTGAGAAGAGAAGGGTTTCCATTGCTGTTCAGTTGCTAAACGATTCCAAACTCTTGTTGCTGGATGAACCAACTTCCGGTTTGGACTCTTTCACTTCTAGTCAGATTGTTTCGTTGTTGGAGTATTTGGCCAAGACTGAGAACAAGACCATCATCATGACGATCCATCAACCAAAAGTGGAGTTGTTCAACCAGTTTGATAACGTGCTGTTGCTTGGAGATGGACAGGTGTTGTTTGACGGTAAGCCAAATGATTTGATTGGATACTTTGGAGAGATGGGATTCGAAGCTCCTTCCAACGTGAACTTTGCCGATTACGTGTTGGACACCATCTCTACAGGAGGTGATATGAAGGAGAAGTTGATTGGTTCTTGGTTGAAGAGAAACAACGAGAAAGTTGAGCTTGAGGTTGAGCGCATTCCAGACATCACGAGGATCTACAAACATAATCAACCTCTGAGTGTTGTATTCAAACCGGTGTTACAACGCCAGTGTAAAGTACTGATGAGAAACAGAGACGTTCTTTATTCTCGTGTGTTGCAGTTGTTCCTCCTTGGTATTGTCCATGCCTTGTACTTTGCCCCTTTGAAGCACACGTCTGACTCCGTTTCTAACAGATTGGGACTGATCCAAGAGGTTCTGAACATGTACTTTGTTGGGTTATTCAACAACATGGCTTTCTACCCTGGGGAGAAGAAGATGTTCTATCAGGAGTACCAGGACCGCGTTTACTCTCCCGGTGTGTTCATGAGTGTCTACCTGCTGATGGAGGTGCCGTTTGAGATGATTGCCACGCTGGTGTTCAGTGTGTTCATTGTGTTTGTGATTGGGTTGCCACGCACCGCCACGATGTTCTTCACGATGTTCTACATGTCGCTGCTGTCGCTCAACTGCGGCGAGTCTGTCGGTATCATCTTCAACACGGTCTTCGACCACACAGGCGTTGCGATGAACTTCCTGGCCAACTTGATCGTGGTGGCTATCTTTATGGGAGGAACGATGTCCTTACACATGCCAGTCCTGTTCAAGGCCTTCAACTACATCTCGCCGTTGAAGTGGGCGGTGCTTGCCCTGGCCAAACTGGGCTTCGAAGGACAGACATTCGAGTGTGTTGGCGGTGGGACGTGTGCCCTGGGCACTGGAGAACAAGTGCTGGAGCAGTACAACTTGCAGAGCAACTACGCGGTCGACATGGCTGTCATTGCCGGTATCGTCGTTGTCTACCGTCTTGTTGCGTGGGCGGTGCTGGAGGTGAAGGTGAGAAGCAGGTAGATCATAGATATATAGAGCTGTCTGTACATAGATGAATACAGTGTACATAATGCGAGGGGAGATGTAGATGTAGATGGATTAACACATAGATACATAAATAGAAACACAAAGACACAAACAAACATATAAACAAACACCCCCGATCAGGAAGGTGCACTCGAGAAAGCCGCTCCAAATGTCGTGTGAATACAAGAGAAGCCCCACAATTCGGGGCGGCAGAAGCCGGGTGAAACAAAAACCGCGGCGGGAAAAGTTGGGGTAAAAACACGGTTCGCGCCACATCCCTGTTTCTTCTACGGGAAATATAAATAAACAGCGGCCCCGCTCTTTTGTTTTGCACAGGTGGAAGAGTCTGGGAGAAGACATAACTCACCGGTCAACAGGGCGCTTAGCACACAGACACCGCCATTGCAACCAGCGGCCAAAACTGCACACACACGCCCGCCCACACTCGCACGTCTGACATTCGTGCGCCCGCCATTGGCCACACTAAAACCACCGCACTCCGGCGCCGTATAGAACATAAGGGCTCTTGCACTTGTGAGCTAGAAGTTATTCAACTACCACAACAACAACTATCCACAACTACAAGTATCCAGCAGTCACAGAGCAGTCACAGAGTTGTACCCCCACACACCACTGTCTCCCAACTCTCCACCCCCACCGTCTCCACCGCCTTCTCGTTCTTTCAAGCTTCTCTACAAGCACAGGCCTCCCGCTGATCCGCCTGAAAAAGAAAAAAAAAGCCGGGGAAGCGCAGACTCATCGAACACCGTTGAACACCACAAACCCACCTTGCACGTGCTATGCACCACTGATCCACGCCTCTCCTGACACTTTGCAACCATGGAACTGCCTAGCTCCTCCTCCCAGACGAAGAAGCAGCAGATTGAGATCTTCCGTAAGTACGCCCGCTACGATGAGAAGCAGGGCCAGCTCGTGCTTGACTATGACGCATTCATCACCCTCATCTCCTCCTCGACAAAGCTCTACTCCAAGTTCACGGACCACGGCTACAACTACAACCAGATCGATCCGCAGACTTTTGGCTTGATCTTCTTGGCCGTGGACGAGAACACAAAGGGCTACTTGAACGTCAGCGATTGGGTCTACTTCAACAACCTCCTTACGAACAAGAACTACAACTACATCGTCCTATTCGAGTTCTTCCGCAAGTTCGACTCAAACTCCACAGGCAAGGCCATCAACTTCAACGACAAGTTTGTCAGCTTTGACGACCTGCTGCTCACCGTTGCAGACTTCAAACAGACGATAAAGAAAGTTCAAGACTACACTGACAATGACTTCGTCAAGAGAACAAACATGAACATCGATTGGGATTCTCTCTCTTGGCTCAAACTGTACACAACGGGTCCAGGTAAGAACTCTGAGTTGGCCAAACACAGCGGCTCTCATGATCAGTTCATCTCTTTGAACTCTGTTGCTACCATCATCCAATCTGATTTGGCTAATGAAAGACTTGCCACTGCTTTTGAGAAAATGTCCACTTTCAATCCACTCTCTGAACGTTGTGAAATCTCCAAGAGTCAGTTGACTTATATCCTCAAGACCTTCTACTCTCACAAGGTTTCAAACCAGGTGTTTGATTCTTTCAACTTGACAAATGCTCAACTGATCAAGTCAACAAACAACTCCATCGGTTACTCCGTCCTCAAGGATTTGCACTACTTGTTCAATAACTTTGATCTGGTCAACCAGATCCTTTTGAAATATTGTCAAGTTTCAAATGCCACCTCTCCAAACATTGTCATCACAAAAGATGATCTCATGACGTTCCTCAACTATGAGCATCAAAAAGTTAACAACATCATCTTGTTCTCTCCATCCCAAATCAACTTGCTCTTCTCCATCGTGGCAAACTTCAAGAGTAACTCTCTCCAAAACCAAAAGAAGATCCAATTGCTTATCGATTCAGGTTTATCCGCTGACGAGGCTTCCAAAGTGGCCAAGAGAGAAGAACGTTGTGGTGACTTCATGAAACATTACGACGAGATGGCAACTCCAGATCAGACTCCACAGTTCCTTCTAGAACCTGAAAAAGTTTCAAGCACATTAACGATCCAAGATTTCATGAAAATTACAAATCCAAACTATTTGAACGACTTGGTTCATGAAGCTGAGATTGCCAAACTACCAAAGATTGATTCAAGTTTCTACTTCTACCCAGTGTTTGATTCCCTTTATAACTTTACACTTGGTTCCATTGCTGGTGCTATTGGTGCCACGATCGTGTATCCAATTGACTTGATCAAGACCAGAATGCAAGCTCAACGTGTCATGATCTACAAGAGTTCAATCGATTGTGCTCTCAAAGTGTTCTCAAAAGAGGGTTTAAGAGGCCTGTACTCTGGTCTTGGTCCACAATTGGTTGGTGTTGCTCCAGAGAAGGCTATCAAACTCACAGTTAACGATCTGGCTCGTTCTTATTTCACAAACAAGATCACAAAGAAGATTGAGTGGCCAATGGAGGTTCTATCTGGTGCTTCTGCTGGTGCTTGTCAAGTCATCTTCACTAACCCTTTGGAGATTGTTAAGATCAGATTACAAGTTCAAGGTGATTACGCCCCATCAGAACGTACATCTGCTGTTGGTCTCATTCGTAAGTTGGGTATCCCAGGTTTGTACAAGGGTGTTGCCGCTTGTCTGCTCAGAGATGTCCCATTCTCTGCTATTTATTTCCCAACTTATGCCCATATCAAGAAGGACATGTTCAACTATGATCCAAATGATAAAGAGATGAGACATCAGTTAAAGACTTGGGAACTTTTGGTATCTGGTGGTCTGGCAGGTATGCCTGCTGCTTTCCTCACCACGCCATGTGATGTCATCAAGACAAGACTTCAAGTTGCTGCAAGAGCTGGTGAGACCCAATACAATGGTATCTTCCACGCTTTCAAGACCATTTTGAGAGAAGAGTCTGCTAGATCTTTCTTCAAAGGTGGTGCTGCTCGTGTCTTGAGATCTTCTCCACAGTTTGGTTTCACTTTGGCTGCTTATGAGATCTTCCAAGGGTTGTTCCCATTGCATGGTACCGGTTTGAAGAACATTGAACAGACTCCTGCCTCTCCTGCTCAGTTGGCAAGTTCATTGGGATCCAAGAAGACTACAACTCCACAACAGAGCCAAACTACTACAAAGATCCTCAATGATTCTGTTGCTGAGAACATGAAGAACAGATTCTACTTGAACTATTACTACAAATCTTGTCAAATCTCCAAGACTTTTATTGATTTGGATTCAAACTTCAAAGATTTCAACTATGACGTTTACAAGAAGTTTTACCAAGATTTGAAGTCCAAGTCTGGTTAAGACATGGTGTTCTTGCTTAACACTATTATATTTATATATCTGGTATCGATGATGGAACCAGCTTGCTACAACTTTTTTTATGTGCATATGCTCAGCTTTTGTGACTTTTTTTTTTGATTTCATCCACTTACACTGATACACTTGATATTTACGATACTTACGACCCCATTTATACTCCTTGGTGATTGTATACTTAATCATATACATATATATTTATTATACTTTACTCTTGTACTGTTTCCAAATACTTCAAGTAGACCTCTTCATCAACAGCAGCTCTGTCGTCATTAACAGCGTCATTGAACTCGTTCTTCTTGAAGATGTACTTTTGATCATGCAAACACGAGTACAATCTCTCATACGCCATCTTCAACTTCCTCCTCTGTGCAATCTGTCTGTTCCGTTCTTTCTCCTGTGTAGTTGGGAAATCAAACTGTCCAAACCCAGCTGGTTCTTCAAAAGGCTTCCATTGATCCCTATGTCTCGACGTTGTCTTGACGATGTCAAACTTCTTCTTGGAGTTGTCCCACACTGGTCCATTGTAGTTGTCTGGAAGGTCTCCCATCTGTTCATAGAACTTGTCACAGTCATTACAGGTGGCTCCATGGATGCAACGGCGAGCAGCACCTCGGACAACAACGTGATAAGCGTGGTCAACACCGCCGTTCTTCAGTGGGTTGACACGGAAGTCCTCGGGGATCCAAGGTCTGTGAAGATAAGGATGGTTCGTGAGATCGAGTTTCTCTTGCTGCTGTGTCAACTGTGTCGGTTGTGTGGGTTGTGTAGGTTGAGTACGTGGTAATTGCGTTGGTGTTGGCTCCTCTTTGACTCTCTTTGGTCTTTTGAACGGTGTGACTTCTGTTGGTGTTTGTAGTTGGAGCACGGTTCTCTTGAGATTGTGGTGCTGTTTGACCTTGACGTTAGCTGGGGTGTGTACTTTCGTAGTTGTCTTTGGGGTCGGTAAAGATATGGCAATGTCGTCTTCAGAGTCGTACTGCGAGTCCTTCACCTCTGTCAGTTCTTGTGAAACACCTACTTCGTCATCTGTTGCCGCCTCTTCCTCATCATCTTCTTCCTCTTCCTTGACTCTCACTGCTGGTGAAGACGAGATGTCTGTTGACTGTGACTGTGCAAACCTGGCACCAGAGTCCTGGTACGGAAGGGAAGACGGAATACGAGCGTTGTCAATGCCAAGGTCCAATGAGTAACGTCGTTGGCCCTTCTCTAGCTGTGTCGGGTGCGTGATGCTTTCGTCAATTGTCTCATCTGGCGGTGGTGGGATGTTCTCGTTGCTCAGTGAGACCTGTGTCGGTGTGATATCCGAAATGTCAGAGTCCATTGGCTCGTTCTTCACTCCAATGTGGAAGTTGATTGGCTCTTGTGGTTCCTGTTTGAGTGGTCTTGACGGAGTGGCCAGCATGGAGAGAATGTTCTGCCCATTGGAAGGATCAAGGCGAGCGGTGGTCAGTGGCTGTCTTTTCTTGGACTTCAGCTCCTCAATCTCGCGCTTCAACTGTTCATTCTCAGCTCTGAGGTCGTTGTACTTGATGTTGAGCGTGTGGTAGTCTCGCTGTGACGTCGGCACTGCTGTGCTCTTTGGGCGTGCACTCTGTTGAAGCACTCTGATCTGCTCGTTCAAAGCCTCAATCGCACCGTCCTTCTCTTCAACCAAGTGCAATTGCTCCACATAGGCATCGTAGATCTCAGTCAGATACTCCCTCTGTTTGCCGGCTTCACTGGCCTGCTTCTCGAGCGTCTTTCTGGAAGCTTCCAACGCGTCACCGGCCTTCTCGTAGGCTCTGACGACAGCCCGTTTCCTCTGTGCCATTGTGGGGCCTTTTCCACCGTCCTTTTTGTCCGATTATTGAAGGGAAACGCGTGAGAAAGAGGGAGTAGTATAAGGTACGCGTCTTGTCTCTGTGTGTACGTGTGTGGTGTCCGGGTGTATTTTACCGCGAATTGGTGTCCGGGTGTTTCCGGGCCCAATGCTCAGGTTGTTTATCTGCCCTCCTCGAACGCTGGGGAGATTTTCTCCCATGGAAGGAAAATTACCCTTTTAGGCGAAATGTCTGAACAAACACA
>JAKTOZ010000067.1:0-63159 GCA_030557345.1 Petasospora maritima
TTACACCCTAAGTGATATCTTTCAACGCTCTGTAGAAAAATACCCCATTTTCCCAAATAAACCCAAAGCACCCGCCCTTTCTAAAAACCCAAAAAACACCCCCCCCCCCCCCCCCGCTGCCGTCACACATCATTTTATAGGAACTCATTGATGGCACCACCAACGTGTTCCAAATCCAACAAAAACGTGTCATGACCATACAAACTGACTTCTTCACTCAACTCAACGTGTTGAATATTAGATCCGTCACCACCATAGAATTTCACATTGCCTTCTCTTAACATATCAGCAATCTCTTGTTGTTGCCAGTGTGGGAAAAGAATATCAGATTTGACACCAATCACAAGAACTTCTTTGTCAGCGATTGGTGACATTCCTGTCAATAAGTCATCACGTTCTTGTTCTTTTGTCTTGGTACGTCTCTTGATTGTCTTGACTTCTTTGATTGGAACAGAACACACCTCATCTGATTTGAAAGAGTCATATTCACCGTTGGCATAAGCAGTCTCGGTAGCACCTCTCTTCTCCTGGGCCAAAGATCTGTTACTCTTACCCAAATCAAACAAATCCATGGCTTTGGAAACGTAGAGCAAAGAGTTTGGATCATACTCCAAAGAGAACTTACTTCCCTGATGATCCAAGTAAGTCTCAACAAGGAAATCTGGACATAAAGCAGGTGAGACATCTGGATTGGCTCTTTCTCTACCAAATCTCATCTCCCATTCAGGGCCAGATCTGTATGTGACAGTAGCAATCTCACGAGCCAATTTCATACCAACATGTGGCGGAACACCATCGTAATAGAACCCTCTCTTCCAATTTGGATCACTCATGAGCACCTGTCTCTGAGTATGACGCATTGCAATGGAATAAGGATGTGATCTGGCACAGCCACTGATAGTGACAATCTTCCCAACTGCATCACCAAATTCATGAGCATATGCTAATGATTGCATACCACCCATAGATGAACCAACAGAAGCATACAACTTCTTAACACCGAATGCCTCTCTCATCAAACGTTCTTGAGCACGAACCATATCACTGATGGACAGAATTGGGAAACGTGTTGCGTATCTGTTTCCATCTGCTGGATCAACGGAAGAAGGACCCGTGGAGCCATAACAACCACCAATGACGTTGGTACAGACAATGAAGAACTTATCAGTATCCAATGGTTTGCCAGGTCCAATGAATTGCTCCCACCAACCTGGTTTATCATTCTGGAGTTGTGATTTGGCATGTGATGAGGCCGAAAGACCTGTGTGGAGGAGGATGGCGTTGGATTTGTCAGAGTTCAATTGTCCCCAGTGTTCATAAGCAACTTCGTACTCTGGAAGGAACCCACCATAATCGAGGAATAGAGGCTCTTGTGACCTGAATACTTCAAACCCTGACTGGACTCGAGCGTAAACCGGTTCAGGGAGTTCATTCGTACGCAACGAACTGTCATCTTCTTGGAAATGGAGCGAAGAGGTCTGAAGAAGGTCTGTCTTCTCCTGGAGCTTATCGAGACATGGGAACGAGAGAGCTGGGTTGGATGAAGGTGCTGGTGTACGTCCCACTGGATTGGCCAGTCTTCTTTTTGTAGAGTTTGAGATCGATCTGAGCGACTGGCGTGTCAGCCTTTGAAGCGAAGTTTTGACGTTGCTGTTGAGCATGATGTGGATATCTGAGAAGACACAACTGAGAAGTGTGGCGTTTGTGTGTGTGGTGTAGTGTAGTGCAGAGTAGAAGAATAAGGCACACCAGTAGCGCTCTCGGTTCCTTGGGTTGTGCCTGCTTCACGTTATCAGAAAGGCTCTCAAAAATGCTAATGAGGCAGAAATCATCTTCCAATCCCCGTGTATGGGGTTTGCCTCTCTAGCCACAGTGGCTAGTGACAAGGCATTATGATATGAGATGCTCAGCCACAATTTTAGCGCCAGGTCACGTGACTTTTCGTGATTTAGACATAAGTGGGTGGCTGAAGGCCTGTTTTCATCTGCTTACACTGGTCTAGTGGTGTAGTGGTTATCACGTCTGTTTCACTCACAGAATGTCACGAGTTCGACTCTCGTCTGGACCTCGTTGTATCTTTTTTGCTTTTTCTTTTTTAAATGTCCTAAAGGGCACACATTAGGCTGTAGTTTGTAAATTTGAATAAAAGACGCGAATTCGTTGTGAATTGCGGGTGTTATGGCCATTTTAATATGACACAAGTGCCCCATCACCGCCGAAATCAAATGAGCCCCGCGAAAAGGCACAACGCTTATCACCGTTCTCTCACCTTGACTCTTTGTTTTATGGCCACAATACCCTGGGAAATGGAGTCCCCAAACATATCAGATCGGAGCTATGACTTTGCTGTACGATTGAATGAACTTTTCTTTCGAAATTTCTACATATCGCTTGGTCCAGTGGTCGTCCTCTTCACAGGTCTTATAATTCGAGCACTTCTTCCATCATCAGTCTTTGACCGACTCCAATCATCGCCATTGTTCTCTGAATCGGGTATCTTAAACAATCTGTTTGCAAACCATGGCTTTTTCCTCTTCACTGCTATTTATCTCTTGATATCTTTTGTAAGGATCATGACGCAATTGACACTAGCACAACCACAATCATTACTACCATCAAGTACACAGACACGAAACCGCTCCACATCAAGGTCATTACAGATGGGGTACCTCCTCATTGACATTCTTTCCAATTATGTGATCACTCTATGCGTTCTTATCCTTCTAATGGATTTGCGTGATGTCATTGTTCAGAAGAACGACGCGTTCAACATCTCTGGACACTTCATGGCCATCACGACGATCACCGTGTCACTGTTGGTAGAGGTACGCGTTTCTATTTCCAATCTCGAGCTGTGGGATTTGGAAGACAGAGATGAGTGGAGTCATAAAACCGTTGCTGTGTTTTGGTGTATGGCATCTGTCCTTGGACTCACAGCCGTGTTTGTTGTTATTTGGTGGTGTGTGCTCTTTGTGACTGCTGTGTTCTACCACACGGTGAAGGAGAAGCTGATTGGATTGGCATTTGGGTATGTGTCACCGCTGGCTGTTTACTGCATCAAACCTTTGGCTGTCCAGTACTTCTATCATTACATAAACAACTAGTGCAAATACACAGATCACTGCCCCAACCAAAAAAATCAAGCCGCGCCGTGGGAAGCTATTTATACCTCGATCTAAAACTTGTGCCATGAGGAGGAACGGGCCTGCAACGCGTTGAACTGGGGAAGAAACTGGATCTTTTTTTGGATTCTTGACAGCTGGACAGCTTATGGCACCCATATGCACGTCTGTGTTTGAATATCAGTGAAGCACGCCAACTGACCTGCCCAATATGTACACAGACGATATCATCGCTCGTTTCATCAACACAAACAGGTTCTACGCCATATACCCAACAGTACTGTTCACAGGGCTGTTCTTCAGGTCAATAGTTCCTGAGTCTCTCTACACATACCTACAAAGCACATATTGGGTCTCTTCCAAGAACATCATCAACAAGACATTTGCGCACAGAGGTAACGACGTATTCCTCATCATCTTCGTGGCTCTGTGCCTCCTGAAATCGTACCAACACAGTCAACAAGAGGCACCAAGAGAGGCATTCACATACACGACACTGATATACACTGTGAGGCTCACGCTGAAGTTCTTTTGCTTATGGGCGTTGTTCTACATCATTGACCACATATTCCTCGCTACAGGTGGTTCATGTCTTGTTACACCTGAATTTGCTGATGTTCTTGGTTCAACATTGAAAGCATTTGAGGACTGTTTCAAAGTCCATGGAACATGGGTGAGGCTGAACGAAGGGTTCTGCTCGCTAACACCAGGACAGTTCTCTCACACTGTGACTTCTGCTGAAAAATGCTATGAAGTTGGCAAATGGGAAGGTGGATTTGACGTCTCGGGACATTACTGTTTCTTGATGACGCTAAGTTTGATCTTGTGGAATGAACTTAAGGGATTACAGAATGGAAATGGTGCTTTTGACTTGGAAGCACAGAAAAGTAACACATATACATGGTTCGAGTTGTCTCCTGTCAATGCTTGGAGATGGACAGTGATCATTGTTTTGTCTATATGGGTGAACATGCTCTTTGTGACGGCAATGTTCTATCATACATTGTTAGAAAAGATCATTGGGTTGTTGTTTGGATATGTCACTCCAGTTATCATCTATGAGCTTCTACCACTTGTTTCAATTGGAAGCATTCCCATTTAATGAAATAATATGGAATTTTTTAATGGTACTACTTGTAGATAAAGATCAAAACACCATATGATACATCTAATAAACCAATCATCAATCATACATCATCCTCAGCCATGCTTTCAACGACTGCCTCCAGTCTCATCTGTAATGATGTGAAATCTCCTTTCAAAACTTTACCAATCCTTCCACACTCTGTCACGGAGAAGCCATTTTCCACAGAACAAGACAGGACAGAATCCAACCCACACTTCATGACAACAGCCGCCTCTTTATCATCAACCACAAGTGAAAACCTCAGATTCTCCATTGCAACATCTTTTTGAACTTGTCTTACACTTTTTCTCATATCTTTCTTGATCTTCTCGACAATTTGATGTTTCAATGAAGTCTTGTTCAAGATCCCTCTCACCAATTTCAAAAACTTCAACAGTTCTGAGTCTTCCAATCCATCATACTCCATTGCCAATTCATGAACCTGCACAAATGACGGCACTGTATGTTTGAAAACGATCCATTTACCATTTTTCTCATTCCTTTCCAAAATGATGTAATGTGGTGTTTCAAACTTCAACTCCAAGGCATTGAAGATCTCAATTCTGATACCAAGCAGTTCTGGTTGGATAGCCAAATGTCTCCTTGATGGATCTTTGACTGGGAATGCTGTTATGCCAAACATACGATAAACGTTCTCTAATATGACATTGTTGATTTTGTCTTCTTCATCTTCTGCTGTGAATGTGGGTGATGTGGCTCTTGGTTTTCTTGGTTGTGTGAAGTACTTGGATATACTCTCGTCAAAGAACTCGTGGTGGATTGGTTCTGGTGGGACATAATCCTCTTCATGTCTTCTTCTTCTCTTCCTCGTATTGGTATCTTTTTGTGTGGTGGCAATTGCATCGGGTTGTTGTGGAGACGAGGTCTTTTTCTTCGGCGTATCCAAGAGAGCCTTCTTCAACTGCTCAAAAGACGTACCCGCTGGACGCTTCTTCCTTGATTTCTCAATCTGTTTCATCAGCTCTGCCTTCTTCCGGTGTAATTCAGCGACTGTGATGGAGATTGTTAGTAAGACTGACACAACCCATCTTCAAACGGTGTATAACTCACTCTCATGTTCCAGCGATGCGTTATCTTGTTGCAGACTCTCCAACCGGGACATCTATGACTTTTGTGTGCCAATTGTTGATGTTTTGGGTTGAAAGTGTATGGTTGGTTGTTGGAGTGACGCGTCGTCTTTTGTTTATAAAACATTTTCGCGAACATATGGATTACATAATCTGCTCAGATTTTGAAAACAAAAGTCAAATCATTTACAAATGCAATTGTTTACCTTTTGTACTTTTGCTATGTATATGGACGTGAACCAAGACCCACAACTTCTGTTGGCTGTTAAAGGGTTGCCACTTACCCCAGATCCATTCGCGTTAGGTGCAGCGCCTATACACTTTTGTTGAGTGTTTGTATTCTATGCCTCTTCAAGTGGCGCGTCAGGTTTATACAAGGACTACATGTGTGCATTTGATCCAAAAGTTGTGGCAAAGTTTGATTCAATGGTGAATGGTGGTCGGGAAGCCGTTCGTGTTTCACTGACACTTGAACTAAATGAATGTCGATGCCGCAATCACAATTCTATCTACAACATTTGATTAATCAGTGTAGCTCAAAAGCAAATGCGCCAAATATCAAATCGTTCAATTTGACGTTGGCTTTTATTTATAAAAGAACACGGGCCATGGGGTGTTATAGCGACAGGTTAAACTCGTAATTCATGACAATATATTATTACAGACGTCGTTATATACTGCTTATAATCACATGATTGAGATCGACGCAGTGTCAGATTAATATGCACTGGCCGAGTGTATTGTTGTTTTGGATACAACATGATTTGGATTAGATCGTGTGGTTTCTATTTGCAATGGGTTGCGCGCTCTGTAATATATAAATCACGACAATCCGGATTGATCTATATACCAGCAATTTTAAACAGACACTCATACGCACAACATAATGATCTACGTCCTGAAACTTACGCTTAAAGTCATTGGTCCCCTCTGTGTCATCTGCTTTGTCATCCCTTTGATTGTTGTTTACGGTTTCATCAGACTTTGGGACCCTGAATTGTTCAAGCAGCTCACGGAGATGGTTCCAATTGAGGTATACGAAAGACAAGAGGAGGAGATTAGATTGTTGAACGAAGCCATTTTCCACCTCAAGAATGCTGATGATCTGCAGTTTGATGAAGTTTACGTTGTTCAGTTGATTGAGAGAGCTTTCTATCTCCACCATTTCGACGCCATCAACAAGTCTGGTGACGCTGATAAGGTTGCTTCCGCTGAATTGTAAGGAGAATGTCATATTATGTCTACATCTATATTCGAATAGAGGTCCTAGTCTGGAGTTTTACATTCGAACTTGATTTTTAATCTGCAACCTTTCCTATATGAGATAAATCTTAGTACATACCTAAAGTAGTCATACTGGTCATTCTCCAGATGTTCAGCCGTTTAACTATTACGTACTGGGACTGTAAATCTGAGTTGGAAGCTCTTTACATGTGCATCGGGCACCCAGCAAGAAATATAAAACTTCGATATTTTTCCAAAGCAACATTCGCCACCATTCACATCAACCTGGTTTTAGTCCACTGCTCACAAAGCTGCAACGTATTAGAAGATAATGGCGTTTAGGATCAAGAATACTAAGCTCCCAACAACCATCCCGAACGGACTGGGAGGAACCGTGAGCTCGGCCGTGTGTCAGTTGGAACAGGGAGCCCGGAGCATGGCTTTATTCATGGCACCCCATGACACATGTTGTATTGATCTTTCACACTGGACTCGTACGAGCTAATACAGTTACTCCATGAGGACATATGTTTATGGAAGAGCTGAATCTGCTGGCTAAAGCATTGGCATTCAGTTATATAATCATCATTGTCAACCAAATAGAATGATATTCCATATCATACACATATGTGCATATTTTTGTAATTCGCTATACTAGTTGATTGAAGACAGCTTTTATAAATGACATTGCACTTATAGGCGCTAGAGATCATCGTTATATAATTAGGGATATGATGAACTAGTTCATGAGCATCAATTAAGCTGCCAGCTGCACTCTGGATAAATTAAAGGTATTGCTACAGCGACACTAACCATAGTTCCAAACTGTGATCATTACAACCGAAGCGCCAGTGATCGACAGAATATGATGGGTGGCCATCAATACACTCGGATGAAATACATGAAATATCCAGACCAAATGGTCAGTGTTTCGGTTGCTGCTATTTGGAAAACCAATATACGTATGTGTCATATAACCAAACACATGGTCGTAATACAGTGTTAAAGACCATTCAAACTTCAAAATGATTAGCTCAGCGCTATGGAAAAGAAAACAGTCAGTGTCAAAGTTCCCGGCTCAGGTCGAAGCACGGATCCTGAGGAGAATGTTGGACGAGACATGGAGCAATGTGAGGTACATAAAGTGTTGAAAGCTGTTCCACACCTTGGAAGAGTCCTCTTGGTGATCACAGACGACAAATCAGCCCATTTCTTGAATAAATTGACCACAGTCAAGGCCCTCACTACAGTGGAGTTCTGGAGCCAACCACACATCGCCAAAGCATACCCCATCCGTCTTCTCATTCTAACAGCATGCGATGAGGCCTACATAACCGGCGACTTGTCTATCTCAGAAAGCTCTTTATATGGCAGAGTCATGTGCAGTGCGCTGGTGGACGTGGTATACCTCCATACGTATAAGCCCAACGTTGGGATGACACAAGAGGTGATTGAGACTCTGCAAAATCGGCTCCATAAACAGAAATCAAGACACATTTTCAGGGTATTTGAGAGGGACATCGTTCATAAGAACATTCTATTTCAACAGAGACCTTTATACGAGTACTCTTATGGGAACCGTAACTCCATGTACGATCAGGAGGTACGTAAGAGGAAGCACATTGACACAGTGATTGCGAACTCTTCCGCTGTCTGCCTTCAGGGCGACCTTGATCTCAGCAAGAGAGTGAAGAATTTTAGCCTCACGGTGCCAGAGAAGCATCCTGTGCGTTTGGGGCATGGTGGAGAAACACTGAGCTACCGTGAACCATCCACAGTGGTCAGAAATTTCAACGTGCTAGCTATGGGGTGTTTTCCCATTGCCCTACGCATTCATCGTGCCGACCCAACCACAATTGAAGGCACATACCTCACCATATACAATGCCAGCTGGAGCTTCTCACGACCATGTGGACGGCGTTGTGACCGAGATCCGTCTCTAGATCAAGCCACTCTTTACACACGCGGATGGTACGGTCTTGCAGCAAACAACTACGAAACAGTGTATCTATATGGCATGCTATCAACACCTTTTAATGGGGGTACAGACTTCAGACACACCAAGAGCCTCGCCTGGCACAGGCTGGCGCATGATGAAGCTGGGACAAAGTATTTACCGCCCCAACGCCGTTATCTCATTGAGTGCCCTAAGCTCAGACAGTTGGCCATTTTCACGCCACTGCGCAAGAGATTAATGAACGACCAGACTCACATACCGATATTTGTGGCTAACCGCCTCAATGACCTTCTTCTCGTTGCCATGGATGGGAGTGATGATGCTTGGGAATTGTGTCGTGTCCTTCGTGGAATTGAGATTGAAAGTATACACAGTGTTGAGCTGTTGAGACTTGTGGGTCCGTTGAGTATACGCAAGAAGGATCCCAAAATCACATGCAGCTCATTTGATATGATTGCATCCAGGATTCATCGTTTGGTTGTCGGTGGTTATCATCCCTATTTCATCGATCAGGGAGATGTCGAGGTGGCTTTTGAGAAACTGAGAGAATTGGAGCTTGACCTTTCATACATGTGTCGTTCATCGTCGTCAAGCCTTATCCTACACTCGTCGAGATTCCCCTATCTTGAGCATCTCCATCTCAGAACACGTCGCAATTGCTCTATTAAAAGTGGACATCTTACACTTGATGTTCCACCAACTTGCCATCGGATCGACATGAGCCCCTTGTTGTGGTTGAAGAGCTTACGGCTCAACAGTGTCACATACACACTGGCCCGGGAAGACATCATCTATACCGCACACTCATTCATCAAGTGGGAAAGAAATGATGATGGTACCAAGTTCCACTTCAATGGTCAGGTCTTTTGGAGGAACACAAGATGGCAGGAAGTTCCAGAGGAACAGTGCCCTGTATAATTGTTATAAGTACTACGTCTGAACTTAATAGTATCTCGTAAAATGCATATGCCATTTCTCCTTTCCATATATACAAGGCAATCAATTGAATCTATCAACAACGGGGAAATCAAGCATCAAGAGCCTTCTTCATGGATCTCAACTCGTTCAGAGACTTTCTCTTCAAGATCTTGTTCTCTTTACGTTTCTGCTTACGCTCCTCTTCCTTCACTCTCTTGGACTCCTTCACCAAAATTCTGTCACCATACATCTTGAACTTCTGCATGTATCTTCTGTCCAAGTTGAATTCCATGTGCACGACGTGATCAGTCAAACCGAGCTTGTTGATAGCCCAGTAGTATCTCTCCGGTTGGTCTCTCTTCAAGTATCTCAAGATTCTCTGTCTTTTCTGGACGAGCATTCTCAACATTCTGACAGTCTGGAAGTCCTTCTTGTGGTCTTGAGAATGTTTGTAAATGTGATGGATTTGAACTGTGGCAACAGCAGCCTGGACTTCTGAAGAACCAGTGTCACCTGCAAATCTTTGAAACTCTTCTCTGGCCAAAGCAGTCTTGAACTTCAATGTCTCAGCCTCGGATCTGTTCTTCATGTTCAAAACTCGTAACACGGCTTCTCTCTGCTTCTCGGCATACTGCATCACAGTTGGAGCACTGAAAGTCTCCATGTTCACAAGAGATGCCTGCTGAGCACCGAACAATAACTTCTCCACATCGCCCATCTCGTAACCTTTACCAAGCACCGTTGGTTCTTCAGCCTCGGCGTTAAGACGAGCCAAAAATGGATTGTTTGGCAGACCAAGAACAGGGTCGACATTGTCATTCTTCTCCGACAAGAACTTCTGCTTGAGCTCGTTGATCTCTTTTCTTTCACGAGCACGGATCTTTAACACGGACTTCTTGATGTATTGCGTGGCCGGCACCGTCGTGTGGAAGGCGCGCCCACTCAGAGGTGTAAACACCCTCAGTGAACTTCTGAGGAACATATTGTTGTGCTGCAGTTCAGACTTTTTAAAAGGGTGCTTGTGGAGAACTCCGTCGTTGATGTTGTCGTGCGCTTTCGATGTTGACTGAAAAATTCCAGAAGTGCGGCGCGTACCATAATTCGCGTGGGAAGATCATAAGGGCGGGTAACCCCTGGAAATTTGTATGTAGAGGTGAATTAAACAGGAAATACCAGTGATTCAGTTGGATAATCGCTACAAATCAGTGGTGTTATCGATATTGATTCATATTGAGTGTTTGAATGTCTATTACTGAGATCAAAACAGAGTATTCATGGTTTTGGAGCACACAATAATGATCTTCTCAGTGCCACTGGACAAAATGGCCACACTGTCTCTGTCTTCCAACTTCGTCTGAGTTTGGACTGGTGACACAACAACGTTCTTCTTTTCTCTTCCTTTGAATGACTCCAAAGTTGTAATCTCAGGAGAGACGTTCAGCTTGGCAGAAGCAACGTCTTGTAACAACACCTTCTGACTTTCATAAGGAGTAAGCACAACGACATCAGATAAAGAGACACCGGATTCAAGAAGTTCAGCAACGGCATCAATCGCATACTCGGCTTCTTCGGTGTTTTGATAGAACCCTGGACGGCCCTCTTCAAGCAGTCCGTCAACTTCTTTAAATGAGATCACAGTCTTTCCCTCCATGTGCGAAGTCAACTCTGGATAGCGCTTCTTCAACAACGACACAACATCACCACCACGGTTGAACTGTTCGTTCAGTCTGATGACTTCGACACCTCTCTCAATCAATCTCTCGAACAAACTTTTCTTCAACCAAGACTGTTCGCCAATATCTTTGTTCAAAACGGTAGGGCCCAAGTTCTTCTCATCTCCAACGAGCGTTACCATGTTAATGGCGATTTCTGGAATGAAGTTTAGAGGATACAACGCCTCGATGTCATTCATCTGTGAAGCCTCCATGACGATGACATTAGTTTTTCTTGTGATGATCTTCTGTTCAATGATCTTCTTGGAATCTTTCATCAGTTGATCAATTGTAGTTCCAATGATAGATGCTTGGGAAGAGAGCAGATAATCAAATTTATCATCCGACTTCGTGAGATATGACAGTGGTGCCAATTTGGTGATTTTGTCAAAGATCGAAGATATGGTGGTGTAGTGGTCAATGGTGGTTTTGAGAGAATCTGAAAGTGACTCGTTCTTGATATCAACTTGGCCAAACTTCGAGAATGGATACGAGTCACATAATGTCTCAACAGACGGTTCTTCCTTCAGTGACGGTAAGAATTTCTCCCACTTGGCTTGGATGTGGTATTTGAAGAAGTTGGCCGCTGTTTCCGGATCATTTCCCCAAGCACCCTCTTCACCCAAGTCAGCGGCAAGTTCATCAACTTTGGTCAATACATGGGACAGTTCATCATGAGCAGCATCGATCTTGGAAGCAGCACTGGCTTTATCTGTCATGTTGAAGACTGACTCCGACGAGACGCCATTAGACACCACCATGTTGAGCAATGATTTCAACGTTTCTTCATTCTTGGAAACGATCAACACTCTTTCAGAAGGACGGTTCTTGACACTCAACTCTGCAACCTTGGAGATCAAAAACTTCTTTCCCGTACCGGAGGCACCTGAAATAAGTGTGGGACCTTCATACAGGGAGGAGATGAGACCCTTCAGTTGGTTAACAGGCATCATAGTCAGGTCAGTGGTGCTCTCAATCTCTGTAATATGAGCTTTCTTGTTAGCATAATCAATCTTAACCGACTTGGAACCGGGTGTCTCGGAATCTTGGGAGGAAACACGACGCTTCTTTGACTCTTTTTCTGCGTCATATTCGACCTTGACACCAGTCATTGCTTCCATCACATTCTCAATGTTGACATTTCCAAGAGTGATACTTGTCTGTTTGATTTGACGCCAAGAGTCATGACCACCCGGCAGTCCATCAATACCCACCAATATCATGTCCACTGGTTCGTCCTCGAAATGATTCATGATTTGAGATATGGAGTCCAATGACTTCTTGTAGGACTTGATATGTGGTGGAAGTTTTACAATGATGTTCATTTCTTTGAAGTCCAGTTCTGTGTTATCATGGAAAGCAGATGGATCGATAGAAAGCACAAGTGTGACTGACTTGGATGTCTTCTTGGACTTTGTGCATGATATGACAGTCGCTGAATGGAGTGTATTGAGACCTTCTTTGAGGAATGGATCTGTGGAACTTGATAACTTATCTGTAAGTCTGGCAACAAGGATAACGTCACCTGTCTCAATATTTGCCCATTCTGGAAGTGAAACTGGTGGTGATGATTGTAAGTCCAGTGTGATCGTGGTGTGATAGGTTGTGGATTCCGCGGTAGCAAATGATGTCTTCTTCTCAACGTCCAAGCCCTTGATGATAACAGCATGACGACTCGATCCAGTGATCTTATCTTGATTCTTCTGCTTCTTGAATCTCGGTAGGACATTGAGAACATGTTCAGGGATTGCCGTAAATGCATCAGCACGGAGTACTTGATAGTTTCTAAGGAAAAGATCCGAAAGCGAGAGGCAAGATGGTCCAAGTAGAGGAAGAGGAAGTTGATGAGCATGTGCTTGGTGCAGAGATTTGGAATCTGGCAGTGGATTAAAGGTCTCCAAGATCTGTGTGCAATCAAGTCTTGGGGTGATCTTTTCCAATAAAAGAAGAATCTTCTGGTCCTTGGAGATGTTGATGTTCTTTGTAGAGATTTTCATGGTGGTTAAAAGTTCATCGATATCACTCGTCTCCAACTTCGAAAGTTCTGACTGTGTCTTTGGAAAGTCAGAAGAGAGAGAACTCGTTCTGTAGAGAAGATCACCCAGTGTATCCTTATGTTTGGCGTACAGTGTATTTTGAAGAAGAGTTTCTGTTGCGGTGTTTGCTTCCTTCAATTCCTTAGTTGTTTTCATGAAACCATGATCTTCAATTGGGAACTTCAAATGATACTTGAGTGATTCAACCCATGGAAACAAGCTTTCATTTTTGTTTGTGTGTTGGAGTACGAACAGCACGTTGTTCTGTTCAACGACAATCCTGGTGAAGAGTCTCATTGGGATGATTGACAGCAGAAGACAGAAGAACTTGATAATCTCAGTTATCAACTCGGTCTTATCACCACCATTTATTACATCCATGCAGAAGAGATGTAGAACAGACGACAATTTGACCTTTTGAACTTTGTCCTTCGGACTCAATTCCTGTAAATCATACATGGCGTCGTCGAAGTCCCGGCCAAGTACATCTTCCAATGGTCTGAACTCCAACTCTGACCAACTGAGAATAGAACTGATTGGTTCGATGGATTGCCCTATCATCTCATTCTCAATGTCTTTGCACAAAGCTGCCAAGCCTCTCACAATGAGGATCTTGTGTGTAGATGGTGCTGACTTACGCTCGTAGATCTGGACGAGACGTGTGAGGAATGATTGGAGTTGTTCTTGTTCAGGGACGACGGTAGAGCCAGTAAACTCACGAGAAGAGAGGGCGGCTGAGATGAGTAGCACATGGCTGTCTGTGGCTGAATCTGTGTAGTTCTTCCATAAGAAGTCAGTAAGGAACTCTGGAGAACCGAGTGGTGATGTGTCTGTGTATGGTGTTTGTATAACGAGTTGTAGCAGGTTATCAACCAATTTCTGGGAGAATTTGACGAGTTTGCCGTGTTTCCCTCGCACGAGACCATCGAGCACGGTCTGGAAGTCTGACATTGTGTTTGGATGTGTCTCTTTGTTCAGTTGTTAGGCCCGAGACACATACAAAGAGGCAAGCATAGAGATTTCTTCGCGACTGTGTGTGGAGTTGGAGATCAAAAAATTTCACCTTCTCATTAGTGGGCACTGACGCCAATGATTGTTTAGTTGGTGCGATTCTCTCATAGATGGCAAACACGTGTTTCTTTACCATTGACATGATTGCAGCTTTTGCATTGGGATGGTTGGGAAAATACGCAGTTTCAGCGTGTGTCTACCACCCTTTGGTCTTGTGGAGTGGACACTTTCGACAAATGTAACGTTGACAGGGAGATGCCATGTTCTGAATTTGATGTACATACATTGTCTCGGCACATGAGGTATGAAGAATAACAGATCATGCTCCCAATTGTGAACATGAAGCACCACAACTGACAGCCATGTGTCTTGAGCTATACCTTGGGTATTTACTCTACATCAGTGTATTACTTGAGGTAAGGCTCTACGAATATGTCATGTTGTTGTACCAACACAAATTTACCTTTATTCATCTCTCAAACATGAGAGTCGAACATTCAAACTATCACATGTAGTTTGTATGGACATAAGCAACACAAGCCGGGTAACTATGTCTTTTTTTTTCTTTTTTTAAATTCATGCCTGGTAAAAAAAAACGCGAGTCCAGATGACTGCCTTCTAAGTTCTGACTCGATTACCTCACTGGATTATCTGTAAAGAATCTGTTGCTACATTGTAAGTTCCGTCCATTGCGAATTGCTTGCATTGCTCAGCTCAGCTGGTACCACACGCCTAATCGAAACGGATTCTCGACGGCTCACCTGCCACACAGGACACTTCTCCGGACCGAGAGAGGGCGTGTGCTTCCGTGAGAGACCTACATTGCTCCATATTTGGCCCTCCATCGTTGCCATTCAATCCGAGTATGATGAGACAATGGAGGTTCTTCTATCGACTGGTTGAACTGATCACGATGAGTATCTTTGATCCATCGCTACAAGGTAGTCGGCATTGTTTCTGTGTCTTGGGCCTTATACATCTATCATTTAGATGTTGGCTCTACGAAGGACTTTGCTGACTGCTTCTACACAATTTGAACGTTTTTCTTCTTCTCCTGATTCTGAGTGCAACAGCATTGTAGCACTAGTAGAAAATTGCTGATCCTTGACCATTGGATCTAGAGCTGTGACGCGTGAGTCTGACGCGTTTTGGCTTTTGAAACATACACCCTGCTTGCTACCCAATTGACATAGTGTCATCACTTTGGAACGTGTAATTATCAGATAGTCAGTGTTTGCACTTATCTCACTTCCGATGATTGGCATTTCCTGGCCTCTGAAGAGGAATGGCAAGTCGACTCATGCTTTCATCCCTGACATTTTACTGAGCTAATCTGCTGTGATTGAAGGGTGTACTTTTGTGCTTGTCAAATCCTTACTCGATACATCCAACCTCATCATGCTCACTTAAATATCAGAAACATGGTGTCATACACACTGAGAGTTCTAGCCTTTAGTTCTCTCTTGTTGTATTGGCATTAACTCCTTCTTCAAGAGCAATCATAAGGGGTATCACAGTGCACGCTTGATTGGGAAACAATCATTCACATGGCCTTTTCTCCAGTTATCCAATGCACATCTCTGACACTTTCAGTGTCCTACACACCCGAATGTAGCCACAAATACCCCTATTATAACACCTAAATAGACTAAACACTCCTTATCAAAACCCTCGTATTTCCCAATCAGGAAACTGACCGGGCCGGCTCTCCTTCCCTCATCTCGCGCCCTGAAAAATTTTTGGGTACGCTAGAAAAAAAAAAGTGACAGAAGGCTCATCTCCACAAAGCATAAGGAGGTCTCTTGTTCGTACTCGAGTCAGCTCATCCCTTACAAGAACTCTCATATACAACAAAGATGAACAGAGGAGGCTCAAGAGGCGGATTCCGTGGCGGCCGTGGTGGTCGTGGTGGTTTCGGTGGTTTCGGTAGACCATCTGGTCCAGTTGGTCCACCAGACAGTGTTTTGGAGATGGGTTCCTTCCTCCACGCTGTGGAAGGTGACATCTTCTGTCGTTCCATCAACACCAAGATCCCATACTTCAACGCTCCAATATTCCTCGAGAACAAGACACAAGTTGGTAAAGTTGATGAGATCCTCGGTCCATTGAACGAGGTCTTCTTCACAATCAAGCCATCTGAAGGTGTTCAAGCTACAAGTTTCAAGGCTGGTGACAAGTTCTTCATCGCTCCAGACAAATTGCTCCCATTGGAGAGATTCCTTCCAAAGCCAAAGGTTGCTGGTCCAAAACCATCAAAGAAGAAAAGTTCCCGTGGTGGTGCCGGTGGTTTCGCTCCAAGAGGTGGCCGTGGTGGCTTCGGTGCTCCAAGAGGAGGACGTGGTGGTTTCGGTGCCCCAAGAGGTGGCCGTGGTGGTTTCGGTGCCCCAAGAGGTGGTAGAGGTGGCTTCGGTGGTGCTCCAAGAGGAGGCCGTGGTGGCTTCGGTGGTGATTCTAGAGGTGGATTCAGAGGTGGTAGAGGTGGTCGTTTCTAAAGACACATCTCTCCAAAATCTTTTTGAACGACATTTGACGAACATCATACTATTTCTCATGCATTTTCCTGGAATGTTTCTTAACATGTACAATATTTAATCATCAACTATACCGTTTCTTCTTGAATCTATTCTTTTCTTGTAGTCTTTTTTATGTACATGGTCATAAGGTCATCACGATTTGGATCTGGAAAGCTTCAGAGGCTTAACTCCAGGGTTAAGTCCACACGCTTCAAATATCGATGTCCTCAGTTCTCCAAACCCCTGTCTCTTTGGGAACTTTCTTGATGTTTCAGAACTTGTAAAGATCACACTTGGTGAAGTTGGAAGCTCAAGAACTTCACTGTTCTTCAAGTGGTTCTCAACCGTAGACATCTTCATGATGGCATCGACTTTGGTAAACACGATCTCGAATGGGACACCAGATTCAACAAGGATATCAATAATGGTGAAATCATCTTGACTGAAACCTTCTTTTGATCCGACCAACAAGTAGACTCTTCTCAACTCTTTTCTTCTGTGTAAATACTCCATCACTTGTTTTCCTTGTTCTGGCTTACCTCTAACTCCATACCCTGGGGTATCAATTAGCTTGAATCTGTTACCAATGTTGAAGCAGTTCATCGTTTGAGTGAAACCTGCTCTCTTAGAAGCAAATGCAAACTCGTGTGCCTGTTTCAAGTTCGTTTCTGTCAAGAGTCCGTTCAAAAGAGAGGACTTGCCAACGTTACACTTACCCAAGAAGACTACCTCTGGAAGTCCAACACTCTTCAATGTGTTTTGTTTCTTTGGGGCATCTTCAGCGTCCTCGAGATGTTCTTCATCCTTGCTATTCAACTCATCCTCTTCTGTTTGTCTCTTCTGCTCACCGGGGATGTCCAAAAAATTAGCAGTTGTCCACTCCAACTTCACCTGTGTCTGATGGAAGAACCCATTGACCTCTGCAAGTTCTCCTGTTGTCGGTGGGGTTGTGAACGCTGATCTGTATTTGGTGTTCAAATAATCAGCAGGAAGTTGTTTGACTCTCTTCTTTGGCTGTGGCTTCGTGGGTACGGGTGTTGACTCTGGCTCTGGTTGTGCCAGTGCTCGTTCTTTCTCAGCTTGAACATCCTTCATTGATCCCAAGAGTGCAGACATCATGTTCTTTGTGGAGGACCGTGTCGCTGTCGTGTGGAAGCATCTCCGCGTGCAGCCGAATGAAGCTGCAAACATGGCTTATGGCTGATATATTAGCACCGATTCCAATACCGAACACACTCTTTCACAGCAATTATCACCGAATAAACAGAAGGAAGAGAAAAGAACAATGCACTGCTCCGAGTGCCGGCCCAGAGACAATTCAACTTCCGAGGGACCCAGGGCTCCTAACAATTTCACGACGCGCCACGAAAAAAGCGTGTTTGCTGGCACCAAAAAGCTGTCAAAGAAACAGTTGAGTGGTTTACCCATTTGCTTTGATCCCCACTTATTCAACAGTTTGAACACACTTCACAATGCTGTTGCAGGTTCTCTCGTACGTCGGGATTGTCCTCGGCTTCGTCTTCCTGACACTGGCCATCGCGTCGGGTCTTTACTACATCTCCGAGCTCGTGGAGGAGCATACAGTACCAACAAAGCGCTTCTTGACGAGGGCCATCTACACAATCATGGGCCTCTACGTGCTTCTTTGGCTTGTGGATGGCTTCCCATTTGCACTGACTGCCTTCTCAATTGGTACATACGTTGTCTACCTCCAAAACCTCAAGAAATTCCCATTCATTGACCTTAAGGGTCCAGTCTTCATTGCTTCTTGTGTCTTGGTTGTCGTGAATCATTATCTGTGGTTCCAACACTTCAGCACCCCAACAACAGCTCCTGGTGGTTACAGAAATGGTGGATTCAAGCCACCACAGGTTGCTTCTTTTGCCGAGGTTGCCTCTTTCTTTGGTATGTGCATTTGGTTCATCCCGTTCGCTCTCTTTGTCTCACTAAGTGCCTCTGAGAACGTGTTGCCAACAATGACAAATGATCTGAATAACG
This sequence comes from Petasospora maritima, assembly GCA_030557345.1. NCBI lineage: Eukaryota > Fungi > Ascomycota > Saccharomycetes > Phaffomycetales > Wickerhamomycetaceae > Petasospora > Petasospora maritima. Next base: position 18,706 of record JAKTOZ010000067.1, read on the forward strand.
GCCCACAGTATGATGACAACAACGGAAAGAAGAAGAGCAGAGGTTTGGCCAAGGTCATCATTGGTGGCTTCAGAGACACCATCTACAGAATATCACGTACGTTCGGTTATGAACTTGATCCAAACCACGGTATGATTATCTAAGAAGATCACACATACTCAAACACTGGTTACAACAATGACAAATATGTATCATATGGGAAACAAAATAACTAATCTAGGGTCCTTTATTTGGAAGTGCTGATGTAGTTGTCTTTGTTGCTCAATGTGGTGACGCGTAGTTGATCTGTGTGGCTGTGGTGTCTGCCTTCTCCAATGGGAACTGCGACATCCTTCAAACGATCAGTAAACTCTATACTATACTAACATCATCGAAACCAACGTTCACCTCCAATATCACTGCTAATGCTCCTTTAAGAGCCCTTCAATTCTAATGCAAATCAAGAGGTTACCCGGTCTTCGCGCTCCCCCATACAAAGCTGGAATGTTTCACACCTGTCACTAATAATAACTGCCAGTACTTCACCAAAGATCACAAGATATGACATCCTTGGACACAATGCGGTTCAGTGAGGCCTTCTGGAGCTCAGATCACATGACGGGGATCCGTTCCCTTTTTGAACAGCTCGAAAAGGGCCATTCCGAGGGTCTGGCAACACTCCATTTCTTTGAGCAGTACACGACCATTGTTGACACCGAGGCAGAGATGTTTGGCCAGTTGTCACAATCACATAAGAAGTTTATTGATGGCAATTGGAATGTTCAGGATGATAACAAGATTGTCCAGAAATTTGTTGAAGAAGCCGGTCAGGAGAAGATCGGGTCATTGAAGAGTGTGATGAGTGAGCAGGCACGCTACGCCACAGAGGCAACGATGACACAGCAACGGCTCTCTTCACGTTTCAGCAGTGATCTGGTGATGAGGTTGAAAGACTTCTTGGAGGATTACAGTAACTTCACAGTGGCTGCAAAGAAGAACTTGCAGAACCAGTACAATGCCTACGTCAGATCCATCCAGCATGCGCAAGGCATGGAGAAGAAGATCACTTCGAAGATCCGTACGCTGGAGGACCTTGGATCGAACCATGACTCCAAGAGCAAAGATTTGACAATTATGGAGAACTCAGAGAATGTTGAAGTTCAAGTCACACCACCAGCCGAACTGCCTGCCTCACCAGAACGGTATGAGACACCACCGGAAACACCACTCAAAGACAATGTGACATCCACTGATCCCGTTACAGAGCAAGAGTCGGACTCTGAAGATGATTCATTCCAGTTCCCACTTACACTTGGATCCACCACTGTTGCCAATGTCGAAGAGCTCCGTGATATTCTGTTCGCCATGACCCAGGACATTCCAATCAAGCGTCGTATGATCCCACTTCCAGGTGTCAACAACGAGTACTTCTCTTCGGAGAACTTTTCCAACTGGGTGAGACAACAGTTTGGTAAAGAAGACACAAGAAGAAAAGTGGAGAAGTTTGGCCAGAATATGATTGAGTTGGGGTTGATGGCCAATTGGAACAAACTTGGTTCTTCTGTGTTTGTGTCTGATGGAGGATACTATGAGTTCACAGATTTGGCTCGATTCACTTCCAAGTTTGATCCAACAAAGAGCTTGAAAGAGGAGACTAAGAAGAATGTGGAAGTTGTTAAGGTAGCACCAAGCACGCCAATCAAGGCTCTTCCAATTACACCAGCTAAAACGAACAGAAGATCAGTTGTACCAAGTTCTGATATTTGGACCAACTTGAGAAGCACATTCACTGGAACGACAAATGTTGAGACTTTGAAAGAAGAGATCGACATGTTACAAAGTAAATACATCGATGCGGTGGTCAGCTCAAACTTGGAAAGAACAACATTGGATACCATCTTTGAAGAAGTCTGTGATAAAGCCCAGACATTTGAATCCAACAGGATCACACTGATCTTCACACTAAACAAGCTATTCACTGAGTCTGTGCTGGCAGATCATCAGGCCAGAGCAAACAACTTATCCAAGACACTTGAAGGGTTCAAGTTCAACGAAGAGACTGTGAAGTATGAACAATTGAGAAAGATCACTGATGGAGCTGCTGGTTGGTATTGGCCAAAGACTGAGGCTAGACTTATTGATCATTCCAAGAGAAGTTCATTGGCTATTTTGGATGTTGATCTTGTCAATCAGACCACTGATGCGAGTAATGCCGATTTCAAGACAAAATCTGTTCCTGTATTTGTCAAGTCCATGATTACTCATTTTGAAGAAGTTGAATCTGTGGGGACACTGTGGGAAGAGGACATGGATAGTCAGAAGGCCAATGAGATCAAGAGAGGTGTCATTGAGTACATTGGGGAGCGCATGGATGATGAAGAGCCAATATCCACTATAAAGCATCTCGTTACTGCATTGTTTGAAAAGGAAGCACCAGCTGGTTTGATGTCCTTCTTCAAGTTGTATCTCTTGGAACTTCCTGATAGCGTTATTCCGTTCACATCCTATGACGCACTTGTCAAAGCTTATGAGAAGGCTGAAAGTAAGGAGCAAGTGATCAACATGTTGGGATCGATGCCTCGTCAGAATCTGTCTACGTTGATTTACCTCTCAGCACATATTTCCAAGAAGTGCACCGTTGGTGAGGATCTCGTCAAGTCACACAAAGTGCCATTTTACCACTTGTTGCTGAGGCCAAGCCCGAAGAGGCTCGCTTCGTCCATCGTTGATGGTATTGTTCTTGAGTCTCTTGTCTACGATCTCCTTGAAGAGTCCTTCCAAGATGAGTTACACAAGAAGTTGGTTCAGTTGGAAGAGTTCCACGAGGAGCGTGAGAAGCGTGTTCAGGACTCCCTTTCCAGGCTCAAACAGGAGAGAGAAAAAGTATCTGCTTCTCCAAGTCCAAGACCAAAGGATCTGAATCTTACTGCTGAGGGACTCAGAACTTTCAGAACGAAGTCTCCGGTACCTACGCCCATAACGTCTCCAAAGGCCGGGAGAAGTCGCACAAACTCCAACCTTTCACCAGCAAGTTCAGTGGCGCCAAAACTGAAACGTCCAAGTGATAATTTGTCCAAGAGAAACAGTTTATTGGCGGATCCACAGTGAATTTAAGGAAATTAATGCCTCTTTATCGACGCGTAGAACTCAGAAGTGTGACGCGAAACTTTGGTGGCGAATTGAAAACAAAACAAACGCGTCATCAACACGTAACAAACAACACCACCAGAACACCGGACACACGAACACAAAGCTTTCCGGAATGGCGAACAAACGCATCTACGAGAACCTCAACGTTCTCATTGTCAACACTGCGGAACTTTCTGCGTCTGATTTGACCCAGTTGCGCTCGATCTGCGACAGAAACGTCATCCCATACACCATCACCGACATCACTCAAGTGCCCACCAAAGAGGACTTTGTCGCACACGGATACACACACATCATCTCCGAAACCACAAACTTCGACCTATACGACTTCTGCCAGGAGACGCTGATCCCAGTGACCACGGCTCAGTACTTGCTGGACACCGCCTCCAAGAACAAGGGCCTCCCAACAAGACCGTACTCCCCAGACCCAAGACACGTTCTCAAGGACGTGCACTTGTGCGTTGGATCGTTGCCTGTATGTGATAGAGAGGCCATTTACGGAGGTGTGAGGGCTCTCGGTGGCTCATACAGTGATACGCTCTCTGCGTTTGTCACACACGTGATAAGCTCTGATCCTGATGAGGACTGTGTCATCGCTGCTCAAAGTGTTCGTGGCTTTGACATCAAGTGTGTCCTTCCACTTTGGATTGATCATTGTCTTAAGTTACGTAAGAAGTTGGATGAGACTCCCTATATCTTGGGTGATATGCCAAGAGAAGAACAAGAGAAGGTCATTGAAGAGTTGGATGTCATTGAGAAGGACCTGGAGAGCATCGAGGCACAGGACAAGTTCTTGGAGTCGAAGACGTTCTATCTTGGACAAGACTTACAATTGACAACGCGTGCTTATGACTTGATCTCTTCTTTGATCGAGAATTCAGGTGGTATTGTCAAGGATTCAATGACGGATGCCTCGTTCTACATCGGACAATACAGAGATGGTGACGAGTACATCACCGCCAGCAGAAGCAAAATGTACGTGGGAAACTTGAATTGGATTTACTGGATGGTTGAGCATCAGAAGTGGATAACCCCATACAAGAAGTTATTACATCATCCTTATGTCCGTGGTGGATTGCCAGAGATGAAAGAGTTTATCATTGGTTCTACAAATTACACAGGAGATGCCAGATTCTACATCCGCAAGCTTGTTGAGGCATTGGGAGCTGAATTTACCACCAACTTGAAACAAGGTAACACACACTTAGTCTCATCATCGCCAAAGGGTAAGAAGTATGACGCTGCTTTGAAATGGAACCTTAAGATTGTGAATCATCTATGGTTGGAAGAGTGTTATTCGAATTGGAGATTACAACCATACAACCATCCACGCTATGCTGCTACATTGAGTGAAAAGATCAAGCTTGAGGAAATTGTGGGTGAAACGTCATTGGATATTGAGGTGTTGAAGAAGTTCTATGAAGAAGGATACACAGAGAATGTCACACACATTGTTGAGGACTCTGAGGACGATGGTGATGTGATACAACACGTTGAGAGACGTAAAGAGATCATTGACGTTGATGAAGATGATGATGATGTTGTTGATGCTCCAAAGAAAACACCAACTTCGGTTTCTAAGTCTAGCAAAGGTAAGGCAAAGAAGTCGATCACATCAGAGAAGAAGCAGGTGACACCAGAACCAGAAACAGACAACAAGGAGAACGAAGAACCACAGCCGTCCCATATCCAACCATCCACAATGACACAGACACCACCCAAGCCAACTACAAACAACATCACAACACCAGCCACAAAGACACCAGTTGGCAAACCCCTTTCTGTTGAACAACCAGCTCGTCACTCGAGTGGCCGTAAGGCTAAGGATAAAGCCGCACAGAAGCTCCATGAAGACATGGAACAACTCAACTACTTCCAGAAACAACAGAAGAGTCGTGCCAACCAAGCTCCACTTTTGCCAGAAGAGATTGCAGAGAAGAAGAGAAAGAGAGAAGAAGAGGCATTGTTGAAAGAGGCTAATAAGTCCATGTCTGTGGAGCCTGAAGATACACCAAAGGGTGAGAAGAGAGAAGAAACACCAACGAGTAAGAAGGCAAAGAGAGGCTCTTCTGTGTCTTTGATCCCTTACAACATCACTGCTATTTCTTCTGGTTGTACGCTGGAGTTCTCGAAGAGTGATACCCAAATTTTGAGCAACTTGGGCATAACGATCGTCAAGGATTTGAAAGATGGTGTTAATGCCATTGTTGCACCTAAATTCATGAGAACGGAGAAGTTCCTCGTGGGTCTTTCATATGGATTGGAATACATCATCAGTGCAGACTTCCTCACCACCGCATTGACACAGTTCAAGAACCATCCTGGCCATAATGACGAATTGCCCAATGTGGAGGACTTTTCCCTTTCCAAAGTTGACCCAGCTTCAGTTAAGAGTTTGACCTCATTATCATTGGGATCATTGTTGAAGAAAGCCAGACAAAGAGTTGACGATAACAAGAGGATTTTCCAAGGTCTATCGTTCAACATCACACCAAAGATCCCAGGTGGTGCCGGTATTGCCACCAAGATCCTCAAGGCACATGGGTGTAAAGATATCCGTGTGTTTAAGACCATCAAGGAGATGAAGTCGATAAAGACTTTAAAAGGTGGTAAGGATGGTGATTACATTTTGATATCTACGGAGAATGGATTTGTCGAGAGGTTCAAAGAGTTGCTCAGTGAGAGTAAGGCATCTGGTAAGATTGTGGAGTGGGAATGGGTTGTTGCTAGTATTTTCCATATGGACATTGACAAGAAAAATGTCGCTTTCAGTGTGTAATTATTGCATTTTTTAATGCGCCTGAATTGATTAATGATTTAGATTTGTGTATGAGTGATCGCTGGATTTGGCCGGAGCGAGACGACAAAAAAACATGAAACGGCTCTACTCTCCGAACTCTCCTCAACCCATTTGGATTAATTCGAGGTGAGATTTCGCTGTGTTTGCAGTTGTAATGGATGACATTCTTTCTCTGCATATTCCAACGCTGCATAATGCATAGGAACCTCTCTTGTTCGACGATCTTACCCTCCAGATGTGAATATTCCTGCCTCAATTCAAAGACTAGGAAGGTCAACGTTGTAGCTTACTGAGGTGTCTGTCGCTGGTCCGTGTATTGATACACTTAAGCCATATGGCTGTGTATCTCCGTATACACCAGGCACGTACACCTCAACAAACGCCAAAGACTCATCTTAACGATGGCAACTGGTGGCCTCTGAGCTGCGTGGTTGACCTTGTTTTGATGTCTTGTTTCTCACCCTTTCAAAGGATGGGAAGCCAAAACCAAACACAGAGTGCCCACTGTAGACTGAGGCTTTGTAGAAGACTTTGTATCACTGATATATTGCTGAAACGTAGGGCGTAACACTGTCTGGACCATTAGACATCAGACATCAGACATCAGACATCATCGGTCATTGGTCGACGCAGTGAAAATATAACTTCCTAATCCGGCCATTTTGAATGTTTTTCTCCTTCCAGGCCGCGACATTAGCCGCCGAAGAGCTCCATCAACACCGTAAACACTGTCACTTACTACCCGCAAAACACTCCAACAACAAACCCAAAAAGATGAGTTCACAAAGGCCAAAACGTCCGACTGATCAGCCCAAGACACCCACCGACTCACAGCGCGCCACGCCGCCGTCTGGGCCCCTCATCTCCACGCTTCAGATAGCCAGGCCTTTCCTCACAAAGAACCAGATCCTCTTTGCACAGCGCAAGACGATTGAGAACCGCACCGTCTACGACCAGCGACGCAACCAGGTCTTCACTTTCCTCATGAGGATATGCCAGGCGTTGAAGTTCCCCGTGCGTGCCTTGGAGAGCGCCATGATCCACTACCAGCGCTACTACTTACACAACAAGTTTGAAGTCAGCGGTTACTACGACGTGGCGTTGACGTGCTTGTTTGTCGCTATCAAAAACGAGGACACAGTGAAGAAGCTCAGAGACATCATCCTGGCAAGTGCACAGTTGCGTAACACACAACTCACGACGGAACAAGTGGAGAATTACAGACGTAAGTTGATGAGTTTGGAATTCAAGCTGTTGGAAACCGTCTCGTTCGATTTCAGAGTCTATCACATCGAGGAGTGGATTGTCAAGATTGGCAAGTCGCTCGATATCCCACCAGGTGTGTGCTATTTGGCTTGGTTGATTGCATACGACACTTTTCAATTGGAGTTGGCTTTGAAGATCCCAGCCACTGCCATTGCATTTGCCACGTTACAAATCTCCACTATTATCCATGACAAGTTTTTGAGAGTCAAGTACCAAGAGTATGGATGCAACTTGTTCTCTGTTAATGAAGCCACTTTGGACATTTTGGAGTTTTACATGAATCATTTCAATTTCTCGATATTGGCATCAATGAGACCAGATTTGAAAGATGCACTGTTCAACGTCAAATTGGGTATCAAGGACGATCGTGTCATCTCTGAAAGACCAAAGCATGAGATTGAACAGGATCAATACTTCTCAGAACGTGATTTCACAGTGGGTGAGAGAAGATACATGTTGAGTGCACAAAAGAGGAGATTATATGCTGAAGTTGATAAGCAAAGGCAGAAGGTCAAAAAGGTCGACAATAACAATGGACACGGTCCTACAAACGAACAAAAGCGTTAAAGCTTGTGCATGTTGTATGTTTTCTGCATTTCTAATTTCATGATCATATATGTATTATCAACTTGATTGTAAGTCCACGTATCTTTTCTTACGTAGTGGATCAGCTTCCATCAATTTGACAAGACACTCTTGGATTTCTGGATCTTGTTCACTCTTTGTCACATCAGCAATTAGCTTATCAATTGTCACTATTATCTTCAAACACCAATTGTTGTCTTTGCCATTATCATCTTTTTCCAATTCATTCAACTCTTTCAAATTTGCCAACTCGTAACGAAGGATGGATAGATACTCATCCTGTGGGATGTTCCTCACAAACAAGTCTTCAGTCAAGAGCCAGCGGAGGTAGATGAATGGAGATTGGTCTTCTGGGTCTGTGTACATGGCATTCTTCAAGTACTCCAACTCTTTCTTGACAAAGAGTAAATGTGATTCAAACTCTGGTGTTGGTACTTCTTGGAACAACTTGAGTATCAGTTTTGTTCTGTTGTGCCATGCTGAGAAGTTGGAGAAGTTGTTGTTGATTTTCTCTGTAGTGAACTCGAACTCTTTCAATGCCAATGATGTTCCTTGTGCTTCTTCAATTTTGGAAACGATGAAACGTCTATACGTCCAACCATGGAAGTTTCTAGAGTCCGCCGTCAAGATCTTCTTAACGAGTCCCATCTCTGCCATCCAGTCGACTTTCGGATGGTTCTCCAAGACCCAAACACGATGGTTCCAGATCCAGTACACTTTCGGGAAGGCCTTGAACTTGAGCATGTTGAACACTAGCTCGTCATTGAACAGATTGATGAGCTCGTCTGATGACATGATCTTCATGTAGTGGTTCGTGATGATGTCTCTGCGGAAGTTCCACACTGTGTAAAACTCCGGGTTCACATTGAGGATGTCAGTTGTCTGTCTGAATCCGAGGTCGTCATACTTCTTGTTCAGGTTCTTTGTGAGCACTGACTCTGTCAGCAACCTGTAGCTCTTGATCTTCGTGGCCTCTTTCTCGAGCTTCTGGCGACGGCCTTCCTCGGACAGATGGAAACGTTTGACTCCGTGCTGTGATGAGTTGTTGTTAGTGTACAGTCCTCATAGCGTTAAAAGTACAAAAGCACACACCATTTTTTGGTTCTTCTGCTCACTCACCGTTGACTATAAAAGTACGATTAGCCGCCCAACTTTTGAATCGTCGCGCTTTTGGAAAAGTAAACAAACATCAACACATACAACCAAAACAGTGGCAAACGGCAGCAATAAACACCTACTTCCTTGAATCCAAACACACACAGAACAGATGTCAGACGGTCCAACTCGCTCCAACTTGGCCCTCCGCGGCTCCGCTAAAACCGTTGCCGAGTACTTTGAGTACGCCATCAACTCCATTCTCTACCAGCGTGGCATCTATCCGCCAGAGGACTTCCACATCGTACGCAAATACGGTCTTCAATTGCTTGTTTCTGCCGACGAAGACGTCAAGGCCTATATCCGCAAGATCGTGTCGCAATTGCACCGCTGGGTGGTCCAGGACAAAGTCTCCCGCCTCGTTGTTGCCATCATCAACAAGCACACCACTGACGTTGCTGAGCGTTGGCAGTTTGATTTACAGGTATTTGACGAAGAGAGCACGCATAAGGCTTCGGAGATCCCTCTTGAAGCTGGAGAGAAGAGTGAAGAACAGATGCAGAAGGAGATACAGGCCACAATCCGTCAAATCACAGCAAGTGTCACTTTCTTACCTGCTTTGGACAGTGGTGAGTACACATTCAACGTGTTGGTCTATGCGGATGCCAATGCTCGCGTGCCGAGTGAGTGGATGGACTCAGATACCAAGGAGATCCAAAACGCTGAGAAGGTCAAGTTCAGAAGCTTCTCTACCAATTCCCACAAGGTGGATACACTTGTCAGTTATAGGTTGGAGCAGTAAATCTACTCTGTTCGACCATTCTATTTTGTACCTGGCTTCGTTACGTGTTACATACATATCAAGGCGCTCTGATCTGGGCTTTTCTGGATGGAGGATAAGTGTCTGGTACTTGGCGAGGCTCTTGTTCATCTTCTTCTTGTTCATCGCTGTCGTTCCCAAACATCGTCGTGTCTTCGTTGTCTCTTTCATGTTGCTGACGGTCTTCCCAGAAACTTTTGTAGGCTTTCTTAGCCTCTTGTGCAAGTAACTCGTTATTGTCAAACATCGGTGTGACGTTGTAGCAGGACTGACGGAAGACAGTTGTGAGCAAATCATCGTAACCCGGCAGCTTTGGCCCAGCAGCGAGTTCTTCCATAGCATTGTGGTACTTAGCGTAAAGCTCACTAGCCCGCTTGAGGAGCTCGCTCTCGTCAGGGCCTGACATGGAAAGGGGAGTGTGTGTTTGTGTGCGTTGCTGTGCTCTGCCGCCAGTACATTAACCACCTCTGTTTACCTGTTTACTTTTCCTCTTCCTGCGCCTAACACGTCTGCCAAAAGCTTCCGTGCCAGCGGGACCACCCTTTTATGTATGGTCATACTTTAAGCTATCATATCTCACCAACAATTGCTTCCCAGACTTTGAAACGGCGCAAACAAACAGAAAACATATAGTTGCATCGTCTGGTATCGTCTCTATACCTACACATGTAGCCCGAATTTGCTCTCAATCTCTTGGGGTATACTTCCTTGACTTTTTTGACACCGGCCGAGGCTCGGAGTTAGTTTACGGATAACCTCTCCGAACCCCGAGAGCGTGTACGGGCAAGCTGTTTTGTAATTTGTAATCGCTGTTTCGTAGTTCTACTGTACACATGGATCATGGATCGCATATAAAAGTCAGGCAGTTCCCACATGTTTCTGAGATGATATAAACCCAAAGCTGGGCATTACACACGTCAGCGGCATCAACGATCTATAACAATGTCCAAAGTTTACTTCATCACAGGCGGCAACAGAGGAATTGGTCTTGCTTTGGTGAGAAAACTCGCCTCTGCCGCTAACACCGTCATTGCTTCTGCCAGAGACCCAGCCGGTGCAACTGAGCTGAACAAGCTGGCTGAGAAGGGCAACGTCCATGTTGTCAAGTTGGATGTTGCTTCCCAAGGGTCTATTGACCAGCTTGATGGCCAATTGCAGAAAGTCGCCGCTGATGGTATTGACTACTTCATCAACAACGCTGGTATCGCCAAGGAGGAACACTTGCAAGTCTCTATGAACGTTGGCAGAGAGGTCTGGGCCGAACACTTCAACACCAACACCCTTGCCCCTGTCATGATCACCAAGGTCGTCTACCCATACTTGTTGAAGAAGGACACTAGAGTGATCTACTTCGTATCCTCTGCCGTTGGTCTCGTTGCCAACTTCTACGAGCATACTTCTTCCGCTTACGGTATGTCCAAGGCTGCTTTGAACCACAACGTCCGTCTCTTGTCCTGGGAGTTGAGGGCCGAGGATTTCATCGTTTACGCTATCCACCCTGGTTTGGTTTCCACTGACATGGTTCTCATCCTCACTGACAAGTTCCCAAAGGAGACCGTTGACGCTTTGATGAGCCAGAGCGTTACTCCAGAGAAGAGGGCTGAATTGCAAGTTGAGCTCTTGCAGGAGGTGACTAAAGAGGACTCTGGTAAGTTCTTTGACGTTACAGGAGCTGTTCCAAAGACTAGTATCAACTGGTGAGATCGTTACGGCGAGTGGTCTCCTTCTGTGGTGTTCTGTGGCGCGACGACTGTTTGGACTCGGAGTGCTCATTAAACCTCCGATTTCCGGGTAAAAATGTCCTCTGGACATGGTCCCCGCACCATTTCGTTTAGAGTACACACCACACATCTTTGAAGTGAGTAGAACCGACGGTAGGTCTATATCTTTCAAGCTGCGAGTAAAGCCGAGCGGCCGAGTCTGAAGTCTGAAGCCTCCCGAGTGCCCAAAGTTCTGTAGCATGTATGGGTTCTTTCATGGTTGTCAGAAGGCGCCCATATGTCCGTCGCTCGTCGAGCTGGGAGCTGGGTGCATTTGGTATTTTACGTGTACCGTCTACCGTCTCTGTACTCTGTAGTTCATGATTAATGAGCGCTGACCCCATGTTATGAAAACAGAGAGTTCAGCAACCACACACCGGCTATCCTTCATCTCAGAGCATTGGCTTGCCAACGCGTGGATATCACCGATACATTAGCATGTCTCCACACTCCACACTCTCACATGTCGTGACTCGTGACTCGTATGTACAATGCGGGGATAACGGGTGCGGTTTAAAAAAAAACTAAAAAAGAAAAAACACCTACTACAATCGGCCTCCAAATAAACACACTACATCTTCAATGTGGATCCACCAGCCAGTATATATATACCGACCTCTGCCCCCAACAAATATGAAGCGTAAATCAGAACAGACGAGGCAAACTAGTCCAAGGGCGAAACAAACGTTTACGCTAACATGCCATCCCAAAAACCACCACTCACTAGCTCCATTGGTATGTACTATGTTATTGTTTTCGCCCATTGATCTTGAACTTCAGATGAACTAACTCTCTATCTCCAGGCTGGACGACTCCAAGGCCGGTAGAATGATCTGGTTGCTCTACGAACTTGACACTCCGTTCACTCTTGTACCATACTACAAGGTCAATGACCGTGCCCCACCAGAGCTCGCCAACGTCCACTCATTGGGTAAGGCCCCTGTTGCTGAGGAGTTCAAAGATGGTGAAGTGAATGTCCTTGCTGAATCGGCCCATATCACCAAGTATCTGACCAAACAGTACGACACTCGCAAGGCTTTCTCTCTCAGTGAGGAAGAAGCAGAGAAGGTCGACTACTACGTTGACTTGGAAGGAGGCACTCTTGCCCCAAACTTGCTGATAGTTATTCTCTTCACCATTGCTGTTCAGAGAACACCTTTCTTGATAAGACCACTGATCAAGATCGTTATGAACATCTTGAAGGAATACGTCTTGGAAAATTGTACCAAGGTGTTTGAGCTTTTGGAGGCGGATCTTGCCAAAGTTGCTGAGAGAGTTGGTGAAGGTAAAGACATCTACTTTGTTGGTGAGAAGCTGAACAGTGCTGAAATCATGCTCTTCTGGCCAATCAGCAACCTGGTTCTCCGCAACGAGGCTTGGAAGGATGAATTTGCTAAGCCATACAAGTATCCAAACTTGATCAGATGGGCTCATCAAATCAGAAAGAGACCAGCTCACATGAGCACACAGAAGAAGGAGAGAGAGTTGGAGGCTTTGCACAAGGTTTGATCTTGCTTGCTTGATGTGACCTCTAGTGCGATATTTACCGATTGGATCATTAAGACTGGTCCGAGTCCGATATTTTAAACAAGTGATCTTTTTGTCATACACGATCCTTTATCTTTGAAATATGAGCGACATGTAGAGTAGCCCACATACAGAGTATGTCTAGTGGCTCTGTCGGTGAACTTTACAACTAAAGTGAAGATCGAACTGGGGTTGTGTATATTGAACTAGATCAATCAGGTTCACAGCGCTGTGTTGTTGCGACTAGACCTTAGGCATCTGAGTCCAATCCCACAAGATTGTAAGGATCGTAGAGAACCTGGAAGCAGAGAGTCACATACGCGAGAACTCTGCACTCAGATTTCAGATCCCGCATTCATGATCCACCCAATCGATCAATGTTTGGGCGCATGATACTTGCCATGTTCTGGTTGAAACCACACTATTCGAGGGACACCAATCTGTCTCTAAGTCTGTGTGTTTATTTTAGGGTTATTACAAAGTCCACAGTTGGGCAATAAGACACTGAAAGCGCAATCACCACAACTATATTCTTGGGAAATCCCTGCTGCCACCTCTTCGACACAAAAGCGGAATTGGCTTCCCGCGCATCGTCGTATACGGCTTGCAACATACGGAGTCGATGAATACATCTCGTGCCCTGGATGATCGTCAGTGAGTAACGGTTTGCACGCTCTTTATCTAACATTGGATGATGAATTTCCTCATCAGATCACAGCTTGAATTCCGAATTGACACGTTTTCCAGCAATCAGCACCCCATGAGCCTGTACATCGCCGCGATCTCACAAACTTTTCTGAACTGAACTTTATCTTGGCTCCAGCAACCGGCAACTTCCAGATCATTAAGGCACTTCCCAACGGTTTGAAACTCTATATTTACCATCATATCTGTCTCCACAACCAACATGTCCTCCGAATCGCCACTGAGAATCCATTGGTACGTTCCTCCACGCGCACGATTCAGCGCAAAGCTCTAAACAGCAACTAACCCACAACCTCCAGGATGAATGCTTCCAAGGCCTCCAGAATCCTTTGGTTGCTCTACGAGCTCGACACACCATTTGCCATCGAGTCGCACTTCAGAGTCAAAGGACGTGCTCCACCAGAACTGTTGGACATCCATCCATTGGGAAAGAGTCCTCTCGTCGAAGAGAATAAAAATGGTAAACACAAGATCTTGGCTGAATCTGGTCGTATTACGAACTATCTCACAAAATATTATGACACCAAAAACGTGTTTTCTGTTGATGAAGAGGAGGCAGACCTGGTGGACTACTACACTCAGTTGGAAGAGGCCACTTTGGCTCCAAACCTCGTCATGGTGCTCCTCTTCAACATCGTCGAGTCGAGATCTCCATGGTTCGTCAGACCTTTGATCAGACTTGTCAATACGCCATTGAAGAAGTGGTTTGCTATTGCAGAGACTCTCAAGGTGTTTGACTTCTTGGAGTCGGAGCTTGCTACTGTCGCAGAGAGAGTTGGTGAGGGCAAAGATATCTACTTCGTCGGTGACAGGTTCACACAGGCTGAGATCATGCTCTTCTGGCCAATCAACATTATGGTGATCCAATCCAAGGACTGGAAGGAAGAGTTTGAACCATCCAAGTATCCAAATCTGACAAGATGGGCTGATCAAATTAAAAAGAGACCAGCTTATCTCAAGACCCAAAAGAAGGAGGAAGAGCTCAACTCTGCCAATAAGAACTCAGCCTTCTGATATACCCCTCAAGTCATTTTGACCTCAAGTCATTCAAGTTTTTAGACATATCAGCATAGCATTCAGTTACAATTACTTCTACAATTCAAAAAAAAAAAAATTAGATACCTTTATTGTCATAAAAGATGCAAGGTGTGAATAAGATGGTCTTCTAAAGTACAACCATCTCATCCAGTGTGTTGGTGTCTGTGTAAATGTGTATCGGACCAGAATATAAAGCAAAACAATCAGAAATTACGAACAATGAATTGAAAGGGGTAGAATGACAAACCAACTGGAAATAACACATCGGTCTGGGTATGATGGGAAAGAAGACAACAAAAGAATAGCGTATGGGGGGAAACAAATCAAACAATTTTTTTGGGGTGGTGTTCATGAAATGAAACGATTCAATCAGAGCTCATCGTGGTCGAAGTAGTCGTCATCATCCTCGTCATCATCGTAATCACCGTCTGGGGAAGCGGCACCGTAAACCTTTTGGGTAATTGGGTGGGCAACCTTAGACAAAGCATCGAACTTGTCATCGTAGTCCTCAGCGGTGTTGGAGTCATCAGCATCCTCCAACCATTCCAAAACATCGACAATGGCCTCAGACAAAGTCTCCTTGTCATCCTCGTCAATCTTACCACCAAGGCCAGACTCGTCAGCAACCTGGTTCTTCAAAGTGTGAGCAAAGTTCTCCAACTTGACTCTAGCCTCAATCTTGTCCTTGGCAGCCTTATCCTGGGAAGCGTACTTCTCAGCCTCTTCAACCATACGGTCAATGTCATCCTGAGACAAACGGCCACGCTCGTTCTTGATAGTGATGGACTCAGTAGAACCAGTACCCTTGTCGGAAGCAGAGACGGTAATCAAACCGTTAGCGTCCAAACCGAAGGTAACCTCAATCTGTGGAACACCTCTTGGGGAAGCTGGAATGTTGGTCAACTCAAACTTACCAAGCAAGTTGTTGTCCTTAGCCATGGCTCTCTCACCTTCGTAAACCTGGATAAGAACAGTTGGCTGGTTGTCAACAGCAGTAGAGAAGATCTGGGACTTCTTGGTTGGGATTGGAGTGTTTCTCTTGATCAATGGGGTCATGACACCACCAGAGGTCTCAATACCAAGGGTCAATGGACAAACATCC
The DNA here is from genome assembly GCA_030557345.1 of Petasospora maritima. Classification (NCBI taxonomy): domain Eukaryota; kingdom Fungi; phylum Ascomycota; class Saccharomycetes; order Phaffomycetales; family Wickerhamomycetaceae; genus Petasospora; species Petasospora maritima. The sequence continues at coordinate 34,533 of JAKTOZ010000067.1, forward strand.
AAGAGAACAATGTCATCAACAGTCTCCTCACCGGACAAAACACCACCTTGGACGGCGGCACCATAGGCAACAGCCTCATCTGGGTTGATGGACTTAGAAACCTTCTTACCGTCGAAGTAGGACTCCAACAATTCCTGGATCTTTGGAATTCTGGTAGAACCACCAACGAGGACAACGTCATCGATGTCAGTCTTCTTCATACCAGCATCCTTCAAGACCTGCTCAACTGGCTTCAAAGTTTTCTTGAACAAGTCAATGTTCAGCTCTTCGAACTTAGCTCTAGTCAAAGTTTCAGAGAAGTCAATACCGTCAGCAAAGGAGTCAATCTCAATTCTGGTAGAGATCTGGGAAGACAAAGTTCTCTTAGCCTTCTCAACTTCTCTTTTAAGCTTGGAGAGGGCTCTCTGGTTGTCAGTGATGTCAATACCATGCTTCTTCTTGAAGACCTTCTTCAAGTGGTTAACAACCTTGAAATCGAAATCTTCACCACCCAAGTGGGTGTCACCAGAAGTGGCAAGAACCTCAAAGACACCGGACTCAATAGACAAAAGGGAAACATCAAATGTACCACCACCCAAGTCGTAGACAATGATCTGGTGTTCACCTTCACCCTTGTCCATACCGTAGGCAATGGCAGCGGCGGTTGGCTCGTTAACAATTCTGAGAACGTTCAAACCGGCAATGGTACCAGCATCCTTGGTGGCCTGCTTTTGAGCATCGTTGAAGTAAGCTGGGACAGTGACAACAGCGTGAGTGACCTTGTTACCCAAGTAGTCCTCAGCAATGCTTTTCATCTTACCCAAGATCATGGCAGAAATCTCCTCTGGTGTGAAGGTCTTCTCCTCACCGAGGTACTGGACCTTGACAGCTGGCTGGCCAGCCTTCTGGACAATGTCATATGGCATAGCCTTGATCTCCTTCTGGACAACCTTGTCGGAGTACTTCAAACCAATCAATCTCTTGATGTCAAAGACGGTGTTCTTAGGGTTGGAAGCGGCCTGGTTCTTGGCGGCATCACCGATCAATCTCTCCTCGTCTGTGAAGGCAACGTAGGAAGGTGTGATTCTGTTACCTTGCTCGTTGGCAAGAATCTCGGTCTTACCGTTCTTCATAACAGCGACACATGAGTAGGTGGTACCCAAGTCAATACCGATGACGGTACCGTAGTTCTCGGTGTCGTTGTCCACGGCGGCAACGGCAAAGGACTGCTGGGAGAAGAGTGGGGCGAGCACGAGCAACAGCGCCCAGAAGAGCACTGGGATGGCGTATCTGTTCTTCATTGTGAAGCGCACAGTGTGTTGTGTTGTGTAGTGATGATGTAACGCGTGGGTGGCGGTTGGTGATGGAGGTGCGCGTCGCCGGCCTTTTATAGCGCGCTGGAAAAAGACACGCTGGCGGAAGAGCGCGGAACATCGTGGAACGTTAGCGAAAACTGAGTGACTTCCGGCCCACCTGATCCATACTTAGTGACTAAGCAAATGCCCCCGGAAGTCTTGTTTTTTTTTTTAATTTTTGCCTTGGGCGGCCCCACAATGGGGCGGTGGCGATGAGCTCAAACAAGGGTCCTCAAATGGCAACACAAGAGAGGACACGCTGTTCAAGAAGCTTGTGGAAGATGGAGGATCACCCAAGACTGATGCGTTATGCGCTCAGACTCGCAAATAACGCGCTCCACTGTGGCGAGGTCCCCGTGGCGTGTGTCTTTGTCTACAATGGCCAGATCATAAGTTATGGTTCGAACAACACCAACGACTCTTTATCAGGGATCACGCATGCTGAGTTCCGTGGAATCAATACGATCTTGGATAAAGTTCGTGCCTGTGGTGGATGGGAAGAGATCTTTGATACACCCGAACAGGTGTTTCGTGAGGTGGACTTGTACGTGACGGTCGAGCCATGTGTCATGTGCGCGAGTGCACTCAAGCAAATTGGTATCAGAAACGTCTACTTTGGCTGTGGTAATGAGAGATTCGGTGGCAACGGTTCCGTGCTGAAAGTCAACACAGACTGTACCACTCCACAGAACAACTACAGATCAGTACCCGGGATCCTCCGAAGAGAAGCTGTGCTGTTACTAAGAGATTTTTACACGCATGAGAACACAAAGGCGCCAGAACCACGAAACAAGAAGAACAGAAACCTCAACTTGGACACGTTTCCGGAGTTGGTTTGGAGTAATTATCTTTCAGAAAAGGAATTCATTGATCTATTTGGCCAAGACAAGCTGGGCTGTTACAAAACAAACAGTGATGTGTTTGAAGAAGTTGACTGGTCCGTCATGGATCCGGCAAACATTGACATCTCTGACATTGAAGCATTTGTCGATGAACCAATTACATTGGGCGCTGTTACAAAGAAAAGACGGTTGACATGAGATACATAATGAAATGAAACGTTAGCATTTGCATAAGAAAAAAGATTTATACAATCTTTTCCAGTAGTAGTAGAACAAAAACATCGATACAGCTTACTTATTCAACTCCTCTTCAATCTTGGTCCACTTCTCAATCAGATCCTTGTAAAATGCAATGTTGTTATCAGCTAAATCACCCAACGTACTCTTCAACTCCAGAGCCTTGATGTTCTCAAAGTATTGAATCTCCAACAATGTCTGTTTCTCAAACTGATCACAAACGTCTTTTGCTCTCTCTGTCTCCTTTGTCAATGATTCAATACGGTGGTCCAATTTGGTCATTCTGTCACGACGAGCAGCATCATGGTTGACACCACGGAATTCTTCAAGTTTGTTTGTGAAGAAATTAGAACCGCCTCCAGACATGAGTGTGTTCTTCTCCTGGACAGATTTGTTCAAGTAATCGGTCAATGCCTCATGGTCAAGTTGTTTCTGATCTTTCAATTTGAGCAAGTTCTTGATTGATGTGATGTAGTGTTCCAAATCTTTCAAAGAGATTATGTATTCACTGTCCAAGAAAGTCTTCAAGTTCTGGAATCCCAGACTAAGGTCGTTCAGACCTTCTGAGAATTTGATGAACGGCATCTCCAACTCCGGTTCCAATTCTGATAACTTCTTCATCTGGATGGAGAAATCGTAGTAGTCCTGTTCCAAATCACCATAACGTTTCAAAATCTTAGCAAAGATTTTGTCAATCTTGGTAATGTTCTCATCCAACTTGTCAGAACGTTCTTTAATCTCAACGAACTCTGGGCTTTGGGCACTGGTATGTTTGAAAGCGTTGATGAACACGTCTGCGACACCATCAGCGGTCGTGGCAGCATCGCCGGACACCTTCAACTTCAGATGCTGACGATACGAGTTCCAGTCATTGGTTTCCAAGAAGAGGTGGTAAATCTTGGCTCTCTTCAAGATAGGATGGAGGGACAATCTCTTCAAGAACCTCGTCAAACTCGAAGCCCTCTTGAGCGTGAACTCGGTGCCGAAACGGTCTCCTTTAAAGTACTCGAGTCTCTGCTTGTCGGGTAACGGAGGCACGGCACACGCTGGGTAGTCATTAAGCAACACCTGGTACAAGAAGTAGAAGTCTGAGAAGCGGCGGCGCACTGAGCATGTTGTGTTCTGGAAGATGGGGTTGTTGGACTCGGTCTCGATGAGGTAGGAGATGTACGTGTTCTGCGCCTCGCTCTCCTTGTGTGGCTTGGAGACTACCGAGTGGATGTAGATGGCCTCTGTCTTTGTGTCGTTGATTGTGAGCTGTTGTGTGGCGGTGGCGATGTCCTTTGCTGGGGTGGCCGGGGCTGGTGTTGGCGCCTCTTCCTCCTCTGGCGACGGCGCTAGTGGGGCGGTTTCGCTGGAAATTGGTGTGTCGTCGATTGGCTCCTCTGTGAACTCGTCGCTCATCTTAAATGGTGGAAATGGTGTTGGTTTGTGCGGTCACAATGGTGCTTCGTTGTGTTTTGGCGAGGCAGTGGTAGCTGATAAAGTTGAGCGTTATTTCCGGTTGCTGTAATTTCGCGCACATCTTCTGGTTGTGGGGAGGCTGGGGCCTGGTATTTTATGAAGAATCTGTGAATAAAATAGGAGAAAATGGGAATTTATGGGGGTGATTCATAGCTCTATAGGTTGTTTGATGTACTCTATATGCTGTACGGTGCTTATAATGGCCAAATTCATGTTTTTTTCTTTGTCAGTTGATTTAGTTTCTGTCTGAACAGTGGGAATGTGATAATGGACTCGCTGTTTCCAGGGTCAACTTCATAAATTTCTAGAAAAACCTCGATTTCGCTTGATTTAGCAGCACAGTAGGCTTTTTTTAAATAATTAAAGCACATTCTATAGTTAATTCTCGGAAAATGGTCCATTTCTACTATTTTTAGAGCCAATTGAAGACAATATGATAGATGATTTGCGTGCCCGTACCAATACTGTTTCATTCTTAGAGCGCAGTTAATTGACCGAAATTGTCAGTAGATATCACATTGAAGCTATCAATAAGATCAATAAGCTCTGAATATACGTTGTGTACGAGTTTGAACCTCCTACAGGAGTTCTTGATTGCCCCACAGGCAGTAGGGTAATCCTCATAGTATTAGTACCCTGCTCCCTGCCCCAAGCCATAAGTCATGTATGATTCGACATTAATATACTGCGGATCAACTAGTCAGTACCAGGACCAGTCATACATCCACTATCTATCCACACTAAATTGGGCCTCTGAGATTGATATCACTGGTGTATATTTCATTAAATTCATCAAGTTAAGAAGTCAAGGGAGATTGATACCGACAGCAGATGTACTCACACCCTTACACCACTTGTTTACATCCTTACACCACGGTCTGGGGGCATGCCTTCCATGCTTATCCAATTTGCACCCATTAAGATCACTATGACAGCATCACAACGTAATCAGTGGTGGAGTCACCAAACTTCAGAACATCCTCTTCTTTCAATTCCACGAAGCTCGACCCTGGGATTTCCTTACCATTGATGAATGTCCCATTACTTGAGTCCAAATCGATAATAAATGGCCTGTTCAATTGGTTAGTACGTCTTGTCTTGTGTTTCATCACATGATATGAAAAAGAATATACTTACTTGACTGTGTGTGTGAATTTTCCATCCTGCCTATCGATAGACGGCCTCGTTCTCCATTGAATCACAGCATGCTGCTTGGAACAAGTCTCATGGTCAGTCTCCAAATCAACAACTTTCTCATCTCTTCCAATGAGATGATGAGACTTGGTATTGAGTTCATATTGGCGAGTGATTTTTGAGTCCTCTTTAAAGATGTATAACGTGAAAACAGGCGTCTTTGGTGGTTCACTGGCGTCCTCTGGTTCCGTGTACTTGAGCTGAACACCCTTGATGTTGTTGGACTCTTTTGCCAACAGCCCTGTTGGTTTGAAGTTCGGCTTCTCTTTCAACACGACTTGACCACCTACAATTGGTTTTAGCTGCTGATCTCCTCGTGATTGGCCTCTCGGTTCTTTGTCTTTGTACTCCCTTCTATCACCTTTGTCATAACGTCTTCGTTCATGTCCGTCTCGATCTCTGTAATCATCTCTGCGTCCTGACTGAGAAGCGGATTTTTCGTGAGCTCTGAGACGCTCTTCTCTTGAGTCTTTTGAAGATGCCGGACGGTCCATGATTTGGATGAATTCTTCTTTAACAAATAGACGAACAACAAGTAAACAAAGCACAACTCCATACGTTTAATCCTCGAAAAAGTGCCAAATTTGGTTATGCGGCCCTGGCGCTTCCTGGTTCGGACACTCGCTGTAGGAAAAAATTCAGACCTCATCACTAGCAGTGTTTTCTCCTCGTTTGGCTCTTTCCGGAACACTCATCCACTCCAAAGCAATGCCCAGACACAGCAGACAGAAACTGTCTACAGGACAGAGAAAGGAGAGGCGCCAACGTGAAAACAAGGCCATCGACGAGCTCGAAGAGCGCATCAAGGAGTTCGATGGTGCCACAGCTAAGCCAAAGGAGTTTGAGCATCTGCCAATCTCTCCAGGCATGGTGAAAGGTTTGAAAGAAGCCCATTTCAGAAGATTGACAGACATTCAGTCCAAATCCATCCCTTGGTCTTTGAAAGGTGACGACGTTCTCGCTGCTGCTAAGACTGGTTCGGGTAAGACACTCGCTTTCCTGATCCCAGTGCTGGAGAGGCTCTACAGAAACAAATGGTCCAACGATGACGGCCTCGGTGCCCTGATCATCTCTCCAACAAGAGAATTGGCCATGCAGATATATGAGGTGCTCGTGAAGATTGGTAAGCACTTCCAAATCTCCGCTGGTCTCGTTATCGGTGGTAAAGACGTCAAGTTTGAGATGGAGCGTATCGCTAAGATCAACATTCTTATTGGTACTCCTGGCCGTATCCTTCAACACATGGACCAGTCCGTCGGTATGGACCTCACAAATCTTCAGATGCTTGTTCTTGATGAGGCTGACAGAATCTTGGACATGGGTTTCAAGAAGACACTCGATGACATTGTGTCGAACCTCCCACCAGAGAGACAGACATTACTCTTCTCTGCCACACAATCCAAGTCTGTCTCCGACCTGGCCAGACTCTCACTCACCAATCCGAAGTACATTGGTGTTCAAGAAGCTGATGGTTTAGCCACAACACCGGAGTCCCTCGACCAGGCATACATCACAGTCCCATTGCCAGGAAAGCTTGACATGCTTTACTCTTTCCTCAAGGCACACACATCCTCCAAGCTCATTGTCTTCTTTGCCACGTCGAAACAGGTCCACTTTGCCTATGAAACATTCAGAAAGATGCAACCCGGTATTTCATTGATGAAGCTCCATGGAAGACAGAAACAGACAGCAAGAACAGAGACGGTATACAAGTTCACCAAGGCCAGTAAAGTGTGTTTGTTTGCGACTGATGTTGTTGCTAGAGGTCTTGATTTCCCAACAGTCGATTGGGTTGTTCAACTCGATGCCCCAGAAGATGCTGACACTTATGTCCACAGAGTTGGAAGAGCTGCCAGATACAACAAGAGTGGTAAGTCCATCTTGTTCCTCACGCCTTCTGAAGAAGAAGGATTCATCAAGAGACTCAAAGCTAAAGGTATCGAACCAAAGAAGCCAAAGATCAAGGAGAATAAGAAGAGATCCATCCAGGATCAGCTACAAGCATTCTGTTTCCAGGATCCAGAGCTCAAGTATTTGGGTCAAAAGGCCTTCATCTCATACATCCGTTCCGTCATTGTCATGAAGGACAAGGATGTCTTCAAACTGGACGAGTTGCCAAAAGAAGAGTTTGCCAAATCACTGGGTCTTCCAGGTGTACCACAAGTCAAAATCAAGGGTGATGTCACAAGAAATAAGGAGCTTAAGAACGCTTCGAGACAACTGTTGGCATTGGCAAAGGCTAATGACGATGGTGAGTTTGAAGGTGAACAGGAGAAGAAGGTTCGTACCAAATATGACAAGATGTTTGAGCGTCAGAACCAGAATGTGTTGTCTGAACACTACTTGAGCATCACAAATGAGGCTTTGAAGGACGACGACGCCTCTGATGAAGAGGACTTCATGTCTGTTAAGAGAAAAGATCACAACTTGGTCGAGGATGACATGGATGATCTCAATGCCCCAACTTCCAAGAGATCAGCCAAGAAGGCTTTATCCAAGAAGCAGTCTCTGAACGACAAGGGTAACCCTAAGAAGCTCTTATTCGACGACGACGGTAACACACATGAGATCTACGAGTTCCAAGATGAAGACGATTTCAGAAAGGCTGGTGATGCTGAGGAGCAGAAGGAGGTGTTCATCAACAAGGAGTCTGAAGTGATGAAGGTGAAGGATCTTGATGATAAGGAAGTGGCCAAGCAGAAGAAGCAGGAGAAGAAGCGTAAGAGACAGGAGGCAGAGAGAAGAGCTGAAATGTCTGGCAGTGATGACGAAGATGACTTTTACCCACAGGCTGATGACACTATTGCTGAGAAGGTGCTTGCTGATCTTGAACGTGAATCTGGCAGTGAATCTGACAGTGAGGAGGAGAGACCATCGAAGAAGGCCAAATGGTTCCAGAATGATAAGGTTGGTGGTAAGTACCGTTCTGAAGAGCCAGAGGTTTTGGAGATTGAGGAGCCAGAGACCATTGAAGATTTGGAAGCTCTTACAGCCAGACTTATTGGCCAGTGAGCGTGTTCTACATACCTGCATTCATAGCATTAATTTCTTAATTGATATCATGACATTATTTAACAAACGTACATTTTATGTAGAAACAACTCTATAACATCAGGACCATTAATTGTTGTTTCTGTTGAAGAACCTTCCCAAGCTCTTGTTCAATTTTGTAACACCAGCTTCACCATTCATAGTCAACTCTTTGAAACTCTTTTCAAGATTATCCTTCTTCAGCAAGTTCTCAAACTTTGGGGAATCTGGGAAGCCTGGCGAGAAGCCTGGTGACATCTTTCCAGTGAGAATACCATTGGAAGCCTGTACCTGGGGTTTCTCAGCTTCAACCACCAACTTGGCAAGAATTGGAGAATTGTCAACCAAGTTGTCATGTGCTTTCATATGGATCTTGAAAAGGTCAATGTATTTGGTCTGTCTCGACCTGTCAGAGATACCCTTCAACTCCAAGATTTTGATGAAGTTATCAATAGACTTATCACCAATCATGTAGAAGTAGTTTGTGACAAGACCTTCTTGTGGAGCATCCTGAGTCAGTAACACCTTCAAAATTGTATGCAGTTTACCAACAATCTTCTCAACGTGTTTCTGGAATTGAGCAGAAGGTTTGGCTTCACCACCAGCCTGAAGTGGCAATGCCATGAATGTCTCTTTCAACACCGACAGATCCAGCAGCATTTGCTCAGCGGCAATGACTGGGATTGGTTTCGTCTTAACGATGCTGGCCATGAATTCGTTGACAATAGATTCCACGACTCTGTCACAGAAGTTTCTAACATAACTGTCCTTTGTGAACTTTGGTAGAATCAGTGAACAGTTGTGAAGTACTGTATCTTTCAAAGTGCCAATGTATCTGGATTGATCACCAACGTCTTCCATGTGTGACCAGTTTGTATTTGCCATTTCCCTCCAAGCAAACTCACATTCGGTATCAATCTTCAGAACGAGCAAGTTGAGACATTGATTGATAGTTCTGAGGAAACCCTCTCTTGCCACGTCGAAGTTGACTGATTCCTTGAATGGTTCATCGATGATTTCCAAGAGACGTTCTTCAAGTTGACCCATGGTGGAGTTACAGTACTCCGCCGTGTTAAGAACCAATGCAAGGTATGTGATAGACTCATCATTGAGTTGATTGACTGGAGGAATTATGGATTTAAGAATCTTGTTGCGGTACTCAACGGCCCATTTCTGGAATAGCTTGGCCAAGTCACGAAGTGGAGCACCAGTGGAAAGACTTGAGCATTGTGTAAGGAGCTGACGGTAAGCACGGAACAAGTCTGGCGATGATGGGACAATGTGGTGGTCATCCTGGTCCTGTGGAAGCTTTGGAGCTTGAAGGAACTCCATGAACTTCTTTTGAAGGTATAGGTTTTGATGATCGACCCAAATGCTGAGGAATGGCTCAAATGCAGATGATATTAAATGTGTGAACTTTGGCGTTTCTTGCACGGGAGTTGAGAAGTCAGATGTTTCTGTGGTGCTGTTGAGGTAGTTGAACTTGTTATTGAGGAACTTCTCAAAGTCAAGAGTCTGTTGCAGAGAACTGAGGAGCAATTCGACATCAGTTTTGGAGCCAGACTCAGACAACACCTGCTTAATACCATCCTTTGTATGTTCACAGAACTTAGCCGTGAGCTGTTCCTCCATTTTCCAACTATCCGGGAAGAAGATCTGGAAGTGTTCTTCGTAGTTCTTGAGAACACGTTTGAAGAAGAGGAACCTTCTTGACAAGTTCTCCAAAGAACCAGCTTCATCATTGGCGACGAAGATGGACATGATATCTCTCAATTGTTGGTTACAGAACCAAAGAAGAAGTTTATCGTGATAGTCCTCACCTAGAAGGTCCATCACGTCACAAGCACTGTGAAGCTCCGACTCTGGCAATGGATCTTTGTTGTTCATGGTGACTTCGAAGTCTCTGAACACCTGGTCAGCAAGTTTGATCTTGAGCTTGTTAGCGGAGCGTGTCAAATCAGCAATGGCGTCAATACTCTTGTACGAGTTGAAGTGATCGACAAGCTCATACACAGCACCAAGTAAGGGGAGAGCCTCGGTGTACTTGCGCTCATCAACGAGTGTGTCGAGCTGATCGTACGCCGTCAACATCATCTGAACACGTTTCAACACGGTCATGGTCAAGACGAGGTTCTTCTTCGCGTCATCGAGACGTTTGATCCCTGATGTCATTTTGGTGATGACACTCTGTGTGTTGTGGGAGAGCGTCTTGTTGGCCTCAATCTCACTGATGATATCCTCGAGCTTTTGTGCTGCCTGTGTGGGGTTGAACTTGTCTTTTGAGGCGAGGTATGTGGTGTATAGCTGCTCATTCTCGAGGATCTTCTCGTCCAATGAGAGCTTGTAGGCATTGATGTAGTTTGTGTATGATCGGAGATGTGTGAGGGCGGAAGGATCCGGCAACAATCGCTGGAGATCCGCCTTTGGATGGTAGTCCATGTCGTTGATGGTTGTGTCGGCCATCTCGTGTTGATGGAGCCTTGGTGCGACACTTGGGTTCTTCGTCCAGTTTGAAAACAGTGATATCCAGGAACACACAGCAGCTCAATGGCACAGAACCAATGACAAACGCAGTAAACGGAGAAATGAGAGTTGCCGCCCGTTAGTTAACTTGTTTAGTTGGTGCAAACAAGACCTTTCTCATTTGCCCGGCCTTCGCATTTACCGGAATGGGCGGTTTCGCACCTTTTTCTTGAAGCAGAGAATTACCGCATTGGTATAATTTACTCTTTAAATATCCTCGGAACTCAAAGAGAATGGCTTACATAAGCGATGCCGCGCGAGATCCGACTCATTCAGACGCGCTGGAAAAAAGACGTCGACACGAACAAACATAGTGGCGTTGATCTCCTGTAAATGCTTTGATTGTGCACGGATCAGACGTCTGGATTTACCAAAGAATCACAAGATGTCACTTCGTCTTCCTCAAGCGCCAAACGCCGGCCTTTTCAAGCAGGGCTACCAGAACTACACAGCCGCCGATGGTGCCGTTGTGCGTAACATTGAGGCGTGTCGTGAGATCTCCAAGATGGTTCTCACCTCCATTGGCCCTTGTGGTCGTAACAAAATCATCGTCAACCACTTGGGTAAGGTCTTCATCACCAACGATGCCGCCACCATGCTTCAGGAGCTTGATGTTGTCCATCCAGCCGTCAAATTGCTCGTGATGGCCTCCCAGCAACAAGAGATGGAGATGGGTGACGGTACAAACTTTGTCATTGTCCTCGCTGGTGAGTTCCTCCACGTCGCCGAGAAGCTGATCACATTGGGATTGAAGCCAACAGAAATCATCCAGGGTTATCAGTTGGCCAGCAAATTCGCATTGGAGACATTGGAGAAGTTGACAGTGAGTAACGTGGAAGACTTGTTTTCCGTTTCTGAGTTGAAGAAGATCATTAAACCAGTCATTGCCTCAAAGCAGTACGGATCAGAGGACTTCCTTAGTGGACTAGTCGCCGAGGCCGTGTTGAACGTGATGCCACCAAAGAACCCAAAGGCTTTCAATGTTGATTCTGTTCGTGTTGTTAAGATCATGGGTGCTTCCCTCCACAGCTCACAGGTGATTAAGGGTATGGTGTTCCCACGTGAACCAGAAGGACACGTTAAGAACTTGAAGGAGAAGAGTAAAGTTGTTGTCTACACATGTCCATTTGACATTTCACAAACAGAGACAAAGGGTACCGTTTTGTTGCATAATGCCAAGGAGATGCTTGATTTCTCCAAGGGTGAAGAAGCTCAAGTTGATCAGATTGTTAAGGAGATTTATGACTCTGGTGTTAGAGTTGTTGTTGCCGGTTCGGGTGTTGGTGAATTGGCTCAACATTACTTGGACCGTTATGGAATTTTGACAATCAAGGTTCCATCCAAGTTTGATTTGAGAAGAGTCTGTCGTGTCTGTGGTGCCACTCCATTGCCACGTCTTGGTGCCCCAACCCCAGAGGAGGCTGGTTCCATTGACATTGTGGAGACAAAAGAGATTGGTGGTGACCGTGTCACTATCTTCCGTCAGGAGAACGACATCACACGTACATCTACCATTGTTGTCCGTGGTGCTACAAAGAACAACTTGGATGACATTGAACGTGCCATTGATGATGGTGTTAGTGCCATTAAGGGACTCACAAAAGATGCCAGACTTTTACCAGGTGCTGGTGCCATTGAAGCTGAGCTCCTCACCAAGATCACACAGTACGGTGAGAAGACACCTGGATTGCTCCAGTTGGCCATCAAGCAGTACGCTCAGGCATTTGAAGTCATTCCAAGAGTCCTCGCTGATACCTCTGGTTTGGACTCTTCTGAAGTGCTGCCACGTTTGTACGCCAAGCACTCTTCTCCAGAAGGTTTGACCTTTGGTGTTGACATTGACGGCGACTCCTCCAACGGTGTCAAGGACGTGACAGCCGAGGGATTGTACGACTTGTTCGCCTCCAAGAGATTCGGTATCTCTGCTGCCACAGACGCTGCCTGCAGCGTTCTCAGTGTCGACCAGATCATCATGGCCAAGCGTGCCGGTGGCCCACAGGTGCCGCAGCAGCCAAGACCGGGCAACTGGGACCAGGCGGACTGAGATGTTGATGCCAATACCAAAATAGAACGGCCTTTCTCTTATGATTTTGTAAGTTGTAGTTATTAAACCCGAGATAGCGGAGGTATGTGTGTTGCGCGAACCGGCTCATCGCTGCAATTTTTTTATGGCCCAGTCCCACAAGGAAAACAAGAAGAAACACACTTGAAGCCTTTGACTTCTGGGGCGAAAAACTAGTAAATCTCATAGAAGAAACCACACGATGGCCAAGAAAGAAAGAGGCAGAAGAGCACAGAAGAAAGCCAGAGAAGAGGACGACAATCCGCTTCCAGTGTACGCCGAGTCCACAGTCGCACCAGTCGAAGAGAAGAAGGAGAACGAGGCTCCAAACACGTTCTTTGGTCTTGTTGACACCACGGAATTGGACTATTTCAAGCAAGCTGAGTCGACCTTGAATGCTAATGCTTTTGAGGGTGCCGAGGACCGTGCTGCCTTTGTGTCATCTGTGTTGGAAGAGGCCAAGGGTAAGGAACTCAAGCTCGTCACCAACCAGATTTGTTCCAAGCTCGTTGAGCGTTTGATTCTGTACGCTTCTGATGTTCAATTGAAAGCCATCTTCAAGAGTTTCAACGGACATTTCGTGTCTTTGATCCATCACAAGTATGCTTCCCACTGTGTTGAGACGTTATTGGTCCGCAGTGCCGCTTTGATTGAGAAGGAGTTGTTGAACCCATTCCCACAGACCGAGGCCGGTGAAGAAGGCGATGTGTTTGTCAGTATGGAGAACTTGTTCTTGTTCTTCTTGAACGAGGTCCGTCCATTCATCAAGGATATGATTGCCCATCAGTACGCTTCCCACACACTCAGATTGATCATCTTGATTATCGCTGGTAAAGAGTTACCATCCACCACCAAGTCCAACTCTACTGTCCGTTCCAAGAAGTCTAAGATCGCCAGAAAGATGATTGAGATCACTGATAACGACGATTTCAACAGAGCATTCCAAGTTCCAAGTTCTTTCAAAGAGGAGTTGAAGCAGATGTTGGATGTCTTGAAGAATAAGCTTGACACAAAGGCCGTCAGACAATATGCCATTGATAAGATTGCATCCCCTGTTTTACAACTGTTGATTCAAGTTGAAGGTATTGTTGATAGAGACAGACCATTCTGGCACTTGGCTTTCCTTCGTGATGACCAGGAGAAGGATTCTCAAGAAGGTGGTTTCGTTGAGTACTTGTTATCTGATGCCGTTGGATCCCATTTCTTTGAGAACACAATCAAGGATGAACGTTTGAGATATGTTGAGAGATTGTATAGATTCTACATGTCTGACCGTGTGTTGAAGTTGGCAAGACGTGACACGACTGGTTCTTATGTCATCCAGGGTTTGCTTAAGAAGATGAAACAGAATGAGGTTAGAGAGATGTTGGACCAGTTGATTCCTGAGATGAGTGTGTTGATGACCACGAATTTGGAGATGGGCCAATCCATTATTGATGCCTCCGCACAGCATAAGGATTACAAGAGAGATCAGATCATTGAAGAGTTGGCTAAGAAGTACACACCAAAGGAGAATGAATCCGACATCTTGGAGTCAGTGTTACAAATGAGCACGTCTACATTGGGTAACACCAAGGATGACTGGCCAACTGCCGAGGAGAGAAGAAGAGCGTTGTTCTTGGAGCAACTGATAGCATTTGACAGCAGATTCTTGGAGTTGACAGTTGACAACTTGCTTTCTTTACCACAAGAGCGTTTGATCCAGATGTGTTTCCATGGTGTCTTTTCACATGTTGTTGAGCACGCTTTGAGCCCCGAGGTGGATATCATCAAGCGTCGTCGTTTGCTGAATGCCTTTGTTCCAAGTGTGGTTGATTTGTCCTGTAACGCTTATGGTTCTCACATTGTTGATAAGCTCTGGCCATTCACCATGAAGTTGAACAACTACAAAGAGCGTATTGCACGTGAGCTTGTGGCACAGAAGGAGAAAGTGAAAGAGAGTACTTATGGTCGTCTTGTGTGGAAGAACTGGAAGATGGAACTGTTCATGCGTAAGAGACACGATTGGAACTTTGCCATTAAGGCCGAGGAGTTTGAGAAGTTCCCACCAAAGAAGCCAGAGGACAAGTCTGATGATAAGGACGACAAGAAGAGAAAGAACGATACAAGAGAACTGCCTGCTGGTAAGAAGCAGAAGGCCAGAGGCCGTGACAGAAAGTGAGATGTAAATGCATGAGATAGTTAAACGATAAAGAACACGTAGGAATAACGTCGATATCTACCATCTACATATACAAATCGGATCAATGAAGACACATTGAATTTCGTAATTGTTGATATTTCAAAGCAGACCGACAGACCTTAAAGTTTATCACCAGGACCATGTTAAAGAATGCTTTGAATAGTTACACACTGACTTCGTACAGATGCCTGTAGCAACCCCACACGTATGAGAGATTGACTTCAAGGGCAAACGGTGCAAAGAACATAGGTAAACTCAAAAGAGAAGACACCAGCAAATACCGAACTGAAGTACTGATGACAACCGAACTAAGTACTGGTGACAACCGGGCTGGAGCCGGGAACTGTGTTTATAACTGATGGAAATTGGCGACGAGGAAGTTCGAACTTGCCAACTTTTTACCATGAAAATCCTACCGGTTGCCAGGGAAACGGGGAACATCAACAGGTGATCTTGATCTATTCTTAGGACTAATGATATTGGCTGTTTGCTCTCTGGACGCCATCTACTAGACCGTCATCGGTATTCTACTTTTCATCAAGTTTGATTCAATTCCATACGATATTCATAGCACACAAAGCTGTAGAATTCTCTTGTTTCAGTGATCTCCACAGGTCATAATTCACCAAGCGTTGTCACCTCTTCTGGCAGAGACACCAATGAATCTTGCCAACTTGTCAAATGCCTCGACAAGCTCGTCTTTTGAGTAGTTAGCAGCCTTGACGACGACTTCCTCAGGCTGAGCGGCCTTACCCTCGACAAACTCTTCAAACTTGGCTCTCTCTTCAGCTGTTGGAGGCAACAACTCGTAGAATCTGGCCAATTGCACAAGATCCTCATCACCAAGCTTGATAAAAGCGTCAATGTCACGTGGGAACAGCTCCAGTGGTGCTTCCTCGCCATCGGCATTGAGCAATGGGGCCAGCAACTCGTCTGACTTCTTCTGCGAGTTCACGAGTCTTCTGATGGCACGCTCCTCCAGAACGTCCAGCTGGCCTTGCAACTCGCCAACGAGCTCCACGAGGTCCTCATTGGTGGCGAAGTCGGATGTGTCCAACTGCTTCCCACGGCGCTGCTTAGGCTGGCCAGAGACGGATGTTGGGTCGAAGGAGTCCACTTTCTCACGTGTGCTGGAGACTTGGAGGCGCAGGACTTCGGCACCGGTCTTCTGGAGGAGGTCGGACTGCTTCTTGACGAGGAGGGAGAGGTCCTGGACCTGTTTGGTGAGGGATTCGACGTCGGACATTTGTGTAATGTGTGGTTGGTCTGTGGTATTTGTTAGGGTGTTGCACAAGAGGACAAGGTGTTAAGTGTTTGTTATTGTTGGGTTGCTTTGACGTAATCGGAGGGTGGAATGGCGTGGTAGGGGACACATGAAAAGAAAAATAACCACAGCAAGAAACAATTGGAGGACACAGGACACAGAACAGAACGCCCTTCAGTTGGAACATCCGCCATCCGCTTTCTTAAGGCACTGGCACTGAGCGTGTGAATGACTCTTGTTATTTCATAGTTGAACGTTCAACCTCAATCACAGTATTCACTTCTTTCATTGCATTTTGCATGCCATGCGCTTGGTTGACTCTGGACAGTAGACTGATTGCTGATTCCCCGCTCAGAGAAAGAGCCTAATCAGGACGCTATATAATCTTCTTCCATCAATTGTCACATGTATTCTAACCAGGTACATGTGCATTGACTGGAATGGAGCATAAACGATTTCGAACCCCACTTTCCTTTTCAGTAGACTTATATATAAGACCTTTTTTGATGTGCTCATGGAGTATATTCACATACATCGTAGTATCGTACTAGAATCTACTCTGTTCAGCTACACATATCACAAATCCCATGTTGTCATCGTATTCATATTCATATTCATATCCACATATATAAATCATAGCTTGAAATCCTCATCTTCAATCACAGCTTTATAAGCCTCACCGACTTTAGCATGAACATCAGTAGTTTGCATTGCTCTACCAACTTGTTCAAATGCCTTTCTTGCAGCGACTCTTGTCACGGTAGCACCACCAAAGCAAGACAATGCTAGGAGGTCATTAGAATCAATTGCATTATCATGCTCCCAAATCTTAGCCTTGTAGGCCTGTGACCATGCAACAAGTGTGGCAATTGTCCCGGTCAGTGTGTCTCCTTGACCACCAACTCTTCTGTTGGAACCTTTGACATCACACTTGAGCACAGTGTTCCCATGAACGATGATATCAATACCTCCTTTTCTCATGATAGTGACACCGTCCAGTTTCTTAGACACTGCAATAGTCTCCCCCACGTCATCTTTACCATTGACCTCAACACCAACTGCTTTAGCAATTCTTCCAAACTCCACAACATTAGGTGTGATAATAGCATTTGTTCCCTTGACAACCTCTGGTTTCTGAGACACGAGATACAAAGCATCAGCATCCAAGATCATTGGAGTTCCCTGGTCTTTCAGAATCTTCATTATCAACTCCAAACTCTTTAGCATTAACACGTCTCTGCCAAACCCGGGGCCCAGCACAGCAACGTGGATACGACCCACCAGGGCCTTGATCTTTGGCAACACTTTGTCTTGGACCCATTGATCCTGGTCATATCCCTCTGGAACGTTGTCTGACTGGTAGAGATATGGATGGACCATCAAATTCGGAGTGTACGACTTGATGACGGGAGCAGCTGCCTTCTCACACACAACGTGGGACAAGTCGCAACCGAACACCGCAGCGGCGTGGGCAGAGAAATATGGTGCTCCAGTGTAGCTTTATGGAGTGTTAGTCTTCTGTGTAATACATGGAAACCAATTGAGAGACTTACTCTTCACATCCGCCAAAGACAACGACTCTTCCGGCTTGTGGGGGTCCTGTTAGTACACTGCTTATTGCGGGACTGTGGTCTGTGAGTACGATACGAACCTTGACCTTTGTAAAGCGAGGGAGACAGCGGTGGGACGATCTTTCTGACCAAATGAAGGAGCTCTTTCGTGGATTTGGAGGACAGCGACATTGTTACACTCTTCACCAACGTATTTGTAGAAGGCTACAAGAAACTGCCCACTTGGGATTAACTAGCGACACACCAGGACCGGGAACTTCGCGAGGCTTCGACGGCAAAGCTTTTGTTTGCTCAGAGCCATAATCCCACCACACTTTCCACAGTCAATTGCACACCAACGACCATATAAAGATGTCCTCTTTCCTCGCCAGAATCGCACACCACAAGAACGCTCTCATCGGAGCCGCCGTCAGCACCGTTGCCATCGCCGCTGCCGTTTCCCAGATGTCCACCATCGCCAACGACTCTGCCGTCCAGTTCGCCGACAAGGACCAGTGGTACGACCTCAAGCTCGTCAAGTTCGAGGACGTCTCCCCAGACGCCAGAAAGTTCACCTTCGCCCTCGGAAGCCCAGACCAGAAGCCAGGTCTCGTCACCGCCTCTTGTGTCCTCGCCAAGTACGTGACTCCAAAGGGCTCCAACGTTGTCCGTCCATACACACCAGTCTCGGACCCAGAGCAGCCGGGCACCATTGACTTCATCGTCAAGAAGTACCCAACCGGTAAGATGGGTAACCACCTCTTCGGCCTCAAGGAGAACGACACCTTGTCTTTCAAGGGCCCAATCGTCAAGTGGGGCTGGAAGCCAAACCAGTTTGAAGAGATCACTTTGATCGGTGGTGGTTCCGGTATCACTCCACTGTACCAATTGCTCCACCACATCACCAAGGACCCACAGGACAAGACCAAGATCAACTTCATCTACGGTAACAAGTCCCCAGAGGACATTTTGTTGAAGTCTGAGCTCGATGCCATCGCTGCTAAGCACGACCAGGTCAAGTTGACCTACTTCCTCGACAAGGAGTCCGCTGCTGTCAAGGCCACCGTCGGATACATCACCCAGGACTGGTTGAAGGAGAACATTGCTGGTCCATCCGATAAGCACCACGTGTTTGTCTGTGGTCCTCCACCTTTGTACGATGCCATCTCTGGTAACAAGGTCTCCCCATCCGACCAAGGTGAGGTCACCGGTGCCTTGAAAGAGCTCGGTTTCACCAAGGAGCACGTCTTTAAGTTCTAAGCAACCGATAAAAGTTGTTTGAGATAGACTTTTTAAGTACCATACAAGAAATATTTATACAAGAGTTGTGTTATTGGTTGAATTGTAGAAGCTCCTTTTTTTTCTTTTTTCTTTCCAATGCTTTTTTTTTTTAATTTCGTCATACGCTTGTCTCAACATACAACTTCCTGTTTCATTCTATAAGCACACAGACAATGCCCAAAGTTCTGATTGTTGGTGGTGGAATTGCTGGTATCAATGCTGCGTTAACACTTCAAAAACACTCCATCCCATACACTCTCTTAGAGGCACAACTACGTCTAGGAGGCCGACTCAAGACCGTACAAGGCCTCAATGGGAAATATGACCTCGGTGCTTCTTGGTTCCACGAGACATTGAACAATCCTCTATTTGATGAAGAGAATGGGATTGATGACGGTGTAAGGAAGTTCATATTTGATGATTCTCCCGAAAGGGTCATATGTGAAAGTGGTGAAGTGTCTGGGATGCTTAAGCTCGAGAGCATCGTACAAGAGATGGAGAAGTACGTTGAGATGAAGTGTTATGAAAATATGGACAGTGATTGTTCTTACTATGACATGTTGATACAGTACTTGAAAGAAAAGAAACATTTTTTGAGCGAGGAACAGATCGGTATGGCGTTGGAGTACGCTCGTGGTATTGAACTTTGGCATGGTATCGACATCAAGAGACTAAGTGCCAAATACGCACCATTGGAGAATGAGGGAAGAGATGCATTGGCACTACACTATGACAGAGTGTTGAAAAGACATACGGATCAATTAGATCTGAAAAATGTGTTCTTAAACACTTCAATTGTCAGTGTGGAGAAGTTGCATAATGGCAAATCCGTCAAAGTGACAACAGGTGCTGGTGTCGTTCATGAAGCAGACTTTGTGATCATCACAGTGCCACAGTCCATTCTACAAATCAAGGCTGGAGAAGAAGGACATATCAAATTCACCCCACCACTCCCAACAAACATCACTGATCCTCTTGCCAAAGTACATTATGGAGCTCTTGGTAAAGTCGTTTTTGAATTCGATCACGTCTTCTGGCCAACTGAGCATGAGAGGGTCTTCGTATTATCAACAGCACCAGAAGGATTCCATGAAGCCATTATCAATGACACCCAAGTACCTGGACACACATCATCCAAGCCAACAACATGGGAATATCCAGTTGTTGTCCTCAACTATGCCACATCTCTCAAGATACCATCACTTGTCATCCTCATACAATCTCCATTGACAGAATATCTTGAATCACATCCATCTGAGTGCTGGGACTACTTCCTACCCATCATATCTAAACTATCACACACAGGATCCCCACCATCACGAACAAACACAATAGTAACAGACTGGTCACTCAATCCATACCAACGAGGTTCATACGCCGCTTGTTTCCCTGGAGACGATCCTATTAGTGCTGTAAGGGCTCTAGAAAATGGTTGGGGAAATGTAAGGTTTGCAGGAGAACATACGATCATGGAGGGGAATGGTTGTGTTCATGGAGCGTGGGCTAGTGGTAAAAGGGAGGCGGAATATGTCGTTGGTAAGTTGAATAGATAGGGATTGATCAGGCCCTCATCTGGTTTATTACAAATGTAGGCTGTCAGTTATATCTCTACAGCATGTTTGAGGGGCCCCTCAGCCTCAATGTGCTGGAGGAATGCAAAGTTGTGTATAAAGGAGGTAACAAGCCAAAGCAACGCAAGAGCAGAGCCCATTTGGATCGGTTGACTCGTCTCCCTTGATAGAATGTCAAGTTCATGTTTCAACACAGTCATACATTCGGCATAGTACAAGGATGGAACACTCAAATGACAACTGCGTTGCAACTCGACAGCATGGTATTCGTGGTAGATGATGTTGCCAATAGCCAAGTTGCTGCGTTGAGAAGAATGGGAACCTCGTTCTGCTTCGTATGCATCCATTGGAGATGATGCAGAGGCTCAAGTTGAGCCGTTGATCATGACGTTGTTGATGACGGAGAATAAACTAGATGCTGTTGGGCTAATCTATCTGGAACAGACCAATGTGGAGTTTATAGTTTATAGCAAGCTTCGTTTATCAGAAAAGTGCGACTGCCCCGAGACACATCCGCACACCACTTCTACTGATACATCTACAAGGTCATTTGGATGTATTCTTGTATTATGGCACAGTCAAGACCTTCAACCCAGACAAGAACAAGCTTTCACCCATTCGAATGGGTTGTAGGATCTAAGTGCTGCCACCGATGTTGTGCCCTGTCACCAGTGCGGGCGGCGCTGTGTGCCAACGGCTCTCCGATTCGGCAGGCCTGCGGATCAGCGACTCACTGAAGGAGATACCAGTGAACAAGACACTTCATTACGAGATGATTTTAGAAGCACAGAGCAGACGATTGGACGAGTTCATGAGTTAGTCTGTCGAGGAGAAAGGAGAAAGGAGAAAGGAGAAAGGAGGAAGCTCGTGAAATGTTTGGAGGTCGCGAACATCCGCAGCTCTTCCACTCTTTCTCTCTCTCACGAACGATAGCACTACAACAGATTCAAACACAACAATGAGCACCGTCAAGATCGCAGTGGAAGGCTGCTGCCATGGAGAGCTCAACAAGATCTACAGCCACATCCGCAAGCTGCCGAGCAGGTCCAAGCCCGACCTCCTGATCATCTGTGGAGACTTCCAATCACTACGAACTCCGAAGGACCTGGCATCGCTGGCGGTCCCTGACAAGTACAAGAGGCTGGGAGACTTTGCCTCGTACTACAGAGGTGATGAGAAGGCACCAGTGCTGACGATATTCGTGGGAGGAAACCACGAGGCGTCAAACTTCCTCAGCGAGATGCCCTACGGTGGCTGGGTCGCGCCAAAGATATACTACATGGGTCTCTCCACCGTTGTGTGGTTCAAAGGCCTGAGAATCGGTGGGTTGTCTGGTATTTACAAAGAGCACAACTTCTACAAACCCCGTGACGAGACTGTTCCGTATGACTCGAAGATGCTGAGAAGTGTCTACCACACGAGGTTTGCAGAGTACTTGAAGATGAGTCTCATCAGAGACAAGAACCTCAACTGCTTCATGTCCCATGACTGGCCAGAAGGGATTGTACACAATGGAGATGTGAAGAGATTGTTGAAGATCAAACCATTCTTCAAAGCTGATATCGAAAAGGGTGAACTGGGCTCACCGGCCTCGAGAGAGTTGTTGAAAACGTTGATGCCTCATTACTGGTTCAGTGCTCATCTCCATGTCAAGTTTGAAGCCACTGTGAATCACAATGAAGCGAACAGCAAATGGAAGTTGAGCAATACAGAAGAACTAGAGTCCAAGAAGGTGAAAAATGATGAAGAAATCGATCTAGGGTTGGATGATGTGGACACCAAGAACACAGAAGAGATTGCATTGGACATGAGCGATGATGAACCAACAAACACCAATGAGATTGACTTGGGCTTGAATGATGAAGACACAACACCACACATCCCAGCAAAGGGTAAAGGATTCTCACAAACAAATTTCCTTGCTCTGGATAAAGTCCTCCCTGGAAGACAGTTCATCGAGATCATTGATATCCCAGTGACCAACCAACACCAATCAGTGGATGCCGGAGAGCAGTTATTCTACGATGAGGAGTACAGCAAGATCTTGAAATGGTATCAGACATTTGAGAAGTCACAAAGCTTTGAGAGATTGAAGTTTGAGAATGTCACTCCACAACTGATTGAACAGTTGGGTAAAGACATTGACATGATCAACATCCCACAAGGCACAGACTTCAAAGTTCCAAACAACTTCAAGGCTGAGAAGAAGAATGGCTCTGTCCAAACTGAACAGTTCAAGAAGACATTTAGTTTATAGATCGACAAACTACTAGTATTCATTAACAATGATAACTCATTAAGGCATATAAAATAAATATCACTCTGTTCAAGTGAATAAGTTTTTGTAAGGACTGTGGAACAGACCCATAAAGAAAGGAAGGATACTGAATATCTATGTGTAGTATGTGTGTGACAAAAAAGGCATGCAAGGGGAAGACAAACTCAATGAGTTAAGAAAGTGAAGAAGTAGTGGTATGTGTGTGGTTTTTGAAGGTGTGATGAACTTAGTAAGATCTGATAGCTGGTGGAACAGACTTACACTCATTCTCATCCAAAGTTGTGGAGATGACAGGTCTGTAACCCAATGTAACGTCGCCACCAAAGTCCTTCTGCCATGACAAAGAGTGCTTCATCCAGTTAACATCATCTCTGTCTGGGTAATCCTCTCTGGCGTGAGCACCTCTGGATTCCGTTCTGACAACGGCAGACTCAGCAGTCTGAACAGCACATGTCAACAAGTTCTGCAACTCCAATGTCTCAACCAAGTCAGAGTTCCAAATCATAGATCTGTCAGAGGTACCAACCTCAGAGAAGGTCTTGTCAACCTCGTTGATACCCTTAACACCATCCTCCAAAGATTCCTGAGTTCTAAACACGGAAACATCACGCTGCATGGTCTTCTGCATGGCCAATCTGATGTCAGCAGTTGGTCTTGGACCAGAAGCATTTCTCAACTTGTCCAAGTTGGCAATGGACTCCTTACCCAAGTCAGCTGGCAATGGCTTATGTGGCAAACCCGGCTGCAATGTGTCGGCAATGGTCAATGCAACGGCTCTACCAAAGACAACCAAATCCAACAAAGAGTTGGCACCAAGTCTGTTGGCACCGTGGACGGAGACACAAGCGGACTCACCACATGAAAGCAAACCTGGAACAACCTTATCGTTACCATCCTCATCAACGGTCAAAACTTCACCACTCCACTTTGTTGGGATACCACCCATGTTGTAGTGAACGGTTGGCAAAATTGGAATTGGCTCCTTTGTGACATCGACACCAGCGAAAATGGAAGCAGTCTCAGAAATACCTGGCAATCTCTCCTTCAACACCTCAGCTGGGATGTGCGACAACTGGAGGAACATGTGATCCTTTTCTGGACCAACACCTCTACCACCTCTAATCTCCATGGTAATGGCACGAGAAACGACATCTCTAGAAGCCAAATCCTTAGCGTGTGGAGCATAACGCTCCATGAAACGTTCACCTTCAGAGTTAATCAAGTAACCACCTTCACCACGAGCACCTTCAGTGATCAAACAACCGGAACCGTAGATACCAGATGGGTGGAACTGAATGAACTCCAAATCTTGCAATGGCAAACCAGCACGGGAAACCATGGCGTAACCGTCACCGGTACATGTGTGGGCAGAGGTACAAGAGAAGTAAGCTCTTCCATAACCACCAGTGGCAATAACGGTCTTGTGAGCTCTGAATCTGTGCAAAGTACCATCCTCTTGGTTGTAAGCCATGACACCAACACACTCACCATTGTCCATCAACAAGTCCATGGCGAAGAACTCAATGAAGAAATGGGTGTTGTGTCTCAAGGCCTGACCGTACAAAGAGTGCAACAAGGCGTGACCGGTTCTGTCAGCGACGGCACAGGTTCTGTAAGCCTGGCCACCTTTACCGTACTCCTTGGACTGACCACCAAAGGCTCTCTGGTAGATTCTTCCCTCCTCGGTTCTGGAGAATGGGACACCGTAGTGCTCGAGCTCAATGATGGACTCTGGGGCCTCTCTGGTCATGTAGTGGATGGCGTCCTGGTCACCGAGCCAGTCAGAACCCTTGACGGTGTCGTACATGTGCCAGTGCCAGTCGTCCTTGTGCATGTTACCCAAGGCAGCGTTGATACCACCCTGGGCAGCAACGGTGTGCGATCTTGTTGGGAAGAGCTTGGAGATACAGGCGGTCTTGTAACCGGCGTTGGCCAAACCGAAGGCGGCACGGAGACCGGCACCACCAGCACCAACAACCAAACAGTCGTACTCGTGGTCGATGATGTGGTACTGGTCGGCCACACCGCGTGCAGCGTTCTCACCGGCAATATCGTCGTTAACGGCAAAGGCGTGCTTCACCGTGGCCGTGGAGGAGAATGTTCTCTGCTGGAGCAGACGCTTGGAGGCGTGACGGATCGAGAGCATTGTGTTCTGTTCTCTCTTGTCGCCTTCTTTCTCCAAGTGTTTTGATGAAGTTTTGTGCAAGGAAAAAGGTCGGTCTTTTGGTGGTCATCGCCCGTCCGGAGAAGAAGACGCGGTACGCGCACACCTCGGGGCAACCCTCGGCCTTCCGGGTGCTCGGGCCAATCAAGGGGCTGGAATTAGCAAACACCTGGACACCACCCCGGAGGTATTATGTAAGCGGTTCTATTGTTATTATGTCAGCATTGGTACACGCACTCTTAGTCACAAAGAAATCTGGGGTTAGCTGCATTGGAGATGGCGTGTTGATGGGTCATTTCTTGTCCTGATTTGATCTCTTTCGGATTTAAATTTCTAAGTGTTAAGCTTAGAAGTTCAATTAATATAATCACAAAGTTCAGTGCAATTACACTCCAGATCACCCCTGCTTTATACAGATCACACGCCTAAATCCTTGAGTCACTCGGTTCCCGGACAGTCGCGCGCTCATACAAAAACAGGAAAAGCGCGATCTGATAAAATCAGAGCCGGTCAAAAGCACGTGACTTCTGCAGTCGGAGTTCATTACAGAAAACTGGTTACGCAGCCCTGCAATTTTCTCTGGGATCGCATCGGCCTCTAAATTTTTATGGCAGAAGCACAACAAGCGGTTGGTCTTTGGAGTCTTTTCAGGTGTTTGTTTCCACGTCATTTATCAAGCATTTATCACCAAAACACCACGATTAACCCATCATCACAACCATTCGCTACCCTCACCATACAACACAACAAGCGCAATGTTCAACCTTGCACGCATTTCAGACCTTATACGAATCCCACCAGACCAGTTCAACCGTAAACCCAAGAAGGCCATAATCGGTGAGCTCAACAAGAAATATGCAAACAAAGTCGTACACAACCTTGGTCTAGTGATCTCGGTGTGGGACCTCATAAAAGTTGACGACGGTCTATTAAAACCAGGTGACGGTGCCACTTATGTCAGATGTGAAGTTAGAGTTGTTGTCTTTAGACCTTTTGTTGGTGAGATTTTAACAGGTTGGATTGAAAAGTGTACACCGGAAGGTATCAAGATCAACATGGAATTCTTCGGTGATGTGTTCATTCCAAAAGCATTGTTATTTGAAGGTTCTGAATACTCTATCAATGACAACGCATGGATTTGGGATACTGATGGAACAAAACTTTACTTGGATATCAATGAAAAAATACGATTCAGAGTGGAAGAAGAGATCTTTGTCAATGTCAAACCAAAGGGACCAAACATTGAAGGTGAAGAAGAAGTTGTTGAAGAGAAACAACCAGGTTACGCTATCTTGGGTTCTTGTCAAACAGATGGTATGGGTTGTGTCAGTTGGTGGGATTAAAAAAAAATATGTACAACCTACAATTACAGGGTCTTTTTTTTTACCATTTCACATTCGTAGTATACATAATGAAGAACATCCTCACAGAGGACATTCTTATGAAGAGATCAGTTATACTGCATGTAACGAGAAGTTGAAGAGAACTTGAGGTTACCTTTGATAACCTTATCAACAGCCTTCAAGAAGTCCTTTTCAGTAGCAACTTTTCTTCTCTCTCTGATAGCAAACATACCAGCTTCTGTACAAACGGATCTCAACTCAGCACCAGTGGCATTTGGACACAATCTAGCAATCAATTCCCAACGGATATCTCTCTCAACGGACATGGCTTTAGAGTGAATTCTGAAGATGTTAGCACGACCTTCCAAATCTGGTAAAGAGAATTCAACTTTTCTGTCAATACGACCAGGTCTTAACAAAGCAGGATCCAATGTGTTTGGTCTATTCGTGGCAAACATAACCTTGATGTTACCTCTTGGGTCGAAACCATCCAATTGTGTGATCAATTCCAACATGGTACGTTGAACTTCATTATCACCACCAGCACCATCATCAACACGAGCTCCACCAACGGCATCAATCTCATCAAAGAAGATGATACATGCCTTCTTTGTTCTTGCCATCTCAAACAATTCTCTCACCATACGAGCACCTTCACCAACATACTTCTGAACCAATTCTGAACCAATGACTCTGATAAAAGTGGCATCTGTTCTGTTCGCCACGGCACGGGCACATAATGTCTTACCAGTACCTGGTGGTCCATAGAGCAAGATACCCTTTGGTGGATCAATACCCAATTTGACAAATCTTTCAGGGGAAAGTAATGGTAATTCCACAACTTCTCTCAATTTCTCAATTTGTTCTTTACAACCACCGATATCGGAATAAGTGACATCTGGCTTCTCCTCAACGGTCATCATCGTCACACTTGGGTCAATCTTTGGTGGTAATGGCAATTGGATTTCATATTTGGTACGGTCAACACCAACTCTCATGGCTTCTTCGATATCAGTAGGCGACACCTTCTCACCCAATGCAACGACAAATTTGGCAATCTGTTTGATGTTGATGACGTATTTGGACTTGTCTTCACCTTCGTCACTCTTGATGATCTTGGTACATCTGGCAACTTGTAATGGTTGTTCTTCTTCCATACGCTGCTTGTCAGCCATGACGTCCCAGAGGTGTGGTGGTGCCAACCCGGTGTTACTCTCCTTGACACCAATCTTGTCCTTGATCTTGGCCTCGAGGTCCTTGATGTCCTTCTCCACTTCCTTGATCTTCTTAGCATATGGAGCGACACCCTTTTGAATGTTAGTATTCACCGTATCATGGTCATTTGCCACCGTAGATTGTACTCACATATGTGCGCAACACCTGGATGTCTCCCTCGGAAAGCGGCACGATTTTCTCCTCCGGCTTGTTGCTCTCCTCCTCAAGAGGAGCGACGTACTTGTCCCAGTCTGCTTTTGGTGGCATTGCTGTGTTGTATCCTTCCTTTCTAGCGCTGTTTGGTGGTCGTGTTTGGTGCTTTGGTGGCGCTTGTTTTGTTCTGGGTGGGCGTTTGCCCGTGTGGAAATGGCAGACCTTTCCGCGAACACGTTTGGTGGGCCAGACCGCCAGAGAGCAAACGTCCAGAGTCCAGAGTCCAGAGTCCAGAGTCCAGATCACTCATCAGCTTTGGTGTTGGGACATACTTCGACGTCATCACTTCGCAAAACAGAACAGAAGTCGTCGCATCCACCAAGAAGAAGATCAATGAGCTTGCACTGTCACTACAGAACCTCGAACAGATGATTCAAGTCCCGGATCTCATTGGATCTCTCCATCCAGTCATCCAAGACGCTGTCTCTAAAGGCGCCACGTTGGAGAACTATCTCGAATACATCCCCGAATCCACACTGAGAGGCTCTCTGTTCCTCAACAGTGTCCAGACAATCGTCAATGAATGGGTACGTGTCATCCAGACTGTCACACGAATGGAACGCGATGTTTCTGACGGTTCAGCTTTGGATGAAGCCAACTTCTGGATGTCCATGGAGACCTCCCTCTCTGCAATCCAAGATCAACTCGACTCTCCAGGTGTTCAACTTTCATTGGAAGTCCTCAAGTACGCCAAACGTTAGCATGCAACAGTCAGCTTCATGAGTGATATCGCCATCAAGGACGCCATGGCTCGTGCTGTTGACTACAACAAACTCATGCGTGACATTCCTTTGAACGATCTGGTCTCTGCTGAGTCGTTCTCCAAGATCGATGAAGCAATCGTCATGATCATGAACCACATGAAGAAGCTACGTGTCAC
>JAKTOZ010000068.1:0-57614 GCA_030557345.1 Petasospora maritima
ATTCAGCAGTCGCAGAAAGTGTCGGCGCTTTCCTTGGAATTCCCTTTGGATTTGGTTTACTTATAAGGTTTGGATGTCTCTCATGTCGATTCTCATAGAAGCCAAGCCGTTACCAGCGTACCATGGGTGTCTGATAGAGTCTCTTTGGATTGTGACATCTGTTCTGTATGGAATGTACTCGATCAGAGTACCGACCTTCTTGTTTCCTTCCCAGGCCTCCCTTGGGATCCACATGTGTGCCTGGAGCTCGATGCCATCGCTCATAGGGATCCTGATTCCCTGGAGCTTGATGATCTCGTGTTGGAGAGAACTTGGCTCGAGGACCTGAGTGATTGCCCTCGGGTTGGTGTTTCGGACGTTGAAAGCCATTGTTGTTGGTAAACCGTTTGGACAAGTGGCTGGTGCAAACAGCGGAGTTGTTGTTGAGATTCTGTTTTCACCATGATTCATGAGCGCGCACTCCTGAATCCTGATTCCTGGCTCAAATCTCGACCCCACAGTACAACAGCCGCTCCCTCTTCTAAGTCAACGGGGTCCACTGTCCAGGCGGGAGGTGCGTGAATTGCACCTCTAATGGATAAGATACCCCTTATAATCAGGCTTTACTTCTTTCAAATCCGCCGATTGGCCGTTCACAGAGATCCTAGACTCATCGCACATCGCACCAACTGCGCGTGTCATTACGGGTGTACTGATACATAGTGTATCCTTCTAAAGAGGCGATAAAAGCCATGGATACCCGTTGTTTGTGACCAATCACCGTACTGTATAACTCGTCTATGAATGGTCGAAACTTGATACCAAGTGGCAAGAACCAAGAGCCAAGGCCCAAGACCCCTTTTCTCTCTCGTTTTTTTTCTTTTTTCCCCGATATCCGCAACTTGCAACCAAAAATCCGGCAGCGGCTCCATCAAAGTCCCACCAACAAAGGATCCAACACAACACACACCAGCGACAGATGTTTGGGCTCGGGAAGTCCTCGACATCCACACAGCCGACGTACTATGACATCCGCATCAAGTCGACCTACAAGAACCTCGTGCTGGTGCGCGGGTCGCACTATGATTCCCCATCGGTTATGGTCTCTGGAGACATTGTCTTTTCTCTTCCCGGTGAAGTGACCGTGAAAAGGGTCGGTCTACGGCTCGTTGGCAAGTACAAACTGGATTTCCTGGAGGTTCTGTCACAGGACAACACCACCGTGTCCAACCCAGTCAAAGAAGAGACCACTGTGTTTGACATTCAATGGGACAACCTCTTGTTGAACCCAGACGGCATCATTGTTAAAGGTGGATCGGCACACGAGGCAACCCCTCCTCCAACGAACAGTTCCGCCGCTTCCCGAAGACTCATGAGACCCAACGCTCCACCGTCACTACAATTACCGGACCGTGGTGTTTCTGGTACTCCATTTCACAACGTGTCCACCCCCAATGGTACCTCATTTGTGTTACCAGGCGGTAACTACGAACTGCCATTCAAGTGCATCTTGCCCGGTGATATCCCAGAGACGGTGGAAGGGCTCCTGGCGGGCTCCATCCTCTACAAGTTTGAATCCATCATTGACAGAGGCTCGTTCAAGTCTCCTTTCACCAAGCACCGGTATTTCAGGATCTTGAGAACGTTGTCGAGTGATAACATGTCGTTATCAGAGAC
Source organism: Petasospora maritima (assembly GCA_030557345.1). Lineage (NCBI taxonomy): Eukaryota > Fungi > Ascomycota > Saccharomycetes > Phaffomycetales > Wickerhamomycetaceae > Petasospora > Petasospora maritima. The sequence goes on from JAKTOZ010000068.1 coordinate 1,657, forward strand.
TATTTCCATTGGTAAGAGTTGGCCTAACAAAGTTCAGTATGAGGTGAGCATTCCATCAAGAGCTGTTCCAATTGGTGGTGTCTCGCCTATCAATATCCTACTGATTCCGCTGTGCAAAGGCATGAAGCTGGGTAAGATTAGAGCCCAGTTGGTTCAGTACTATGCATTTAGAGGAATTGCTGGTGAGATTTATGACGATGAACAGGTGGCATTGGATTGTACTATGTCTCAAATGGAGAATACGTTGCTGGATGACAAGATTTCCATTGATTCATATATCCAAGTCCCGAGCAACTTGAAGAAAGTCACACAGGATTGTGACTTCAAAGAGGATATGATCAAAGTACGACACAAACTGAAACTACAGATCAATCTGATCAATGCCTCTGGATACATCAGTGAGTTGAGGGCCAATCTACCTATCTCGCTATTCGTTTCACCAAGCGTGGATATGAGTGGGAGAATGATTGTATTGGATAAGAACGGTAAGATTCATTTCCGCAAAGAGGAAGAAAAATTGTTTGATAACGTTGGTGTTGTGATGCAGAGACCTCAGGATATGATACACACGGATTCATCGGCCCCTCCAAACTATGAGGCGCACATCTTTGACAAGATGGTGTTCACTGATTTACAAGGGGGTGAAGAAGACTACTTTGGATCCAACACTGGTAGTGCCGAACCTGAGGACAGTACACCTCCAGTGTCGGATGTGCCGTCATACCATGATGCTGTGGACAACATCAACACCGTGCACGATTTTGCACCAAAGTATGAACACTGACGGTGATGGACGAATTACAATTATATACCAGCTCCTCAACTTGTAGTTTCCCCGCCATTGTCTGCCCCGGCGCTTCGGAAGCCCCCCGGCGCCCCCACCAAGAAGATGTTCCGGCTATTTTTCCGGGGCAGAAGTCGGTTGCGTTGGCAACCTGCGGCTCTCCGCTTAAACCACAGCATATAGCCGATTGCGGTGTGATAGTGTTCTTTGAGGCCCAGGGACAGCGAATACATGGCCCTGGAGTGGAGTCTGTAGGTGCCACCTCTGCACAGCCGTCTCCGTCAAAGGACCCTCCCGAGTCCCCGGTCACAGTTCCGCCGATGCCAACTCCCTTCCCCCGCCAAAAGCTCGGGCATCTCTCGGTGGGGCAGGCGGTGTGGTCTCCGCCAGAGTTTCGCGACCGCCGCCCGCAGCCCGCAGTTTCCTCGTTTCCTCCCCCGGAGCCCAGCGGCCACACCCCAGCATGGTACATCAACATGGAAAGTGCCCGGGAAAAGGCTGCACACAACAACCCGCCCACCAACACAGCGGCAAAATCCACGGCCACACACACGCAGCAGATGTCCTCCATTGCACACATGCTCGTGCCACAGACACAGCCACAGCCACCACCCGATCAGGACCCGGATGCCGCGGCCCAGCTCGACGACAAGCAGCAGCGCAAGAGATCCAAGGTCTCCAGAGCGTGCGACGAGTGCCGCCGCAAGAAGGTCCGCTGCGATGCCACCTTCTCCATGACCTCCAACACGGTGCTCAAGCCCTGCGCCAACTGCACCAAGAACAACGACACCTGCTCCTTTGAGCGTGTGCCTTTGAAGAGGGGCCCATCAAAAGGGTTCGTCAGAAGTGACCCTGTCAGTGACGCCGTGGCCGAGCGCTCAAGAACATCAAGTTTCCAACAACAGAACATCGTCCTGCCGCCCTTGACCTCACTCACCAGAGGCTCAGACTCACAGCCAGACTCACCAAGAAACTCTGTCACTTTTGGCGAGAACAACCCGGTGCCACAGGGACTCTTTTGGAAAGTGCCATACCAGGGTCCATTTGAGAGACGTGGGTCCATCGATTCCGTCAACTCCTCATCTACGGGGCCAAACGGCTACAGAATCAACTATGAGTCCAGCGTGATATCAGACTCCGACGAGGACTCGGCCTCACACAGACGCAGTCGTTCAAATTCAAGTAACCTCCAGATCCCTGTGAGCCCTTCGTTGTCCATCAGTTCACTCAAGACTTTCAACTCGGGCTTCGCCAAAAAGATGACACTCGACCCACAGCTCATTGATGTCTACTACCAATGCCTTCATCCAACGTTCCCCATCCTCCCATTGAACAAGCAGTCGTTATCCAATCTCCTTGCCATCCCACCAGCATCTAACCCTGAAGTTTCTGCAACAAACGCCACTGTGATCCAATCATTTTACCTATCTTTGGAAGTGTTAATCGCTGCAAGCTCAAGATCTGCTCCCCGTAACGATGATCTTCACACTCTGTTTGCCAGTTTGTTTAGGATTTTTGCTAAGATCCACTCATCCAACCTTTATTCACAAAACGTTTTGATCCTTTTGACATCTTCACTTGTTTTGCTCTGTTATGCAGTGACTCTCCTCGGTATCCCAACAGACGTCAATATCAACTCAACAGTTGCTGTATTCAACAAAAGCCAATTCTTCAAGCTCTTTTGGGACCCAACACACGTTGTCACGAACACAAACTATGACGACTACAACTCTTTGGTAAAGAGACTTTACATCCAACTATCCATTCTTGACACGATACAATCGTTATCATTTGGCTTGCCCAAGTGTATGAACTTCCCAATTGATGTCTCGATTGTTGACACGCTCTTCCCAAACTTTGCCAACTTTGAACTTACAAAGAACAATATCAAGTTGGGTATACTTTTAACAAAGATTTGTGAATCAAAAGACTACACCAAACCATATCAACCAGTCAGTTGCCCCAAGACAAACCCAATGGTGAAAGAAGTTGATCAAGATGGATTGACCTGGAACATTTGGGAGTTAATCATTTGCAAATACGATATGATGACTTACTTGGATGAGTTGGCAAAGGAAACTTCGACGATGGATGATGAATCTTTACATGATTATCAGCTGAAATGTTCGAGACTAGTGAAGAAAAACTTGACCACTGGTGGTTTGCTTCTCTCTTCGATCAAGAACCATACAAACTCCATTGATAACAACATGCTGGTATCGCCGTATATCCCATTGATGTTCAAGCAATGTATCAAACTTCTCAACATCAACAAACTCATCATCAACTCATTACAAACAAACAAGGATCTCATTTCAAGACTTTCTAAACTATTGAATGAAGTCATAAGCTTGAATAACTACTTGAGTCTTTTGAAACCTTTTAAGGTTGATGAACTGAACAATCATCTCAAGTTTGACTTCCAATCTACCCATGTTGCTTGGCTTGATGAAGAAGAAGTATCAACGAGTTTGAACCACTGGTTGGGTCTAATGAAAGATGTTGACTTCTACCTACGAAGTGATGATTATGATGGTTGGTTCTGATTGCAATTTATATATTCTGAATAACCTTAATTCCTCTACATGGCGTGTGCACGCGAATAATGTCGTCAAATCTAGCTAGGTATATGCAAAGAATATAGCCATGTGAATGTATTAGTAGTATGCAAAACGAGATAAGTAACACCATAGTAAACAAGAGTACAAGAAAAAGAGAAAAGAGAAAAGAGAAAAGAAACAATTATGAAAACCAAAAAACAACCCTCCCTAATTTGATGAAAGAAACCTCACATTTTTTTATCATGTGGTATGCGTGTTTGTCCGTCGTGGATGACTTGATGTGGTCATTTGAAAGTTTACCTGCAACGGTGTGTCATCTTGTATGCCTTTTTTTTTTTCGTCCGATGGGGTATGCGTCAAACGAATCAATGGTTCTCCTCTTCATCGTCGTCATCATCGTCGTCATCATCGTCATCGTCGTCATCATCATCATCGTCATCGTCGTCTCGATCCTCATCATTTTCTTCATCTTCATCCTCATCATCCTCTTCGAGACGATCTTGTAACCCCTTCATCTTCTTGACAACAACTTCAACAATATCACTCCACTCACGCATACCACCCATACCAATGTCACCGCAAACCAACACTTTCTCCACAGGCTTCAACACTTCAATCCAAGGGCATTCATCAGCAAGAAAAGACAAATGTTTCTTTGTGACTGGGTGAGTGTACATGAACGTATTCATGGCAGGAGCCACAAGCATAGGGTATTGAGGGTTCCAGCTCCTCACAATAGCTGTTAGAAGATTGTCACAGATACCATTTGCAATCTTAGCCAAAGTGTTTGCACTCAACGGACTAATCAACAATATATCAGCCCATTTTCTCAATTCTTGGTGTAAAATAGCATCACCAGTTTTCTTGTAGCCATACCATTCTTCGTCATCTCTCCAAATCTTGACATCTGTGGAAATTTTCAAACCTTTCAAGAAATGCTCAGCACATTTCGTGACAACCAACTGGATGGACACTTTGGAAGGCCCAAAGATCTTGTAGAGCTTATCAATGATCAAGGGTACTTTGATGGTGGCCACTGATCCTGTTGCTCCAATCAAGATGTGAACTTTCCCATCGTCTTGCTTCTGGAAGAACTCGTAGAAGGGCACCTGCGTAGTTGGGGCGGCAATGACGGCTTTGGTCACCTTCTTCTGCGTTGGCTCACCTGGGGAAGGGCTTCTTCTCGGTATGAACTGGATGTAGTCTGCTCCCGTGGCAGAGTTCTGTCTGGACGACTGAACGGAGACGGCCTCGCGGGCCTGGATTGAAGGCTCGATGGAGTTGGGCACCATCTGGCTGATTTGCACTGAGGATGGCTTAGCGCTGATGGAGCCACGGTGCGGCTTCTCGACGGCGGAAGGCACCGAGAACTTGACGGCGTTGAGTTCGGTGCTCAGTGGCGACAGTGGCTTGTCATCCAGAGGCGACATGTGTTGTTGAATCAGCGTTTGGAGCTGTGGCAGCGGCAGCGGCTGTTGGGCCGCCTTGTTCAAAATCGGCTGTGGCATGACGGGGCGGGCGGCTAGCGTCGAAACTTGGGTTGAGGGAGAGCAGGGCGTCGCCTTTCGGAGCTGCTCTGCTTTTTGAGCGGTGGAATGGGGGATGGGGGGCTTTTCTGTGGCTGTTTTGGCGGCGGTATGCTCTCCTTTTGACAGGAGTTGCGGGAATTCGATGGGAGGGCGCGCTTGCCAAAAATTTGAGCGGTGTAGGAAGAGCTCGGTTACAACAAAGCGCGATGATCGAACAATGACGTAACAAGTAGTAGGGCGCGATTCTACTCGACAGCTGGGTGCCTGGGTGCTTGCGGTGGCGGGTTGGGCAGCGGTGGCGGTCGTGTTTGGTATCGTTGTAAATGTAAATTCAGTGTGAAATCTGATAGTGTTGCTACAACGCCACCCAACGCTCCAGGCTCGTGACTCGTGACCCTTCTCCGATCCGGCGCCCGACGGACAAAACAAGATTGTTTCGCGAATCAAAGTTTACTCATAATCACCAATCACCGCCAGCACGAACAGTAAGCAACTGCAGTGCTCACCAAATCCCAACAACAAGACCGCCACACAACCATGTTCAGAGGCTTGTTTTTGCAGTCCTCTAGACTTGTGAGTATCAATGGCTTTCGCCCTAGCTGTCTCTTTCACCCGCAGAACGCGCATTTGCTAACACTTCCAAAGGCTACCCGTGCCACCACTACCCCAGTTTTCGCCAGATATGTCAGCTTGAACAGACTTATGAGTACGGAGACCAAGGAGGCCATCGAGTCCGCTGTCAAGTCCGCTCCCGTTGTGCTATTCATGAAGGGTACTCCAGATCAGCCGATGTGTGGTTTCTCGAGAGCTACCATCAACCTCTTGGGCCAAGTTGGTGTTGATCCAGAAAAATTTGCCGCATACAACGTCCTGGAGGACCAGGAACTCCGTGAGGGAATCAAGGAATTCAGTGAATGGCCAACCATTCCACAGCTCTACGTCGACCATGAGTTCATTGGTGGTTGTGACATTGTCACCTCCATGGCACAGTCTGGTGAGCTTACCCAGCTGCTTGAGGAGAAGGATGTTCTTGTCCCAGAGGATGAGTAATCCTTCTTCGTTGTAAATAAACATATACACCCAGCATTTATAAAGATATTGTTTTGTATTCTCATGCCTTTAGATCTGTGAACAGTGGTTCTTGAAACAATCACAAACTCCGTTGAGAGAAACTTCGATTGGCGTCTGATTTTAAAATCGTGTGGGGGTTGGTCAACAGGGCCTCCAACGCAAAGCCCAAAGGGCAGCGCACAAGCGGAAACACACCATCGCCCAGAGCCCACCAGGGGCAGTCCCACAGACCAAAAAGTGAATCAGGCTCTACTCATTACCTTGCGGCATGAGCCGATGTATGAAACCATCGTTGTCTAATCAGGCCCCTCGCATCGTGCTAGAAATAACCACTTGGCCTGTAATTTTCTTTTTCCGCCATGTTGGCAAGCCGCGCACAACTAGCCATGGCCCCATCTTGACCCACCCACGTCGAGCGGGTCGACACTCGACAGCTTGTAGTTGTTCCAGTTAATCACACAACATAATGGACTTCTCCCGACTTCCTCCTGGTTCCTGAACATAATCCATGACTCCACCCGGTCTTTTCCGGCCTTCTGTGGAGGTAAAAGGCTCAGTTGTGTGGTTCGATGCAGTCACACCACACTCGATCAACTGATCCTGGTGGCGTGTCCCAGCTATTTTGCCCCAACTTCCTCAGCGGAACTGGCAACATGACCAGTGGAGAGACTTTCTAGGTTGTTCCACATGGTCATTTCTGATCAGTCGATGATGTTCGTGCATCCAGTGGTGAAACCTATAAGAGCTGGACTATCCCATACCTTTTCATTGTTGCCATCGCCCGACTGTTGACTGTTATCTATATTGCACAAGCAGTTCATAACTATCTGATATTCACACACACACACACACACAATGGTATCCGCCACAACAGTCAGAGCTCTCCAGTCATCTATGGTCAGACTCAACAAGCAAGTCGCATCTAATGCCAGCAAGGGTAACATGAGACAGTTCTCTGGTTACATGGTCGGAATGACTGCATTGTTTGGTACTGGGTTTTATCTCATGTATGAGTTCTACTACAAGAACAACAAGATCTCCAAGATATTTCAGCAAGAAAGATCCCAATACGGTTCTTCTGCCAAGCATGGTCTCTGATATTCAATACATTTACTGCAACTTTTGAAAAGTTGTTTGTTTTGTCTTTTTGTCTTTTATGTCGCCGATATGAATTTTACGATCCCTTTACCTACTTAACACGTTTAGTTTCATGTAGCTCAAGCAATATACAATAGTATCACAAAGATGTGAGCTCATCGATCCAAGTTGACACCATCTTCAAAGTGCTCTCGTGACTGATACTTTTGTTTAAGGTCTCAGTCAAAGACTCTGACATGGTGACATACTCATCAGAGAATTTTCTCAAAATCATTCTCAAGAAGCCAATAGCAGTCTGGTACTTCCAAGCAAGCTCCACAGACTCAGTTACCTCTTCGTGGACATCTGGAATCTCGATGGCATCAGCTGAACCGATAGATTCAATGGCAGAAGCAATCAGCGTAATAGACTGCTCGTAGATGAATGTGAGCTCTGGGGCACCAGAACCACTGAAAACAACCTTGGTCAAAGTTCTCAATATAGCCTCTGTGGCAGAAACATTAACAAGTCCAAAGTTCTTCTTGCGGGTGTCATCCAAGGAGTGCTGGATAATCGACATGGAGTTGAGAACTTGGAAAGACTCCAAGATGTCAAGAACCAAGTACCCATTCTGTGGTTCAGTATTCCAGTAGTGCAACACGGCATCAATAGCCCAATATTGCTTCTCTGCGACAGCGTTGTTATCAACCATCTCATTATCACCAGAATTGTCAACAATACCAACCAATTTCTTCAAAGACTCAGTTGTAGTGGAAATGTATTTACCGGCGTGTGAAATGGATCTATTACCGACAAAGACAATGGCCTGGAAAACAATCGTGATGAGTAATTGATCCTGGTGCTCATAGTCTGAGAGCTCGGTTCTCAACTGTTCAATAACCTCATCATGGCCACCTTCCTCCTTGTGAATGGCCTCAATGAGCTTTTCAACAGTGGACTTGAATGGAACATTTTCATCCAAGAATAACAACTTCGTGTCCTTGTCTGTCTCGATACCTGGTAACAATTTGCTGTAAAAGGCAAGTGACTCATCCGTGTCAAACAACGAAGTGTCCATGTATTTGCGGAACTCCTCGGTCAGTGTACCCTCAATCTTTTCCAATGTTGCAAGTCTCAACTCTTTAGCAATCAAGTTTCTAACAAAGACACCCTTTGGATGGTAGACACTCGAGGCAAAGATCTGAGAGTCGTTCTCCCATTCACGCCACTTCCATGTGAAGTTGAAGTTGCTCAACTGAACTGACAACCAATCGAGGTATCTGAATCTGAGTTCAAAGTCAAGGTTGTGAATATGAGTGTAAAAGAAACGAATGGCTCTACCCATGACCGGGGCAATAGCCGGAGAAGCATTGGCACATGCCTCAACCAATGTTGTGTAAAAGAAGACAAATGGTTGAGAAGCGGTAGGAAGTTTGAAGATAAGAGACAAAACAGTCTCAACAGCAACATCTTCAACCTTAAAGGTGGAACCAAACTCGATCTCTTTCAACTTGTCAATAGAGCAACCCGGTGGGGCAAACAATGTCTCTTTGAAGAATAAATCTGTGGTGATAATTTGTCTAGCAATCTCTTTTCTGTTGAATTCCAAGGCCTCAATGACATCTGTGACAACATCCCTCATCAATAGGCCAGTGTAAGAGTCAGCAGATGGTGTGGTATGAAGGTTTCCAAGAGGGACATAGATCTCAAATGTCAATCTTGGTGTTCTCCACATACCATCAACACTTCCAATACCAGTGTCTAATCCAACAAAATCCTTCAAGGACTCCAGAGATGGTAACGCTAAAGGTGGCAAGCTCATCTTTTCCGAAGGAGAAATCAAACTTTGGAGAATAACATCCAAGTCTGGAAACAACTCATTCTTCTCTTCAGAGTCGAGGTAGTTCTCCACGGCTGGAAGGATCAAAGAGACAATCTCTCTTGGGTTGTACGGCAAATCCTTACTCTGTTCCATGAATGGACTGGTAATTGAGATATCTGTTTTCACAATTGGGAACTCTTTGGCGAGCGTCATAAGACCAGACACTGCTGATGTATCTCTGCTGAATGTATAGAGGTAAGGGATGGAGATCAATGTGTTGTAGTATATGGCTTCAGCCAATGGCACTCTCTTATCAGGAGTATCCTTCTGTAAGCGGATAGAAAGCTCCAAGAACTGCTTGTAAATGGCGATGATACTGTCGTCCTCGATGACGTTGGACAAAGAAGCCCAGAATCTGAGTATGAGTTTCAACTTGTTCCATGGCCCGGTCTCTGAGGAGATTGGCTCCACATTCGTGGATACAGCAGCTTCAAGCGCCTCCTGTGCCTTCTGATGGAAGTACTCGGCGACTATCTTTCCGATGGACTGGTTCTTGGTGTGAACCGCCTGCACCAACCCCGAAATGTGCAAGATCTTCTGTGGTTGTTCTGTAGTGATGGCGTACAAGGTCTGCAAGACAGCGTCACGGAAGGACTTTTCGCTCTCAAAGTTGGTTTCGATCGGAACAGACATGAACTCAACGTCCTCTGCGTATCTCTTCGTGGACTCACCAAGGGTGTTCAAGTCGCCGCAGAGTGTCTTTGCTAGCTCCACGATGGGAGGCAAGCGCAGCCTCTTCTGGTAAGGCTCGTGGTAGTCGTCGTTTCCTGTCGGGGCGGTTAGTAAATTGGACCGTTGGACCGCCTAATTGAGCTCCAAGTGGCACGTACCAAATCTTCTTTTGCGGTTAAAACTCATGTTGAGGTGAAGCGCCGGTGTGATCTTGACGCCGTTCAGGGTGGTTGGTGCGGGCAAGTTCCAGTGTTTTCAATTTTCTTGAGACTCGTGGAGCGCGCTGTTGCCCTTGACCATTTTTCTTGGGTCTTGGGTCTTGGGTCTTGGGTCTTGGGTCTTGGGTCTTGGTCATGATCATGATGTTACTTGTTAATACACCATAGACTACAGCCCGTTTCGAATGCATTTAAATAATTGTTTCTTTGTACAGTGTTACTCAGATGAGGCAACGCTGATCAGGTTGAAAGAAGCAAGCCTCTTGGATGAAGCAGCCTGTGGCATAGATGGTCTCAACTGATCAACACCGTCCTCATGAACAAAGGAGAAGTTACCTCCTTCCATCTGTTCTTTTTCATTCCTCATTATTTTCAATCTCTCTCTCAGAATGCTAACATTTTTGTTCTCCACTTGTAACATTTCAAGCTCATTCTGGAGCCTTGGAACAACCTGGCTCTCCAAGTTTCTGTTCTTTTGGTAGAGCGTTTCAAGCTTATTCTTCAATTGGGGAACCTCTGTCTTTAAGGACTCAATCTCCATGCTCTGTTTGTTGATGAGTTCGTCCTTAGCAGCTATGTCTGATCTCAAACGGTCCATTTCATAACTCAACTCCAACGCAGATGGCTTGGAATCAGCTTCGAACATCAAGACATGTTCCTCGGCAATGTATCTCTTCTTACGCTCATCATTCAACTGCTGCAACAACTCAATCTTCTCGAGCGACAGTATCAAATCTCCATGTTCACTGGATCTCCCGGACTTCTCCTCCAGTTCAATCTCCCTCTTGATGGAAGCAGCAAGTTCACGAGAAACAATGTCCAATTCTCTCATAATGGAGCTCTTGTCCTCCATGATACCCAATTGATCAACTGTCAAGCCCATCTTGGATCTCTGTTGGACTTGTGGAACAAATGACTCGGCAAGCGTGGTTGGTTTAGATTCCAATGAGCTCTCGTTCGTGGAATCGCTCGAAAGTTCCGGCTCCTTGATAGGAATCTCTTTACTCTGAGTTTCTTGTTTGATATGAACTTGTTTGACGGCTGGTTCAAACACATCCCCGTTCGACACTTTCTTCTCCTTTCTCTTCTGTAATGACAACCCCTTAAAGAATCCCTTGAAAGAACCTGATGATTTGATGGATGCCTCATCGATTGATCTGCGTTTATCCAGAAGCTTTGGAGTTGCATCACCATCTGTTGAAACATTGCTAGCAACGGAAACTCTCTTCTGATGATCCATAAATGAGAACTGTGAGGCAGTAACAAAGACATCGTTGTTTGTGTTGGAAGCGTGTGCCATCTGATACATCTTCTTGGAGTTATCGTTCTCTTCTGGGAAGTTGGCATCACTGACAGTTGAGTATTCACTCATGGAAGATATGGAAACAGCATTCTTGTGATTCTTGTGAGGAGATACTCTTGACGAGATCAACTTCTTCTGTGGAGATCTTTCTGGACTTTGAAAGTAACTCTCGGAGCCGGTTGGTGTATTGGAGCGTGTGTAAGACTGTGCAACAGAGCCTTCTTGTACTGGCTCTAAAACTCTCTGTTTCTGAGCATCCATGTCATCTTCGTCGTCCCTAATGCTCAAGACACTCAAACGTGGCAGTGCTTTGATTCTTGGAAGCTTGGATGGAGAGATATCACCTTGTGCAAGGGCACCCTGAGTTGTTCTGGCCATATCTGGAGAAGGGGTGGACTCCCCATTTGGTAAAGACAAATCGTTGACAGAAGATGTGGTGTTGTCTTCAGGAGTGATTGTCTTTTCAGCCAGAAAGTGATGGTTTTGATTCTCATTGGCAACGTTTCTGGAATTAGGGTCAAGACTTGAGTGCGGTAGGGCTTCCTGATCATGTTCCTGATTTCTTGCTTGTTGTTGGTTTTCAACAATGGAGTAGCCGTTCGTCTGAACGGGCACCTGTCTTGGCTGTTGTGGATGAGATTGTTGCAGTGGAACTGACTGTACGACTTGTGGCGAAGACTGTTGATATCCGTTCTGTAAAGAATCCTTTGAGTGTCTCTGAAACATTTCTGAGGAACCGTTTTGAGGTCTCTGCATAGGTTTCTGCTGAAGTGGCTGCTGAGGAACCCATTGGCCCTGCTGTGGGAATTTTTGGATGGGCAGATCATGTGGCGACTGATGTGGCAATGACTGTCTCTGTTGTGGTTGTTGTTGTGGGATTGGGAGCTGTTGTGTAGTACCACTTAGAGGCGATGGGATGTTTGGAGCAGAGAGTCGGTGTGTGTTCATGGGTTGTTGTGGATAACCTTGTTGAGCAGGAGGTCTCTGTTGCATCCTGTAAGGACCAGGGGCACCCGGACCTCTTGCAACTGGTCCTGGTCCCATCACACGTTGTTGTTGCTGCTGTTGTTGTTGTTGTTGATACGGATTCGTCGTCAAAGAGTACGCTCTTGGTCCTTGTCCGTTGTTCTGTGGGAACTGTGTCAAGGAGTTGGCCCTCGATCCTGGACCTGATCCTGGTTGTAGCTGTGGTTGTTGCTGCGGTAGTCCTTGCATGAACTGGCGAGGTGGACCACTTGTGAAAGAGTTGGATCTTGGGTCTGGGCCTTCGAGGTATGGGTTACCGGTAGGGGCTTGTAGTGACATTGCCCTTGGATCATTTCCTTTAGCCATTTTACCAGCCTGTGAATACACTTGCTTCTTCATAGCGGTCATTTGCTTTCTGTATTGCGTACTGGACGTATTAGCAGCGGGTCTCATACCATTGCTCTGGATGGTTGGTATGATTGGAGCAGTATCAAATGTTTGCTGTTGCATACCATAACGGCCACGGTCTCTCAACGAACTCAGGTCATCGAAGGACATCATCGATACAGTACCTGAGTCGAGAATGATGTCTTTGCCATCGTCGTCGTCGTCGTCATTGCCAGCTGACATGCTCTGCTTCACCTTTCTGCCAAACTTCTTGAGGTTGAAATTGGAGCTGTTGCTGACGATGGAAGATCTTCTCGATCTAGGTACGGGCTGGTTGTACTGCTGCTGTGGCGGTGGATGTTGTGTCCCATTTGGCGGAGCGTAATATTGCTGTGGCGGTGGAGTTCCATATTGCTGCTGTTGTTGTTGTTGTTGCGAGTAGGATCCTCTTGGATCGTTGATAGGCGTCTCGTGGCGGACGTCAATGCTTCCAACGTCGCTCGAGAGCAGCTGGCTCCTGAGGGATGCCGTGTTTGGGGCGTTGGAGTATGCCTTGGACGCGTGCATGCTTCTCGTGGTGGGTCAGGAGGGCGGACTCGTCTATAGCGGCTGAGAAGGTAGTGGGTGTGATGAGATGGGGAAAGCTCTGCTCGTGGACGGGCTGCGTGCGGGCGGGTGCTGGGACGATTGCGAGGTGTTGAAGGCGTGTCGAGTTGTAAGCGAGTGCGGATCGGTGCTGGCTGCCTCTAAGCGGTGGTGTGGTAGGCGTGAGGTTGGTGGGTGGGCTCTGCCGTGCTCCATCAAAACAGATGCCGAGCAGTGAAACTGCCTACGTTTTTTTTTAGGCCTGGGCTGTGCCAGTGTGGGCGGGCCGGAACGCGGGCACGTTCAACCTTCAACCGGGAGCCGGGAAGGCCAGAAACCAAAGGCCAACCGCCAGGGCCCAGCTGACCGCTATTGCCAGGATTTAGGGTTTAGCGGCTGGAGGTCTAGAACGGAAAAGAAATTAGGGCGTTCATTACTTCGTTACGGTGTGTGTGCCGGGCCGACTGTCCAAGCCCGGCTCAGAGATCAACAACTCGGCCCACAACGTTGTATCTGCGGAGACGGTTAGTATACCTGTTTGCGGTGGGCCTGCTCAGGCTGTGTGGGCGGGAATCAGAATATGCTGTGTACTCACCTTTGCACGAAGAAGAGGTACCAGTCGTCCAGGACTTTGGACTGTCTCTCGGTGAATCCCGTAGTGTCGTGGCTCACAGAAGGGTCGGTGTCCTCCTCCTTCAGGCTCGACTTGCCCAGCGCCCTGCTGGCGTCCTTGCCGACGAGGGCGTTGTACTTGGTGCCTGGCCCATAAGCAGCGACATTCTTCGTCACGTCGAACACGGTGCCCTTGATGCCGATGTAGCGCTCTGGTCTCGTTACCCCTGGTGGTGTTGCGTTAGTTGTACGTTGTACGCCAATCGAATCGAGATTGTAGCACTCACCGTCGAATTGTGCCAGCCCGGCCCTGGTGAACGGCTCGTCCTTTGGTGGGTCAAGCTCAACAGCGGTTTTTGGTGCAAACTTGGACATATTTGGTTGTGCAATTGGCGATTGGCCCGTGAATTTGCGGTGCGTTCCTGGTACCAGCCACCGATCTGGATGAGTGTTCGTCCGACTCCGTGGCTGTTGATTGACGACAAGTGGCGCGAATGTAAAAGCTCATCTCTCCTTGTGCAAACACCTCGCTCTACCAAAACCAGTAAACAAAGCACAACGCCAGCCTGAACACAATGATCCAGTTCACCACCGACCTCTGGCAGTCCGTCTTCACTCCAGGCACCACGCCGACCCTGGTGCTCGCAACCCACATCACCTTTGCCGTGCTCGTGCTCACCTTATCCATATTCGCCTTCCTCACCAAGTCCATCCATATCATCAACCTGCTCGTGCTTTCCGTCCTGCTCTGGGGTATCTTGACCTGGTTCATTGGAGAGTTGGACACCATCCAGGAGCTCGAGCTGAAGAAGGAAGAAGAAGAGAAGGCCGCGGCTGGCAAGGTCACCACACAAACGCCAACTGCCACTGGTGTTGCCACCAAGACCACCACTCAGAAGAAGAGAAAGGCTTGATGCACTTCTCTGGCCACTGCTACTCCATTGTTGTTCTTATGCCATAAATTATGCTACACGTTTGGTCTCTATTGTCTTTCTTTAATGGTTAATGTCATACACGTCGTCTCAAATTACACTATTAACAAGCTGCACCCGAGCAAAAGTTCATCATCATCATGCACTCATGTCAAATGTTAAATGTCACTGTTTAACCTCTCAGTCTCGTAGTTTTGAATCTCCAGATCAAATTGTCTTTTAAACTCCTCAATGTCATCTTCTTCATCAGCGTTGTCTTGTATTTCCTGGCTTTGTCTTGGTGTTGATCTCTGCTTGGCCGATGATATCCTTCTCAATCCAGAGCCAAAGAACTTGGGCGACAAAGATCTCTTGAGTGAGGTACTGAACACTTTACGGTGCTCATCGTCGGGAGTCTTGGATAGAAGTACCGGGGATGAGATCGGTGAGACAACTTCGTCTGGATGGTCAAACTGTGTCTCGTTCGTTTTGGTGTTGATGAAGTAGTACACGCATAGTGTAGTATCGTATCTGATCTCCCAGTCTGGTGACTTCACCACTGGCATCGGTAGCGTCGTGGAGGTGGAGGACACCATGGTGTTTGTAGAACTCCAGTTTGAACCCTTCCCCGTGTTGATAGATAACTGTTTGCCACCCTTGTTTGTGTTGCAAGGATCAATATTTGTCTTGTCAGGGACTGACAGCTTGCGGAAGCTGAGCTTCGGCAACATGTTCGGCATGGCAATCGTATGTGTCGGCGATCAACGAGACTCAAATCTTCCAAAGGGGGCCCTGTCTCTAAGCCTTTTGTCACAAGGGTCCTGGGTGTTCCTGTGTACAAAGATCAAAGTTTTCCGATGAGGCGGCTGTTTCGATGGGTCCCTTGTTGCCGGAACCTTCGGCACATAAACTCGGAGGTTGCGGACTCGACAGAGTTACCGCTTCTCTCCCACTTCAAATCGAGCTGTTCTACTGGTATATATATACAGTCTGCTCTCACATATCCGCTGGGCTGTGCACGACCCTCTGTTCTGGTCCATTTGCGTGCCCTCACTGCCCTGATGCTGATGCTACAGCTTCAAGGCAAACCCTGCTCAGCCGCGGTACATGACAAAGAATTAGAAGAATCAGAACGGATACCGAGACAGATGGCGATAGATACCTGGGCAACTTCGCTCCAAACACCCTACAACACCCTTCCCGGATTGCATGTGTATGTCAGCTAGCTAGCTAATTAACAAACCAAGAGCCCCGTTGATATCTGCTCGATGTGTCGCATTGGCAAGGGAACGTTGGGGGCTGGGAGTCGAGATTTAGGGGCTGTGCGTAATGAACAAACAACAAACCTCAAAGAACCGATAGGGAACTCGGAACGATAAACAGGGAACAGCCTCATATCTCGTCATGCGAACGATCAGAGTAGTAGGTAGTAGCGCCATAACTACGTGGGATCTCATAACTCATATCCGAGTCCACTGCTTGACTGTGTAGTTCCGAAACCCGTCCCGTCCCGTCTGTTGGCTCATTATACTTATAGCCAGCTTCTGACACGATTGAAGGTGCAGACAAGGTTTGACAGGGCTCTAGGGCCACTTGAAGTTCTGAGGTGCTGAATGATCTTGATGGAAAATTAATAGTGATGGCGCTAAGAATTTGAGTGGTGGACCCTGCGTTGCCAGAAATTGTGCGGTCTTGAATTCTTGTCTTGGATGGGGCTCATTTTGTGGGGGAGTGAAGCTGGGGACGTGCGGTTTCAGCCTCTTCCCCGGATACGTACTAAGAGAACATTAGTCTGTACCGTTGAGAACTCTGATTCGAGTATATACCATACACTCTAGATGACTAGTCGGCCAACAATCAGCTGCCCTGTAGCACTCGGTTCAATTCATGGTTACGCCTGTGAGGCTTGAATAAGGCGTTGATCTCTTGACCAGGCTGAGGAGTCAGGCTCTGCTTCCTCGAGAATGGACCCTCATTCACTCTACTGGCCATCCATCTATATACCAACGGGTCTACATTTCAGTTACAAGAGGGGAAAGCACATGTATCCAATATTGATATAACCAATTCATGCAACACCAGATATCTCATGGGAGATATGTACATGTTTAGAAATCACCACCACCCATATCACCACCCATGTCACCGCCCATGTCACCACCACCATAATCATTGACGACAACATCCGGCTGCATGGCGTCTGCGATCAACACACCACCGAGCAAACCGGCACCCATACCGGCCATACCCATACCCATGCCGCCCATACCGCCACCTGAGCCACCAAAGCGACTTGGACGCTGCTGTTGGCCATAGTACTGTTGCTGTTGGTATCCCTGTTGTGGGTAGTAGCCCTGCTGCTGAGGGTAGTACTGTTGCTGAGGATAGTACTGCTGCTGCTGGCCACCGAATCTCTGCTGCTGTTGTGGTAGTTGTTGTTGCTGCTGCTGGCCCCTGTTCGGTGGAGCTCCGCCTGGTGGAGCGTATGCAGGGGGTTCATCAGCCTGGCCTGGGAATTTGGTGCCCGATGGTGCGTCCCAGTGGGAAGCCTTTGTCTTCAAATCGACGTAGAACCAGGTCTTGTATCTATCTTGTGGGTTAGTACTCTGTTCGTGATCTGGGTTGCGGTGGCCTGGACCCTGGACGCTCGGGCAGGTCACTGGGAGAAGTATCATGAAACGCACTTGTCATCAAAGACAGCCTTCCATCCCTCTGGAACAACGGGTGCCTCTTTGTCGCTCATGGTTATTTTGTCTGTACTATCTTTCGGTCTCAGTGGGAAATGGCTGAGTCGATGGCGGCGCCACCGGCCCCTTTTAAAAGAACCAAAGCTTGGCTATCTCAGCTATGTGCGGTCCGAACCGAAAATTTCTGATCACGATATCACCTTGTAGTACTGCCTCTTTGCCTCTGTAAACTACAACACCTCGAAACTGCTATGAAGATAAAAGATTAAATCATTCTAAACACAATGCGCTTAGTCGAACAAACCGAATCCCATGTCGTCGTCCTCAGACTCCTCTGCTTCTGGCTCCTCCTCAACTGGGGCGGCCTCAGAAGAGGTAGCGGCAGCGGCGGCTGGAGCAGCAGAGGCGTAGTTCTCTGGGTTCTCGATACGGTCAACGAGCTCCTCAATCTCTGGGAAGACAAACTTGGAAGCAATGGCAACAGCAAGCAAGTTCTTGTAAGAGTTGACAACAGAGTGACCAACAGATGGCAAAGTTGGGTAAGAAACAGCCAAAGAGATGGAAGCAATGGTGTTGATGGCAGACACGAAGTGGGCAACCAACTCGGAGTCGGTGATGTCCAAGATGGCAGCTGGGAAGATCTGACCGTTGTCGTAAACCTGAACGATAGACAAACCGTAAGAGAATGGAGAGATGTCCAACAAGTTAAGCAAAGCAGCCTCAGATGGACCAACCTTGGTACCAGCGGCAACAACCTTAACGTCAGAAGTAATCTCAATGGTACCTCTGGTAATCTTGGTTGGAACACCAAGAGCCTGGAAGAAAGAGGTCTTACCTGGCTCCATACCGGTGTTAGCGGCTGGAACCCAGACATCATCTGGAGCGACGGCACCAGCACGGGCTGGAGCAGCAACCTTGTTGTCCAAGATAGTGTCTCTGATTTCCTTCAAGTCAGAGTTGGTGAAAATGAAACCAACGTTACCTCTGATGAATGGCAACAACTTCTCGAACTCTGGCAAGTCAGACAAGAAACCACGGATGGCACGTCTGATCATGGTGTTCTTACCCATAAGGACAACAGCCTTACCTCTCAAGGTCTTTCTGATCTGGTGCAATTGCTGGGAAGAGACATTGTCGACACCAACAACGAAGATGGACTTGTACTCCTCGAGGAGCTCTCTCAACTTGGAGAAATACTCAGCTTTCTTTTCACTAACGCCTGCCATTTCGACTTAATCTGTTGAAAGGATATTTAAAGGTTTAACCTGGGGAAAGAAGAGCCTCCTCTTGAGTAGTGCTGTTGAACGAAGCGTCCCGGATTTTTTCACCCTCCGCGCGAGCACCACCACACACCAAGCAGGAGTGCGGGTTCGCGATACACCCAGACACCAGCTGGGACTGCGAGTCGCGACAGTCTCGCTTACAAAGAAAACTCGCGCAAGGCAGGTGGAGACGACACAAATTCGCGGTTCGGATTCGTGAGTCGACGTGTCACGTGACTCGTGACCGCGTATGGATAGTACTGGACAGTGACACTCGTTTGTGGTGTTCGTCGTTCGGGTCAATACCAGAGTCACGAAGATGTAGTAGCGTCAAATGTGCTCAGCCATCTCAGAGCCAGCCATCTATATACGTACGAGTGTGTTATATGTGTCAAAGAACGCCCATGACGTGCTCTGTGTTGACAAATTTCCTAATCGAGACTTGGATGAGATTTTCGGCTCAGGGGCTCAATTTGCAAGCCAAGGCTAAAAATAGGCCAAGCTAGATCAAACAATGAGTAGGTTGGAGAAACAAACGAACAAACGGACCCTGGTAATGTTGGAAGCAGCTCATAGCTTATCTCCGGCTTCTTCAGATCTTTCGGAAGACATCGAGCTGATGGGACAGACATGCTACCATGCTGTAATCAATTGGCGTATATCGAGGAAGTAATTGTAGTGCAACTCGGCACACATCTCCCCATGGGCCATCAACCGTTGGGTCGGCGTGGATCATTCTTCTCCAAATCCAAGTTGCAACCGCCAATTTCGCATGATATGCTGGTACATATCGATCGCGAGTGGCGTGCTGGTGTCCAAATCGGGAAATGTAATAGGCGCGCGTTCTATTTTAAGCACGCGAATTGCAAGAGCCGCGCCTTCAGATCTAATCTCTTCACCGACGGGCTCGTGTATAAATATCACGCGCAATTCCTCCTTTGAACAGCACAACTTTTGTCTCTCTCACTTTATCTTCATCAAGCTTCTTGCATCTTCAACTTCACAAACCACTCTTTCACAATGTCTCAAACTCTTTCCCTCGTCCCAACCGGTGCTGTCGTCTACGCTGCTGCCAACGTTTCCAACGCTTCCAACACTTCCAACACCACCACCACATCTGCTGACTCTGGTGCTGTCGCCTTGAACTTGAACTGGAAGTCCGGTGCCTTCATTGGTGCTCTCATGGCTGTACCAGCTGTCCTCATGGGATTGTAAGATGTCTGATCCAATCCACTATCTCTTTTGCATCTCCCATTTTGCATTTCATGACTCTGTTTTAATGAATTGAAGAAGGACTTTCCGGTTTATCCTTCCATATGTTGGTATTATTTGGTTTCCAGTTGTATAGGCTTGTTTTAATGATCACAATCTTTGATCCACTTTAATAATTTTCCACTCGTAAACTATCTAAATCTAGTCCATGCCCTCTGACCTATACCGGGCCCCTTGACACCTCTTTTCATGATGCTAGTAGTGCAGAACCATAGACTCCACATCCGTTATACCAGTAAGTGTGTATCCATGACTTGGCAGTGCTGAAGGAGGAGAGCTGCTACTATTATACAGAGTAGAATGCTCATGTGATTGTCTTGCATGTGATTGAGTGCTGCACTGGAAATGTAACGGACGATGTGTGTATACCATGTGCACTCCTTACCTCCTTACTCCCTACACACCATGGCCAATACTTAGGTGACTCAAGCTTACACGGATAATGATCATGATCAAAGTGCTTCAAGAAATTCTGTATAACAGTGGTATGTAGTGTCATTTTGGGAATGCCCAGCCTTCAATATAAATATTAGAACCGCATAAACGGTAAAGAAATGGTTCAATATGAGAGAAAGGAGTGAAGATGAAAGCAAAATGCATGGTCTTTGTCGTGATATTTCCCGCGAAGACTGAAATCTCCAACAGCTTTGGAATAGCGATGTTTTGAAATGGTCTGATGTAACTCAGAGAATGAGAGGAAGGGCAAATAGTAGCGGTATAACCAGCTTGAGCTTCCAGTTCAAAGAATCACCAGATGGGCTCTTGAAGGAGATAGCAGCTGAGCTCTCTTTACCCTGTGCTGTTGTGGTAGATGTTTCCAGTGCTGATGATGTGGACATGGCCTCGTCGAGTCCCCCAAGTGCAGAGTCGACGGTGACAGCGGTCTGTGAGGATGCGAGAACCGCTATGCTCGAAGTGTCTGTGAGGAGCTCCAAGTCTGAATAGAAGCTGGAGACAATGCTAGTAGATACCGTGGCCGCCTTCGCAGTTGTTGAATCCGTCTGCGCTGTGGAGGGAAGTATGGCGGTGGGTAAAATACTAGTGGAGGCGGTGGCGATGGTGGATGTTGATGGGTCTGTGGCAAGGGCGACAACGCCTGAGTCTGTGGCTAGGGACATAGTGGTGTGTGTATGGTAGTTGTGTAGTCTTGGTGGTGGAGGTTGTTACTTTAAGTTGTAACGTCGTCCGTGTTTTGGTCGCGGGGCACCTCTGTATTTATAAAGAGGGAAGCCGCCAGTTTTGAGTCTCGACGCGGCCTGCATGCACAGCAAGGATCCTCGGTCAGGGGTTCAAACTTCAGCATCGGGATCGGGAAGGTCCACGAACCAACAACGAGAGCGATTCTATCAAGAGGATCTAGCTTACAGGGTCTTTGTAAATACTTCTTTGTATATCCTGTACCTCCACGTCTCTGCCTTTCTCCAGGCAGTTTTATTGCGCGTCTGTGGGGTTGTAGCAGCTAATTTGCCCCTGTTGCCTACGATGTCAACAAGAAATGTGTTCCTGCATGTTTCGCTTCATGATGAACCTTCAATTCCAGCGACGAAGCCGGGCGAAGTTTGAAGTTTAAACCATTGGTATCAGTGTGTACAGAAAGGGAAAGCTTCATCGCCTGTAGGCGCTCTTTAAGTCCTTCTTTGACCTGTTCTCATGATCCTGGGTGTACTGAGGAGCTGTGGCCCCGCTCCCGGGGCTTCGAAGTTTTGACATCTCAGGCGCAGCTATGGAAGGAGGGCAACGGAATGACATCGACTCTCCGCCAACCTATATGCCGCATGATGACAATACTCGGGAATCCAGATGACACACCTCTGTATTGAAGTTGAACAAGCCGTTTGTCCTGCCCTGGTTCCTGGAAAGGGCGGAGGAACACAGCGCGATCAACTGTTGCCGGTGCATTCCGTCATGCAGGAACG
Organism: Petasospora maritima; assembly: GCA_030557345.1. Lineage (NCBI taxonomy): Eukaryota > Fungi > Ascomycota > Saccharomycetes > Phaffomycetales > Wickerhamomycetaceae > Petasospora > Petasospora maritima. Next base: position 23,352 of record JAKTOZ010000068.1, read on the forward strand.
AACCCGAAACATTTCTTCGAGGTTCCAAACAGAGGGTGAATATCCCGGCCTTATAGGAGCGCTAAAAGAGCGTGGCGATTTTTATTATGAGGAACCATACACACGTACCATATGAAGCCACTTCTTGGGGAAACCGTTCACTATCCCAGAACATAAGCTAAAAAATACCGCCCACCAATTAATATCGTGCACACTGCACATGTGACATGCCGCTATGATTCGCGTTCGTGATGGTCTCCTCTGTCTTATGACGTAGTGAGACTTAAAGGCGGCAACCGACTTCAGCGCTTTTCCCGGGCCCAACATTCCCATATGGCTCTCTGGTTTGGGCGTACTTGCCATATATACACGTTGAATATATCCCACAAAGCTAAACCGAGATCACTGGGGTCACTTGCAAGACAAAAAGGAGTCGTTGGATCTCTGCGCATCGAAGTCGCGCTGCTCCGCGACTCGGGAGTTTGTCGGACTAGCCCTATGAAACATCACGTGATCTGGCATCCTGCCCTAACACCTCCGCTGCCATATCCTGTGGCGCGAACCAGGAAATTCGCGAATCGCGACCCGCCTGCTCCTCCACCACAAAATTTTTCACCCTTTGATCAACCTCTTCGTTGTGGTGCCAGATTTATTTTAGAGAGATCGTATACTAACCACACAGTTAAAATGGGTGCCTACAAGTACTTGGAAGAGTTGCAGAGAAAGAAGCAGTCTGATGTCAACAGATTTTTGTTCAGAGTCAGAGTTTGGGAGTACAGACAGAAGAACGTTATTCACCGTGCTACCAGACCATCTCGTCCAGACAAGGCCAGACGTCTTGGTTACAAGGCCAAGCAGGGTTTCGTCATCTACCGTGTCAGAGTCAGACGTGGTAACAGAAAGAGACCTGTTCCAAAGGGTGCTACTTACGGTAAGCCAACCAACCAGGGTGTTTCTCAATTGAAGTACCAGAAGTCCCTCAGAACCACCGCTGAGGAGCGTGTTGGTCGTCGTGCTGCTAACTTGAGAGTCCTTAACTCTTACTGGGTTAACCAGGACTCCACCTACAAGTACTTCGAGGTCATCCTCGTTGACCCACAGCACAAGGCTATCACCCGTGACGCCAGATACAACTGGATCGCTAAGCCAGTGCACAAGCACAGAGAGTCTAGAGGTCTTACCGCTGCTGGTAAGAAGTCCAGAGGTCTCAACAAGGGTCACAGATACAACAACACCAAGGCTGGTCGTCGTCACACCTGGAAGAGAAACAACACTCTTTCCTTGTGGAGATACCGTTCTTAAGCGCCCTCTCATTGACCTTGGTCTTTGGAGCCGTGCGTCCGTTCGCTTTGGCTGCTTGTTTTGTTCTTGGTTTGAGAATGGGTACGCTTTGTTGAATTGAGTTAAGGAAGAGGGTGGATTGCACTGCTGTATATGTTAATGCATGTATTGAGAGTACTCAGAACCGTAGACTTTGAACTTTGAAGCGTTTGTTTCCAGGCCCGAGTCGTGGAGATACACCCCAGGCTTCAGAGTCAAATTTGTGCTATCAGTTCCGACTTCGATGCGGCCGGGACTCCCCAGATTGCGCGCGCGGCCTGGAGTGACTGAGGAAAATTAGATTAATTTGGTGGAAGAAGACATGAGCAATTGGGCCCTATAAAGACCCATTGCCGCGTCTGCTCCTCTCCCGCTCCGCATTGAAGCATTCAGATCCACCAGTACCGACTACTTCTACCGCAATGGCCGCCTACACAAAGACCGCCATCCTCTCCGTCTACGACAAGACCGGCCTGTTGGACCTCGCCAAAGGCCTTGTCGAGAACAACGTCCGCATCCTCGCCTCTGGTGGTACCGCCAAGATGGTCCGTGAGGCCGGTTTCCCAGTCGAGGACGTCTCCACCATCACACACGCTCCAGAGATGCTCGGTGGCCGTGTCAAGACCTTGCACCCAGCCGTCCACGGTGGTATTCTCGCCAGAAACCTCGAGTCCGACGAACAGGACTTGAAGGACCAACAGATCGAGAAGGTTGACATTGTCGTCTGCAACTTGTACCCATTCAAGGAGACGATCTCCAAGATCGGCGTCACCATCGCTGAGGCCGTGGAGGAGGTTGACATTGGTGGTGTCACCTTGTTGAGAGCCGCCGCTAAGAACCACGCCAGAGTGACCATCTTGTCTGACCCACACGACTATGCTTCCTTCTTGAAGGAGCTTTCTTCCGGTGAGGTTTCCCAAGACGCCAGAAACAAGTTCGCCTTGAAGGCCTTTGAGCACACTGCCGACTACGACGCTGCCATCTCTGACTTCTTTAGAAAGCAGTACGCTGAGGGTAAGTCCCAGTTGCCACTCCGTTACGGTGCTAACCCACACCAGAAACCAGCCCAGGCTTACGTTTCCCTTGGTGACTTGCCATTCAAGGTCTTGTCTGGTTCCCCAGGTTACATCAACTTGCTTGACGCTTTGAACTCCTGGCCATTGGTTAAGGAGCTCTCTGCTTCTTTGAATCTCCCAGCTGCTGCCTCTTTCAAGCACGTTTCCCCAGCCGGTGCTGCTGTTGGTCTGCCATTGACCGATGCTGAGAAGAAGTTGTACTTTGTTCAAGACATCCAGAACTTGTCCCCATTGGCTAATGCCTATGCCAGAGCTAGAGGTGCCGACAGAATGTCCTCCTTTGGTGACTGGATCGCCCTTTCCAACATTGTTGATTTGCCAACTGCCCAGATCATCTCCAAGGAGGTCTCTGATGGTGTCATTGCTCCAGGCTACGAGCCAGAGGCCTTGGAGTTGTTGCAGAAGAAGAAGGGTGGTAAATATTGTGTGCTCCAGATTGACCCTAACTACACACCAGACTCTTCTGAGTCTAGACAAGTCTATGGTATCACCTTGCAGCAGAAGAGAAACGATGCCATCATCAACAAGTCCACATTCAAGGAGATTGTCTCCAAGAACAAGGACCTCACAGAGCAGGCCATCATTGACTTGACCGTTGCCACCATTGCATTGAAGTACACACAGTCCAACTCTGTCTGTTACGCTAAGGACGGTATGGTTATCGGTCTTGGTGCCGGCCAGCAGTCAAGAATCCACTGTACCAGACTTGCTGGTGAGAAGGCTGATAACTGGTGGTTGAGACAACATCCAAAGGTTCTTGGCTTCAAATGGGCCAAGGGTGTCAAGAGACCAGATAAGTCGAATGCCATTGACTTGTTCGTCACTGGTCAGATCCCAACCACAGAGCCAGAGAAGTCTGAGTTTGAGTCCAAGTTCCAGATCCTCCCAACTCCTTTCACCCAGGAGGAGAAGGACGAGTGGTTCTCCAAGTTGACCAACGTTGCCTTGTCTTCTGACGCTTTCTTCCCATTCCCAGACAATGTCTACAGAGCTGCCAGATCTGGTGTCAAGTACGTTGCCGCCCCATCTGGTTCTGTCCAAGATTCTGCTGTCTTTGCCGCCGCCGACTCCTTCGAGATGGTTTACGTTGAGAACCCAATTCGTTTGTTCCACCACTAAGCTGTTTCACCCCTTCTGCACCACATTGTATAGTCATGTTGTTTTTATTCTCTTCTCTTGTTGTTTTTGCTGGTTTAATAAACACATCCAAACGTTATGTATGAGCTACGACTGCCAGTAGATCCAGTAATATAACATCATGGCCCGTGTCACAAACAGAGGTTCAAACTTCACAGACTCACACAGCACGGTTGGATATAGACGAATTATCTACAGAAACACGATGTTAGGGACAGTGAAACGTCAACTATATGGAAAAAGTCTATACAAAGATATTGGGATGTATGCAACATGGTTTTTCCCAGGTGATCAGTGGTCCAAAAGAACCTACACTACGAGGAGGAATATGTTGCTATGGAACCATAGTGGCCGAACTCGATTAGCAGAGCTAAGAATTCAAAACCGGCCCCACTTGCTCTTCAATCTGTCGACGGGGCTACCCTGCCTCAACACCGAGGTGCACACCCAGTCTATCGAACCCACCGCCGATCAACCACCCTTAGGTAGGACAAGCGAGTGAGAACGACGTTTTGACCGGGCGAAGAGGCTTGCCTCACGAGCGCCGAACTGCTAAGAGACCGGTCTACAGCTGACAAAGGGTTCACCACAAGGATGTAGCCCAAAGCCATCTGAGTGGTCAAATAGCACAGATTGGTTGTAGGAAAAGAAGCTCCAAAAGTGTTGGTGGAAGCGGTAAGTGGAAAATTTTCCGTCTTTTTTATAGGGCATCGCACCCGGACACCAGCGCGCCCCTGTAAAGATCTCTTTCTTAGGGCTTTCTCTTTCTCCCCTGGCTGATCCTCCGTGTTAGTGGACTCCTTACCAGTGAATAACCACCCAGCAGCAGGACCAAGGATGAGTCGCAGAGCACAGAAGTACCGTGAGAAACACGCAGCCCCGGAGGACGAGGACGAGGACTTTGAGCAGGCGTTCGAAGAGCTCACGCTCAAGGACAAGCTCTCCACCATAGAGGCCTCCCCAGCAACCGCTCTTCCGCCAAGTGACACACTCAGGTTGTTCCAGGAGTGCTTCAAGTTCCTGTTTGAGTCCTCACAATTGGAGAAATTCGTCCAGACCGTGAAGGGTGATCTCTACAACAGAGACTACATCAAGGCGTTCAGCGATGACGACAGACGTATGGCCTACTGCACAAGATGGACCCCGTCCAGATCACTGGCGTATGCCTCCTTGTTCTGCACACTACACCCAATCAGGGAGCTCCTGGCCACCCAGGACGCTACTGTCATGGCTGTTGGTGGCGGTGCGTGTGCTGAGCTTGTTGCCTTCTGCTCCATCTTCACACAGGGCCAGGTTGACAGCCCGGCACCATACTCCACAAAGCTAAACATCAACTTGGTTGACATTGCTGACTGGAAGATGATCACAGATAAAGTTGTCTCCCAGCTGCAGAAGAAGTGGGTGTACCAGGGTCCGGATTGTGTTGAGATGAACTTCTCTCATGCTGATATCTTGAAGTCCGACACTTCCACTCTCAACCTCGGAACTCTTGATTTGGTTACGTTGATGTTCACTACAAATGAGTTGTTTGCCGAGGATCGTGCTGGCTCGTTGAGATTCTTCCAGTCTCTGAATAAGGAGTGCAAAGATGGTGCCTTACTACTCATCACAGAAAGTGCTGGAAGTTATAGTCATATCACCATTGGTACCAAGAAGTTCCCTATTCAGTTCCTGATTGACACAATTCTCCTTGGAAAAGACCAGAAGTCTGGTGACTGGGGTTTGATCAGTCAAAGTGACAGTTGCTGGTACAGATGTGGTGCTGACTTTGAGTATCCGTTGAAGTTGGAGAATATGAGATTCTTCTACAGATTGTACAGAAAGAAGCCAACAGAAGAGGAGAACTAAGCATATGAGGACGAACGTCATGGTGACGAAAGAATATTAATGAAACTCTTACAAATATATGTCAATAATCAGATGTGACACCAGTGGTAATAGCATGTCCTGAACAGCGCTCTCGTCTCCACAAGTAATGATTGTCAGAACACTAGTTGTACTATCGTAAGTCACATGTGTATGTTGAGCTTGATTCAACTAGAGTCGATCTGTCTGGACCAACCTGAGCGATAACAGGAACAATAGATCCTCCAGGAGACAATTTGGCTCAGTGAAGGTGAATGTATAAGATCGCAAAATATTCCAAAGCCACGACCATATTAGGTAACATTCTGAGCTATATGATCACTAGTATTACGTCCAACACAGACAACTCCAATTAGCACCTGAACATTTGCATGCCTATTCAACCCGAGCACATGTAAGTATTAATATGAATATATTCAACCCGAGCACATGTAAGTATTAATATAAATAAGTCGACAGCTGATAATATTATAGTACGTGTATAACCGTGTACCGCGTAGTCTAAGTCGAGTTTTTTACTTCAGTCCAGAAGATGCGAGTCCATCCCTTGGATTATTCTTTTCCATCCTCTTCCATGAAGTGGATTTCTGAAAAATTAATTTCGAATCTGAGAGATTGAGTGGCATGACACCATAAAGGAGAGTTCAGGATTAATTTTGAGCTACATAAACCCCCCAAACCCTTGCGCAAATGTATTTTAACCAGCTTGTCTAAGAGATCATTGTTGACACATCTGTGGTGTGTGGATGTTTGACTTTGGACACGCCAGACATCACCCGGACATCAGCTCCTGTCTCCATCCAATTCGGGAATGGGCTTCGGGTAATAAATACTGCGGGAATATATATATGGATTCCTCGGGTAACCACCTTTTGGTCACATCTATTGATTTGTATGAACCATGCGGGTCTCAGGGGCTGAGCTAGGCTCAATTTGCGCACTATTTTGAGCTTGGTAGGGATCTCTTCCCGCACACCGATTTGACATGACCCAACCAGGCTTCGACTAGCCGACAATTTGCACTATTCACACACCACTAGTGTTCTATGTTTATCTTGACTACAGTTGGTTACTTTCGAATTGAGGATATCTATTCCAAAATTATTAAAAACCGTAAACCCATTAAAATATTAGAAAGCAAAAAAGAAAAAGAAAACACCAGAAGAAACCATTAACTAAATGTATCATCGTGAAAGATAACCATCAATTAATTGATTTACTCCTCGTCCTCCTCCTCAGCAGCGACAGAGTAGAAAGTCAACTTGTAAGAGTTCTGCTTGACGGAGACGAATCTGATCCAGTCTCTGATCTGGTTCTTCTTCAAGTACTTCTTTGTGAGGTACTTCAAGTACTTACCAGAGAACTGAGTGGAAGAGACAACGGTGACGGTGTTACCAGACTCCTCGATGGTGATGTCGTTACCCAAGTTACCGACAATACCCTCAACTTTGATCTTGTCGTTCAAGTACTTGACGTAAGAGGATGGGTCGAAGACACCGTTCTCGGTTGGAGCGGAAACGTCAACGGTGAACTTCTTGACAGCCTTAGCCTTCTTGTTGGTCTGTGGTGTGTTAGTATCCAAAGCCTACTGCTATTACAACACAGGGTTGTAAAATTCAGCAAAGCCCACGTAGCCAGAGAAGGGAAAGAAGTAGCCTGGACTGCAGGGACCAGGTCAAGCACACGACGTAACACTCTCAAGATGGAAGCCTTCTGAGTTGCGGATCACGTACGATTGGAGCCATTGTGAATAAATTTGGTGATGCGGGACTGGAACGTGGTGGGAGTGGAGAAGAGCTCTGTGGTGAAAAATTCTGAATTTTAGCGTGGGCGCGGGACTGCGTGGGCGGCCGTGTGTGGCGCGTACCGGGAAAGCGGTCACTTGGTGTCCGGGTGTTGGAGCCCGTGCCCTGTGCGACTTGTGTATGTGATATGTGATTCGGGCTGCCTTAAGAACAGTTCTTCCATGGCTGCGTACCAGTGTATCAAGCACCACAATGAATGAGTGAGTGCCGATATGTGTCGGGTTGTTGTACACCTGATTGATTGGCCACAAGTGCTGCCGCTTAGGCTTAATGCCTAATGGCTGCTGGACCCGCCTTTGGGTGTTGAGTGTATGAATCCGTGCTGCTTTGACATGTAGCTCCCTGACCTTCAATTGCTTTCTCTCTTGTGGTACGTAGTACATAACTACAAACTGATCACACCCAATGCTTGGCTTGTGTCTGTATCTGTATCCCTAATTGAACTTGAACTACGTGATCAGCAGTGATTCAGGCAGTGTGATTCGTCTCCAGATACACACAAAGAGTACAATAATCCACACGATCCACCTGACAACTGACAACTCATTCACAATAACTTTCTACCACGTATTAGTCTGAAATGTGCCCAATTGAAACCGCTCAAAAGGCGTATCGATGGCTAGTGTAACATAACACCCGGACACCATACACTAGCCAGAGCGATCAGTGTGCTCAACAGCGCATGCTATAGCTGTTGTCTGATAGCGGAGACGGCCCATCGTTACGCGGGGATTGCGGATCTGACTTGTGGTTCTTCTGTCTCTTACCACTGCTCCTCTACACACACGCCATTCTGCTTCGTTTGGCGAAGTTACAGCGCTGTTTGCCCACTATCTTCCCCCCATAACACCTCTGACACCACACATACACATACAACACACACGCATAAACGCACACAATGGCGTCGAACGAGGAGTCTACGAGCCGGGATGACACGCCCAACCATAGCTATGTCGAGTTTGATCTCAGTGGCGCCCAGGTGAACACAATAACACGGGCGCCTGGGGCCTACGAGGAAGTGGAGACGCCCTCTGGGACCAATCAACCACGAGCCAATGAAGCCACGCAAGAAGAGACGGCCACGCCCAAGAACTTTGTCAATCTCAGCGTTGACTTTGAAGACGACGACTGGCAGGAGATGGAGACCGCCAACGACAACGAGGTGTTTGGCGAGAAAGGAGAGCTCCTCGTTGACAAGCAGGCGTCCACAGCTGATCTCCTTGGTGCCTCCGCCTCCACATTTGGATACACGAAGATTGCCGCAGAAGAACAGGCAGCAAAGTACCACGAGGCAGATGCGAAGACCGAGTTCCTGTTCAAGGCCGCAAGCAAGCAGAACTCCGTCCCTGACCCGACACAGAAGACATTGGCAACAGGCTCGGACAATGACGATGATGACACGTACGACGACATTGACGAGGATCTCTTCACAGAATCCCACACCGCCACTGATCAATTGAATACCACACGGGACCTGTTGACCGACTCGGAGAAACTTGCTTATGCTGGTCTTGTGAAGCTCGTCATGACAGAAATGGCCACGTCTTTAGCCAAATGGGGTGTCACAAGGACGGCCAAGTCCGGCAAGTCCAAGTTCGTCAAGAGAATGCACGTTGCACAATCAAGCATGGGCTTCTGGCAGGTCAAGATCATGAACAGAATCTACTACCACCTGGACGTGTCAGAGGACGAAGTCAAAATGACCGAGTCGTTGGTATCACACAGTATCGATCCAGAGGATCTTGCACGTTCGTTGAAGCGAACCTCAGTCATCAACAACCCTGCTTTTGAAGGGGATCAAGATACGCATCTGACCGAGGAGCTCAAGAAAGGCGTCATACGACCAGAAGATACCAAGAATGACCAAACATTAGAAGTTGACGTTCGCTGGACCGTTATCTGTGACTTGTTCCTTATGCTCATATCCGACTCCATTTACGATGCTCGATCAAGAACTCTCCTGCTACACTTTGCCGGCCATTTGGATGTTGAGACACTGGATGTTTATCAGTTTGAAAGAAGAATCACAGAGGCGTTGGAACTTGAAGACACCTCGGAACAGGTTTGGAACGAAGAACAGATTTTGAAGAACAGAACAAAGATGGCAAAGAGAAAGAAGTACATGTACGTTGGATTGGCAACCGTTGGTGGTTCTCTGGTCCTTGGTCTCAGTGGTGGCTTGCTTGCCCCTGTCATTGGAGCCGGTATCGCAGCTGGTCTGTCCACCATCGGAATCGGTGGTACTGCTGGGTTCCTTGCCGGAGCTGGAGGCACTTCAATCATTGCAGTGAGTAGTACGCTCCTTGGTGCCAGAGCTGGTTCTACAGGTATGATCAAAAGACTTGGTGACGTTAAGACATTCGAGTTTGTCCCATTGCACAACAACAAGAGAACCAATCTCATCATTACTGTTTCCGGCTGGATGAATAGTAAGTCTGATGATGTCAGACTTCCTTTCTCCACTGTTGACCCTGTTATGGGGGACTTGTACTCGATTCTATGGGAACCGGAGATGCTTCAATCCATGGGTGAAACAATTGGTATCCTGGCATCCGAAGTGTTGACGCAGTCGATCCAACAGATCTTAGGTGCTACGATTCTCATGGGTTTGATGAGTGCCCTTCAATTACCAATGGCTCTGTCCAAGCTCAAGTACATCATTGACAACCCTTGGAATGTCTCTCTTGACCGTGCTTGGAAAGCTGGTCTCGTCCTGGCAGATACGTTGATTGCCAGAAATCTGGGTGAGCGTCCAATCACTCTCATTGGCTTCTCCATCGGATCCAGAGTTATTTACTCGTGCTTGTTGGAATTGGCCAAGAAAGGAGCACATGGCTTGATTGAAGATGTCATTGTCTTTGGTGCACCAGTTGTTGGTTCTCGTGAGCAGTTGATGCTAGCCAGGTCTGTTATCTCTGGAAGATTTGTCAATGCCTATTCCAAGAAGGACTGGATTCTTGGTTACCTGTTTAGAGCTACAAGTGGTGGTTTGAGAAGGGTTGCAGGGTTATCTCCTATTGAAGACATTGACGGTATCGAGAACTTCAACTGCACAGACATGGTGGAGGGTCACATGGGTTATCGTACAGCCATGCCCAAACTCCTGAAAAAGCTGGGTTACCGTGTTCTTTCTGAAGAGTTTGTGGAGATTGACGAGCCGGACCCAGAAGCCAGTGAGCGTCAAAGAAAGCTGATATCTGAGTTTGATGAGGCGAGAAAACTCATGGAACAGGAGGGCACATCTTCAAAGAAGAAAGGTCTGTGGGCCAAGTGGATGAAGCCAAAGAAGAAAGAATGGTGGGAGATATACGCCGAGTCCCGAAACAGCAGCCAGGAGACGCTATCACGCAGGTCCACTGCATCTGCTGGATCAGTGGAAGAATTCCACGTTGACAAGGTCATGGATAAGGTGGAGAAACTGAAGCTTGACAAGACTGCTGAGTATGAAATTCCAGAAGAGCCGAAGTCTGATAAGACTGCTGAATATGAGGTCCCAGAGGAAGACGACACTGGAATCACCCTTGCTGAATTGTCTGATATTGATGATGAGTTGGCAGACAGCGATGATAAAAGGCCGGAAGGCTCAGAGTCTACTGAGACTATTGCCGAGACTGTGGATGCTTCCAATGACCAGGAGAACGGAAATGAATTAACAGAATGCACAGTGACAAGCGTTGACATATCTGAGCCCGATACTTCCACTTCTCATGGTGAGAATAAGGTAACGGGCCCGGCCAAACGTGTTGACTATGAGGACGAGTTCCCAACAGAAGAGAACATCACCGTGACATTTGGTTGACTTTACAACTGATGTTGTGTATGAATTTGCATATGTGTTTATGAAATGGCATTTGAATTTAATATGATGCATAGTATAACTTAAAGCTACGCTTGATCTGTAATTAAAACTGATGAACATATGTTATGTAATCTAGTTCAAAATCTATTCACATACCCAAAAAACAAAAAAGGGCTCTTCAAAGGAAAACTTCAGCGTTGATCTCAACAGCTGTGGCAGCGTAAGGAATCTCAAAGTTGTTCATGACCTTTGGATGCAGAACACCAATGGAGCCAATAACCTTAGCCTCTTGGCCGTTCTTGTGTCTGTAGAAGATCTTGGCACCTCTACCTGGGAAGTACATCTTGTTCTCCTTGTCCTCCTCGATCCAGTAACCCTTGTCAGTGGACTTGGAAGGTTCGGCGATCCATGGTGTTCTCATGGTCTGCATGATCTTTCCGAGGAGACCTTGTGGGTACTCGAAGCCAGAGGTCTTACCAGCGTAAACAGCAGCCCAGTGTCTCTCGTTGAAAGCACGTCTCTCCAAGGACATGTCTTTGAAGACAACATCACCAGATTCAAAGACCTTGATTGGAAGAGCGTGATCTCTGTTCTCACGGATGGTTTTCAAGATACCTGGGATCAAAGAGGTTCTGACAACCTGGTACTCAGCGGTCTTAGGGTTCGCCAGCTTAACAGCTCTGGAGTCATCCTCGTTGTGCAAGAACTTGAAGTTCTCATCATGGGAACACAGTGTCAATGGCATGACTTCTAACCATCCGGCCTGGGCAGAAGCGTTTCTCAAAATGTCAGAAACCTTGTTGATTGGCAATGCCTGTGCGACACAGTCATCAGCTGGAATCTTCACCTTTGGAAGCTTGTTGTAACCGTATCCAATTGCAGCATCTTCCATAATATCAGCCTGGTGGAGGATATCTGGTCTTGTGATTGGGATTTCAACGTCGATCAAGTTTGAGTCTGTGGTGGATGGCTTGGAGATCAAGGACATCTTCTTCAAAAGAGCACAGATGTCCTGTGATGAGAGATCAAGGCCCAAACAGCTGTTGATATAGTCCTTCTCAGCGGACATCGTTCTTTTTGCCAGCTGTGGGGTGATTCTGGATTCACCATTGTGCTCAGAGATGACTTGGACTGGTTCGACAGAGAACTTGTCGTCACAGTAATGAGAGAACATGGCGACGAGCTGGTTGACGACAATCTCGGCCTTGGTCTTGTCAGTGGCGGTGACCTCGATGAAGATGTTTTTGGAGTTTACAGAGATCTTACTGTGCTCTGAGTTGATGATTGGAGGCAAAGAGCAGATGGTGCCCTTGGCATCGGAGATGATTGGGAACTTCTCAAAGTCCTCGATGATGTGAAGGTACTTACCCAAGTTCTTATCCTGCTTGTAGAACTCGACGAAGTTGTCACCAGTGACGGTCTGAGTCTGGTTCAATGGGATAAAGCTGATGTCTTTCTTCTCCATGAACGAGTAAGTGAATGGAGGTGTCAAGGCATCGAGATCGTGGGTTCCCATGGCGACCAAGGTTCTGTTACGGCACAAGTTGGTGTGGAGCTTGTCCTGGAGGGCGATGAAAGACTGGTATGATCTCTCTGTGAAGGTGACGTTTCTGAGGATGGCACCGGCGGCGTAAGGTCTGCCGGCGGCGGTGGACTCCTGGATGGTGAGTGTGATCTCTGGCTTGGCTGGGCTGTAGTGGAACTCCGGCTGCTGCTGGGTGCCGAGGAACTCGTTCAAGGCCTGTGCGATACCCTCGATACAGAGCATGTCATAGCGGTTGGCAGGGATCTCGATCTTGTACTGTGGGCGCTCGCCGGTCTTCTGGCACTCCTCTGTGGTGTCCTCGTCCAGCTCGATACCGAACTCGAAGCAGAGCTCGTCGAAGTCGTGCGTGGAGTACTCCTGGCCCAGGAGCTCGAAAAGATCGGCCTTGTCGACGGCGATGGTAGGCATTTCTGTGTGCTTTGCGGGGTCTGCTGGATGGCGCCAATGCCCTTCTCTGTATAAAAGGATGAGTCCAATCCACTTTTTTCCAACGTCCACTGGTGACACGTCTTGGAAATGGCAGATGCGTATTGACACGTCCCCGAAATGGCAGCTCTGTAGTCTCTGAATGTTCGCGAAAGTTGAAACCCAGCGGTGGCAGATCACGGCGGCTAATACGCGTTGTCATCTTCACGTATCAGAAGCAAACGCGTGCAAAGACCTCCAAAAGCAGCACAACGATGGCCACCAGAACCCCCTCCAAAGCGTACGACTCCATCCTCAAGCTCCTCCTCGTCGGCGACTCCGGCGTCGGCAAGTCGTGTCTTCTCCTGAGATTCGTCGAGGACAAGTTCAAGCCCAGTTTCACCGCCACCATCGGCATCGACTTCAAGATCAGAACCATCGAGATCGAGGGCAAGAGAATCAAGTTGCAGGTCTGGGACACCGCCGGGCAGGAGCGCTTCAGAACCATCACCACCGCCTACTACAGGGGCGCCTCCGGTATCATCCTCGTGTACGACGTGACAGACGAGCGCACGTTTGAGAATGTGAGAAACTGGTTCCAGACCGTGCACCAGCACGCCAACGACGACACGCAATTGATCCTCGTCGGCAACAAGAGCGACGAGACCGACCTCCGCGTCGTGCAGTACGACCAGGGTGCCGCCTTGGCCAGCGAGTTGGGCATCCCATTCTTGGAGGCCAGCGCTAAGACCAGCGATAACGTGGACGAGTTGTTCTTCCAGTTGGCCAGAATCATCTTGGAGAAGAACAAGGACTCCTTGAACGCCGCCGAGGGTAACGGTGGTGTCAACGTCGGTGCCTCCACCAACTCTGGCTCCAGCGGTTGTTGTTAAACTCTTTTGATTGCTCTCTTTTTGATTGGTTGGTAAAGGGGCTTGACTTACGGGGAAATTGTTCATCCATGTGTGGTACTCTATACCATCTTCTCTGGCCTGTCTGGTGTTACAGCCTTCACTCCCCTCGTCTCTTGCCGCCTTCCTCTTTCTCATCTCTTATTCACTTCCTAATGCTCATTTTGTCAACGATTTATACATCTCTATCTCTTCGTCTTATTCCTTTTTTTTGTCTGATCTTTTGTGTCTTTTCTGGTTTTATCTAATGGAATTGCTATTACATCTCAAATATTTGTCTTCTTGGTGTTTATTCTTGGAATAAAGGAAGATGCATGTAAAAGTATACGCTTTTGTAGTATACCGTGTCGCGTATGGGTATGTAGGGCATCCCATAGTACACAGGCACAGGCCATTTACAACTACCAAGCATGCGCTACAAGGCTACAACGTCTCTGAATAAATAGCGTATGTGTTGAATGGATGAGAATCCGAATAAATAGAATAAATAGTGGTCTGAAGGGCCAAAGAAGCTCCTTCTTAAGTATAAGTAGTAGTACGATAAGAGGTCAACTCCCCATTTGCAGAAATCCAAGGACTGCAATCAGATCTTCTTGCCGAAGTAGACCCACTGGTCCTCCAAAGGCTTGTCTTCAAGCTCGTCCCAGGCCTCCCAGTCCTTGACCTTCTTGGCCAACTCGAGCTCTTCAGCAGCCTGCATCAACAACTCTTCAACGAGGCCGTTACCAATCTGCGTCTCAATCTGCGCAACCTCATCGTTCTGCTCCACAATTTCGAGTCTCTTAGCGGTGAAGTTCATGACCGACTTCTTGTAAACGCTGTCGTTTGGGAGCTCGTTGTGGCAGAACTCCAGCGTGGCCCTGTACACCTCGGCGAGCGCTGGTCTTGGGTTTGGGTGCTGGTAGATGCCCGTGATACCGGTTGGGTTGCCCGTGGCGGACTTGACGAGGACGTGTGCAGATCTGAGGGCTCTGGCGACTCTCATTTTCGGTGTGCGGTGTGCGGTTGTCTTGCTGTTCCGCTGTTCTGCTGTTCTGTGTAGCCAGTCTCCGAGTCTTTGTGCTACGGTTTCGCTCGTTACCCCCACTTTCGTGGAGAGGAAGTTGTAGCCTTTTTTTTTGGTACGCGCACTCTTACAGTCTCCATCATATCTATTACTCACCTCACAGGACCCCAATTTAAGCGTGCCCTCCTGCTCTCCTGTGCTGGATCTCCCATATCCGCCGGATGCTCGCCAAGCAAAAGATGAAAGAGCTCGAGACAACAGAGCTCACCGTCCCGGCAGCAGAGGACTTCAGCGGAGCCTTCAACGAGGAAGATTATGTTGATGCTCCACCGGACGGAGGTTATGGCTGGGTGTGCTGTGCCTGTGTCAGTGCCATGAACTTTGCGACTTGGGGTGCCAATGGTTCTTTTGGTGTGATGCTCTCCTTCTTTTTGGAGAATGACGAGTTCCCTGGCGCCACTGCTACGGACTATGCCCTGATTGTCGGGCTGATGAACTTCTTCACACTGGCCACAATGTCCCTTGCCTCGATAATGCTCTTCAAACTCGGGTACAAGCTCACTGTGACCATCGGAATCGTGATACAACTCGCGGCTTACATCGGTGCTAGCTTTGCCACCACCGTTGGCCAGCTCCAGGCGACACAAGGAGCCCTTTTAGGTCTATCATTTGGTATCATCTTTGGTGCAAATTCTATTGTCTTGCCCTCTTGGTTCTTGAAAAGAAGAGCTGTGGCCAACGGATTTTCCCATATGGGCCTGGGTCTTGGTGGTATGACTTTCTCATTGGTGAACAACGCACTGATACAGAAGACTGGTGATCAACGATGGGCTCTCAGGGCGTTGGGAATCATCTCCACGTTCATTTGTGTCGTTACCATGTTCTTGGTCAAAGTGAGGACACCAAAGAACTCGCAATTCAAAACAGAAGAAACGACTGTGAAAGACATTCTTAAAGGAGTTTACGATTGGAGATTGGTCAAGTCTTACCCTCTTCAACTCGTGACGCTGTGGGCATCATTTGCCACCATGGCATACACCATCTGTCTCTTCTCTCTAGCCAACTACGCCGTATCTCTTGGACTCTCTTCTGACCAGGCCACAATCATCACCGTTGTTTTCAATTTGACTCAAGGATTTGGCCGTCCATTGGTTGGCATTCTTTCGGAGATCGTCGGTCGTGTCAATTTCACCATGATGGCAGTGGCTTACACTTGTGTTTTGGTCTTTGTGTTTTGGATCAACTTGACCAATTACGCCTCTCTTGTTGCATTTGCAGTGATGTTAGGTCTCTTCTGTGGTGTCTCGTCTGTTAATGTCGTGCCATTAACAGTGGATGTCGTTGGGTTAAACAAGTTCCCTGCTGCTTTCAGTTATGTTAACCTCTTTATTGGTTCCTCCGTGTTGGTCTCTGAAATGATTGCATTGGAGTTAAGAGACTACACTTTGAAGGACAGGAATCCTTACTTCCATTGTCAGATATTTGTTGGGTGTGTTTACTTTGTTGCACTCCTCCTCTTGATCCCCTACAGAGAGTGGAGAATCCGAAGAATGATGAACCAGTTGAAAGATTCCGGATCGTTGGACCAAGAGACACGCAAGCTATATTCCCAGCTAAGTACGGAAACTGGCTTGAAAGCATGGCTTTCCAGGGCCTTCCACCACGTCAAGATCTAGTCAAGATCATGACCATTCATTTGTTTACTAATTTACCCTTACGACCAGACTAATCTACCGCGAGCGATTCTCGATTCTCTACGTAGAAGTTAGGGCCCATCGATGAGGACTAAAAGTCAAGCTGGCGAAATTTTGAAATGACGTCGTCCGCCGTCGACGTAATCATATTTAGCACTTTTTCGACCCCAGTGTTTGACTGGGGAAGTTCGATCGCCTTCGACGGAAGTCCGGTGGCCATGCGCTGGTCTCATTGGTCTCAGCTGTGATTGTGATTGCACCGCTTGGAACCTGGACCTTATCGCTACTACGTAGTACTACTTGGTCGGATCGATCGCTTCGAGTTGCCATCAGCGCCAATAACTGTTCACAGTTCACAGCGTCGGGCCCGACTCCCGAGTCCCTCCCCGCTAACCCCGAGCCCTCAAGTTCCCTATACTTTACATGATAAAAAAAAACTCCCTTGCAGTTTCCACGTCGCTGTTTCTAGTCAAGTGCCAGCGTGCGCAGTTTTATCACCCGTGAAGGGTGAAGGCACTCGAATTGCAAAGACCGGAGTAGTCAGTGGGAAGGAGGTGACTTCAGTGGCCTGGACACAGCACCTAATATTCAGGGCTCGCCTTCGGACCCCCGCCTTCGCCCTCCCTTGACGGAACTCCGGTATGTAGTAGGTGACCGTACGGCCTACAGTGCGCGCTCTCGATGTCCATTGCTCATACATCCTATAGGCACTATATAAGAGTCTCTGCCTGCTCTTCTGTGCTGGATTTGTACTGTCCGCCAGGTGGTCTCAAAGAAAAAGATGAAGGAGCTCCAGACGACAGAGCTCACCGTCCCTGCTGCAGAGGACTTCAACGGTGCCTACAACGAGGAGGACTATGTGTCGATGCTCCACCAGACGGAGGTTATGGCTGGGTGTGCTGTGCCTGTGTCAGTGCCATGAACTTTGCGACTTGGGGTGCCAATGGCTCTTTTGGTGTCATGCTATCTTTCTACCTGGAGCACGACGAATTCCATGGTGCCACTGCAACGGACTACGCTTTGGTTGTGGGGCTGATGAATTTCTTCACACTGGCCACAATGTCTCTTGCCTCGGTAACGCTCTTCAAACTCGGGTATAAGCTCACTGTGACCATCGGAATCGTGATACAACTCGCGGCTTACATCGGTGCTAGCTTTGCCACCACCGTTGGCCAGCTCCAGGCGACACAAGGAGCCCTTTTAGGTCTATCATTTGGTATCATCTTTGGTGCAAATTCTATTGTCTTGCCCTCTTGGTTCTTGAAAAGAAGAGCTGTGGCCAACGGATTTTCCCATATGGGCCTGGGTCTTGGTGGTATGACTTTCTCATTGGTGAACAACGCACTGATACAGAAGACTGGTGATCAACGATGGGCTCTCAGGGCGTTGGGAATCATCTCCACGTTCATTTGTGTCGTTACCATGTTCTTGGTCAAAGTGAGGACACCAAAGAACTCGCAATTCAAAACAGAAGAAACGACTGTGAAAGACATTCTTAAAGGAGTTTACGATTGGAGATTGGTCAAGTCTTACCCTCTTCAACTCGTGACGCTGTGTGCATCATTAGCCACGATGGCTTACGCAATCTGTCTCTTTTCTCTATCCAACTATGCCGTATCGCTTGGATTTTCTTCTAACCAGGCCACAATTATCACCGTTGTTTTCAATCTGAGTCAAGGCTTTGGTCGTCCACTGGTTGGTATCCTCTCAGAGATTTTTGGCCGTGTCAATTTCACCATGATGGCAGTGGCTTACACTTGTGTTTTGGTCTTTGTGTTTTGGATCAACTTGACGAACTATGCCTGTCTTGTGGCATTTGCTGTTCTCTTGAGACTCTTTTGTGGTGTCTCGGCTGTTAATGTCGTTCCATTAACAGCGGATGTCGTTGGGTTAAACAAGTTCCCTGCTGCTCTCAGTTATGTGGACTTCTTTGTTGGTGCCTCAATACTGGTTTCGGAAATCATTGCCCTGGAATTAAGAGACTACACTTTGAAGGACAGGAATCCTTACTTCCATATATTGTCAGATATTTGTTGGATCTGTTTATTTTGTTGCGTTTCTGCTCTTGATTCCCTACAGAGAGTGGAGAATCCGCAGAATGATGAATCAGTTGAAAGATTCCGGATCGTTGGACCAAGATAAATGCAAATTATACGCCCAGCTAAGTACGGAAAATGGCTTGAAGGCATGGCTTTCAAGGGCCTTCCACCACGTCAAGATCTAGTCAAGATCATGATCCTTTATTTGTTTACTAACTGATCTACCGGCCTTAAGACCAGCTGATGAATCTCATAAATGCCTTTCTAAATTCCCGTATGATTCTGTAGGCCGTGCAGCTGGAGGTATAACTATATCTAGTAGACAGCTAGCTACATGTTACGTTAAACACTAGAGCCTTCGAGATCTCCAAAAAAACAAGTCGTCAGTTAAATTAATTTACACATACACTATCATCATCAAAATAAACGCACCAGAATCGCTTACGGGATCAACGTGCCAAGTTCAACTTCCAACCCAATTGGTTAGTGATCTTGAAATAGTCAACATAGACTTGACCATTGTTGTTCAATTCCCACACTTTCTGGATGACAATCCAGATCTTCTCATAGGAACTGAGGTAACCACACAGTTTGATCAAGCTTTCGAAAAAGCCCTTCACTTCTTCTCTATCCTTTGCATCGTTGACACAGAGACCCAAGAGTAACATTGGGAAAGCCAGACTCTTCTTGAAGATCTTCTTATCAATGAGGAATCTCATGTCCTGTTTCAAGTTCATGGTGAGGAGTTCCACTTCTGGCACAACTGGTGGCAAGTTCTTGATAACCTGTCTCAGATATAACTGTGTGGCGATCTGCATGGCTTCGAAAAGTGTCAAATGATTCTCCAATTCTTCTCTAGTCTTCAACATCTTGACGATGCCCATATCCGGTTTACAGAAACTGAGCTCGTTATCCAGGTTGTTTGCCTTCTCGAGCATCTCTGCAATAATGTTGTAACGATCACAGTTGCCCATGGAGTCAGCCACAAACGCACCGATTCTGGATTGAATGTTGTTGTCGGTGGCAGCGGTCGTCTTCAAAGCGTTGTACTCCACCAGCACGGTCAATGTCTTACCAACCAAGCTCGTCAGTGGACGCATGGATCCTTGTAGCGGGTCGTGGATCAGCTCGTTGTCCGCTTTGAGCAGCTCGTTGTAGTCGTCCAGTGGGTAGAAGGTACCGTTCTCGTTGGACTGAGAGGCCATGATGTCGTAGTAAGCATAGCTCTCGGCAAGGAGCCGTCCCTCGATGGCGTAGTTGTCGAGCAGGTAGTAGAGTGTCCCCGGCATCGTGTTCATCATGTGGAAGCTCTTGGTGAAGAGCTCTGACCATATCGTGGTGTCGCCGAAGGAGATCTCCATCGAGACGAGCAGCATGTACGCCAGCATGGAGGAGATGAAGTTGAACTTGTTGAGGTTCTGCGCCTTGAGCTCGAGCTCGGCCTTGACGAAGCTGATGAAGCCGTCGTATTCGTCGTCGTGGCTCTGGTAGTCGGCGCTGTGGCTCTTCCTGGTGCGGCACCCCCACGAGATGAGGCAGTAGAGCACCGCCTTGTCCTTGAGCGCCATGGGCACGTAGAGGCGGATGAAGTGGTTGAACTCCTGCGGCAGCACAGACAGCTCGGGCAGGATCTCCTTGCAGAAGGCCTCGAGGTAGAGCAGCTCCTTGCGTGTCAGCGCGGTGGGCAGCTCCAGCACCAGCAGCGGCTCCGGCTCGTGCGATGCCTCCATGTCCAGGTCGAAGCTGAAGTCCATCGAGCGGATCTCGAGCAGGCGCTGGAGCTCCGGGTCCTGCCACGGCGTCAGCAGTTGCAGTAGCGCGCTGTCCGGGAGGATGTCTCTCCAGGGCACAGACGACACGCTGCGCTCCTGGTCCTCGGGCTCGTCAAAGTCGTCGTCGACGCCGTACTGGCACACCAGGTTGCGCTTGTAGCACCCGGTGCAGATGGGCTTTATCTCGTCGCACTTCTTCTTGCGCTTCTTGCAGTTGGCGCACCCGGCCCGTGAGCGGGTGGCCTTCTTGGGCTTTGTGACCTTGTGCTCCATCGGCCCGTTGTGTCCTGTCTTTGTTGTGTTGATGGAGCGTTGGTCGGCGGCTAATCTGGGCTCAAATTGAAAAGCCGGCGTTCGCGTTCCGTCAACACTCACATCAACGCGTCTTACTCTTGCCCCCGCTGTCCATCTCACACAGAAACAGAGCAAGAAACAAACCCCATGTCGTTCGAGGCAGTGATCGACTCCCAGGAGAACAAGCTTCTGTGGTGCCGCTGTCTCCACGCTCTCGCCGCGCTCTCAGACGACATCTCCTTCGTGTACACGCCCACGCTGCTCATCGTCTCGGGCAGAAACACTGGCGATACCACCTTCATGGACGTCTCCTTCACAAGGTCTTTCTTCAAGAGTTACAAGTTTGACTCTACTGGTGTTGAGGAAGGACTCGCGATGTATAACGGTGCGGAGGCGTATGGCCTCATGGTGCGCTCCAAGCTCTTGTCGATGCTATTCAAGAAGCACGAAGACGAAGTTGATCAGTTCAAATTGGTCGTTGATGCACGCGAGAATTGTCCACTGAACTTGAAGTACCGTCTCCAGATCGACGTCATGACCAAATCATCCATCTTGAAAAGATTCACCCCTTACTACAACCCATCCGCTCCCATAGTCACCAGACTCGCTGAAGTCTACAAGAACTCTCTTCTCCAGCAGAAACGAACAGGGGTCTACCAAGGAACAAACTACATTATGATGAGCAACGCAATGCTGAAAGGATTCTTGGAGAACGCTGGCACTTCAACAGAACACTTGAGATTTGAAGTCAATGCTCAACGATTCAGCATCACTGCTTTCACAAGAGGTGTCTACATCAAAGAAAAAGAGATCCTCAAGCAACCCATGGCAGTCAATATGCAATTCAGATCCGAGGACTTACATGCATTAGAGATTGGTAATGATGACAACAACATTGTGATAAGACTCAGAGATTTCAAAAACTTCTTATCGTTGGCCCATCAAGGTGAAGTGACAGAATGTTATTTCAAAAAAGCTGGAGACCCAATCCTATTTGAGATGTTGAAAAACAACGTTACGATTCAATTGGTTCAAGATACAGATGGTGAAGGTCACATTACCAATGACCAACAACCAAGAGTGAGACACAAGCCTGTTGCTCCACCGTTACAACGCGTGCAAACAGATGAGTCCCTCGTATCGATGAGATCTACAAACAAGAGATTACCGTCAGTGGAACAAGACCCAGAACAAGAAAAAGGGCGACAGCCTCTGTTTGTCCAAGATGAGGATCAACCAGATCACGAATTGTATCGCGATGAAGGCGGTATGGAGGTACCGAGCTTGCCTCTATCTCCTACAAATCAACAGCCACCAACACAATCACAGGAGGAAGAAAGGATTACATGGGGAGATCCAGCCAGTGAAACGCTCTCCATAAAGAGGTTATTGAACACAAGGAAACAAATCATCGAAGATTCAAGGTCTCAATACTTGGAATCTATCAAGAAGCAAAAATTGGAAAAGAAACAGCAAGAATTTAAAGATCAAACTCCGGAATCGGATGAATTGGGGCCAACTCAAAACGTTCCAAAAGTGAAGGGACTCTTTGGCTAATGAGAAAATGTAACGAGTAATTTATTTGATTTCTTGTAAAAGGGCATGGGGAAGGTCGTAAACAGGGGGGGGGGGGGTCATTGAGCAATAACGATAAAAAGGGAAAGAAACAACTATTAAAATCGAATCACAAACTCTTTACTTAGTGGCGACAGCGGCGGCGACAGCGGCACCAACACCAGCAGCCTTCTCCTTGTCAGCAGCCTCCTTACCACCCATGTACCAGTAGTTCACCCATCTGTAAGCCTGAGCGGTCTGAGCTGTGGAATTGATGACATGACAGCCAAAGAGCAAGAAGTTTCTTGGAGACACGGCAAGGGCATATCTCATGAAGACACCAGAGTACAAGATCAAAGAAGCGGTCATTGAGCCCGAGATGGTCTCCGGGTCCTTTTTCAAGTCATACACGGCGGCAATTGGGATACCAAAGTTAGAGGCTGGACCCCAGAAATGAGTGGTGAAGAGGTACCTGTAGTTTGGGGTTAGTTATATGCATTTTGAAAGTTCGTATCTCAGCCGAAAACTCACTTGAAGTTCTCCTTGTTCAACAAGGTGGACGTGATGGACTGGGTCACCTTCTGGGTAGCGGCACGGTTCACCTGCTGCGACATCTTGTGGGGGTTGGGATGGTTGTTGCGGTGCTCCGGTTGCTGGTTGATCGTGATCCCGGTGGTCAGTTGATGGCTTTTTTTCGCCCGGCTCTCTGTCGTGTGGGGAGCGCTCAGTCAGCCCCCCACGGAAAATTGATGGTAGGCCCCACGCGAATCGAATGGGTTCGCGGATATTCGCGACCAGGAGATTAGCGGGCTTACACAAATCTCCAGCCGCCGTCGCGATGCTTGTGCACCCGTTACCTTGCTCTTTGCGCCTTTGCGCCTGCCTTCGGACGGAATCTCGGTGGATCCTTGCTGCGTATATATAAGAGAGGACCCCGTTGGGCAGTGGACACCCCTTTATGGCCTCTGCGATCTTGCTACTCAATTGGCACTTCAAACCAACCACAAATCACTGAACAATGCCTGACAACACACAGCTAACCATCACACTCAACGACGGCAACGTGATGCCCCAGCTCACGCTCGGTACCCCAGACTTGCCAGAGGAGTACCCATCTATCAAAGAAGTGATCAAGGAGTTTGTCAATCAGGGCTTCAGATCAATTGACACGGCTTGGTTCTACGGCTCTGAGCCATACATTGGTGAGGCCCTCAAGGAGCTGTTCGAGGAAGGTGTTGTCAAGAGAGAGGAGTTGTTCATCACCACCAAAGTTTGGCCTGCCTTGTGGGACAGAGCCGAATTCTCTGTCAAGAAGTCTCTCAGCGACTTGGGACTGGACTATGTCGATTTGGTTCTCCACCATTGGCCAGCCTGTTTCTACGGTACTGATGCTCAAGGTTTGCCAAAGATCCCAAAAGACGATAAGGGTGCTGTTAAGATCGACCACGATGCCGATTGGTTGACCACTTACAAGCAGATCACTGAGTTGCAAAAGAAAGGCTTGACCAAAAGTGTTGGTGTCTCCAATTACAGCGAGGAATATCTTCAGCGTGCCATTGACGAGACTGGTGTTGTGCCAGCCGTGTTGCAGATTGAATTGCACCCTAGTTTGCCACAGTTGGACTTGGTCAAGTTTGCCGAGTCTAAGGGTATTAAGGTAGCCGCTTATTCTCCACTGGGTCATTGGGGTGTGCCATTGTTGAAAGAACCAGGTGTGATCGAGATGGCTAAGAAGAAGAACGTTGACCCAGCATTCATCTGTTATGCTTTCCATACTTCCAGGGGAAGAGTTTGCATTACAAGAACCACCAAAGTTTCCAGGGTCAAGCAGTTGAAGGAAGTTGACATTCCAAAGCTCACTGATGAGGAATTGGATGAGCTTGACCAAATTGGTATCCAGAACCCAAAGAGATACATCCATGATGATTGGGGTGTCCAGATTGGGTTTGATCACTTCAAGAAGATGCCATCTTGGGAAGAGTGAACCCAAATGCTTAGACACGTAAATTATAGTACCAATTGAACTGGTCTGCTATTTCTAATATATAACATCTTCAAAATCATTTGTAGTAGTACAGATCTCCCGGGCACTGACGTAAATACCAATGGCTTGAATGATATGTGTCAATCATGTTGCCCTTGGTCAAAAAATTCCCCCCCAAAAAAACACTCCAGAAACTGCCTTGTGTTCTGTGAGATGAGCTTTCGGAGAGGACCGACACACGCAGCCCACCTCTATAGTGTGTTTTTTGCCTATTACCCACCCATATCGTTATAATGGACCTCATTTATGGGAAAAGAAGTTCGGGAAACGGCCAAGAAGACTCTTCAAAGAGGCCCAAGTTGAACAGCACTGGTGACTTGCCTATTCATTTACCGAACCTTCCGACACAGATCTTTGGTTCTACGAGTGATTCCAAGTCGACAGAGTCAAAGAAGAGCATTGGTGAGGCTATCTCTGAGAAGCAGAACTCAGGTCTGCCGGCCGCTGGATCAGATGTTGCTCTCGAGTCAAGGGCCGACATTGATGAGTGGATTAGAAAGAGAAAGGAGAACTGGATGAAGAAGATCTCCAACAGACGGGCGGGAAAGAAAGAAGACGAGAAGCACGAGGATACCACTGAGAAGGGTGATGCTCCACCGAACCCGCAGGATGCCACCAGTAAGCCACAGCCAAAACCTGTTCACTCACAGAAGAAGGACTACAGACAGAATAGCCAAAAGGGCAATGGCCACCAGAATCAGACGAACCGAAACTCACAGCACAGATCATCAGACCACCATCCGCAAAGTTCCCAGAGAAGTAGAGCACAGGCGCAGAGATTCAACCTCAACAATGCGCTGATCCAGAGAGAGCTCTCGAGGGAGAACACCAAGATCCTCGACGTGATAAAAGAGCTGTTCGACCGCGGTGCAGTGCCCAAACCGTGAGTATCTGACACTGCTTCAATAATGACGTGACATGACTGATGAAAGAAGACACGTAGTACTTAGTTGTGCAACTATCAAAAACAGCCGAGCATGAGTGTCGCGTGGTGTCTGGGTGTGCGTTCCGGGGCCCGAGCACTGCTGTAAACAATTGATCGCGTGTCACAACTTCGCCACCTGACAAATGGGACCCGCAGCGCCACCGATCAACACCTTCCCGTTGAGCCACGGACCCGCTGATAAGACCACTGTCACCGCCCGGAATGAGGCTCTCTGCCATTGCTCTTTGTACGTTAGCCGCCCGCTGTGGCGCCGAGGAGCTCTTCTCGATCCACACCGACGAGCTCATCGGAAACGAGTGCTGCGACCTCACATACGCCCAGATCAACACCGCCAACACCAGGGTCCGGCCACGCGTCGCACAGCTCGTCGAGGAGGACTACTTCAAGCACTACAAGTTCAACATCGACATGAACTGCCCTTTCTTCGAGTGCCAGAGCATCTGCTTCTCTCCCGGCTGCCAGCTTGACCTCGACGTGCACTCGCGGGACTACGACTACGACATGGACAACGACTTGGGCAACTTGGACGAGGACTCCTTTTTGGACTCGTTGTGCCCGAGGGACGATGAGAACCACGTCTTGAGCGACCACGAGTGGTGTGAGTTCAACGACAAGAACGGTGTCATCATCGACATCACGAGAAACCCGGAGCGTTTCACCGGATACATCCCAACGCCCGAGCAGAACATCTGGGGAATGATCTACCAGCATCACTTGGACGGCGAGTGTCCTAAAGAGCAGCAAGTGTTCTACCAGATCATCTCCGGTTTCCACAGCTCCGTCTCAACACATTTGTCAAACGAGTACTATAACAACATCACAAACAACTGGGAGCCAAACCTCGAGTTGTTCGAGTTCAAAGTCGGTGATCACCCTGAGAGAGTCGTCAACATTTACTTCAATTACGCCATGATCTCTCGTGCCATCTTGAAGTTGAAACCATACCTCCCAGAGATCACGTTCAACCAACACAATTCCGCCAATAATCAAAAGATCAAGTCTGAGATCAAGAACATCATCCGTGAATTGCCTCGTGATTCCAATCTGTTCAACGAGAATTTGATCTTCCAGGACCAGGACATTAGAGACGATTTTAGAATGAAATTCAAAAATGTTACCAAATTGATGGATTGTGTCACTTGTGATCGTTGTCGTCTTTGGGGTAAGATTCAATCTATGGGTTACGCCACTGCTTTAAAGATCTTGTTTGAGAATCCAAAGGCAGTCAAGTCATTACAAAAGAACGAGATTATGAGTTTGTTCAACACATTTGACAGATTGACGAAGTCGATCCAATCAATTCAAAACTTCAACCATTTGAAAGCTCTCAGAGACCAACCATCACACGACAATGACGAATTTAAAGCACCAACGCTCGATGACTACGATGAAGATCTTCTTTCTGAAGAATTCCACAGTGCTGGAAATGATGAGGAACTAGACACAAGATCATCATCTGAAAGTGTATCGATCAAGGGTGCTTTTTATGAAGAATTGAATGCAGTTTGGGGTGCCCTCAAGTTCATTGGATCTAGCTACATCAACTTGCCTTGGAACTTGAAGAACTTCTTATTGTACCATCTGAACATCTTGTGGAACTCTTTCATTGGTAATACCATGTTCAACGCAGAGAAGAATGAAGAGTATTTGCACAGCATTATCGTGTAACGGTACAACCACACACTCACAAAAGATAGAGACAGATCTGCCTCTTATACAAAAGGGTGGCTTTCCATCCAAATTACACCACGAATTCTCATGATCAATTGATAAAGTTTTTTATATATGAACAAGTTAACTGTACGTTGTTTCCATCAATGTGTGTTTGACGTAGAACACAGAACACTCAGAAGAGCTGGCGACATTGTACTTCTGAAAGTGCATGTTCAGTACATCTATGTCAATTTGTACATGGCACTGCACCCTACACCTTCCACAAGGGGCTTCTAGGTTCCTTATCATGTAACACGTTAATTTATCATTAAAAAAAGGCGGCCAAGCAAGCAGAAGGGTCATCACATGGCCATGGAAGGGGCAGCAGGGGTAATGACAGGAGCACTTGAGCTATCCGTTTTCTTAGCTCTCTTTTTGTATGGCTTTCTCTCTTTACCAGACTTGGTGTATTTTCTCTTCGGTCTGTTTGGATCCCCGTTCTTCTTTGCGTTCTTACGTTCTTTTTTCTCTGGTCTTGAAGCTGTGTTGACGGAGCCATCGGGGTTTGTGGTGTTTTGTGTGCCGTCTTCACCAATATCTTCATCGTCGTCCTCATAATGTGTGTTCTTCAAACTCTTGCCCTCAGAGTTATCAAACTGCTTTCTTGCCTCAGAAATGCTCTTTTGAAGATCAAGCAACTCCAAGAGTCTTCCAAACTTGATAGGATCTTTCCTCAACGCAAACTTGAAGTCATCAACACGAATCTTCTGACGGCGTGTCACTTTGGCGAAAGCTGCAGCGTCGTGGCATAAGTCAATGATGTAATTCGTCACGATATCTTCAACTGCGTCCACGGTTTCTGGTAATGGGTCTTCAACGTCTCCATATGCGTACAAGAGAGACCGCACGTCGTTTGTGAACAGTTTTGTCTTCTTTCTTCGCTTCTCAACGTTAGACATTGTGAACTAATGGTGTTAGTTTTCCAGGGGTTCTTGTGTGGTTTGTTGGCTGAGTTGTTGTTTGCTGTTGTGTTTGAGCCCAGCTAGCTGCTATTTGGTGTATGTTTTTTGTTAAGAGCCCTGGCCTGAGTAAGTCACGTGACTGTTTCTGCGTGCCCCTACCAAGTGTGGCCGTACCGAGATCTTTCGACTGCATATAGCATGCAAACTAAACATCAACAAAATCCGGTATAGTGTAGTGGCTATCACAGTTCGCTCTCACCGAGCAGACCGGGGTTCGATTCCCCGTTCCGGAACTTCTTTTTTTGTCTGCCTTGTACAATTTTTGGTAAAGCTATCCCGCTTCTAATTGGCTCCTCCCCTTTCTTTTGGAGATCCTGGCACGGTTCCTCCTCTGGAAAAAGATGAGCGCAAATTTTTAAACAGGAAATTATCGCGGAGATGAAAGCCAAAAAAGTTTGAAAATCTTTTGTAAAAGACGAGGGTTCGATTCCGTGTGTCGGAAGTATTTTTCTCAAATTTTTATCTACAGTGTGTGAGTGTCTTAGTGTATTTATATTCGGTCAATGGTCCTTTTCTGTTTATTAATCAGTAGTGTGCATGGGTTTCCCTACTTTGGAGCGTCACAATACACGTTTCTGATACTTATAAGTAGGGTCCCTCGTCCCTCCCTTGTCTCCTGTCCCCGGTGCTCAAGGCAGACAATCAATTCAGGGTCGCAGTGAGCTTTGAAACTCGGTAAAAGTTGGCGACTAACAAAAGAAATGGCTCGAGATCGGTATATTCTCATTTTGGCTGTTTATATGCCATTTCAACGTCACTTAGGGCCGTCCATCCACCAGTCAATAGCTTACTCATGGCGTGCGCGCGGGTTGTTGATTTGTAAAAATCGAAATAAACCACTTCATGTCATCAAACAAATAAAATGGTAACATAAGTGGAAACACCGTTTGCCGTGGGAATTCGGCATCAGAAATACAACAGCTGTGTTTCCCGGAGCCACTTTCCACCTGACGCCCTTTTCAACGCAACCGCCAGCCGCCCCGCTGCGTGTGCCGCCCATGTCCTTCACCACACACGCACACATCATCACCACGATGGAGTACGAGGACCCGCCATCGCCCAAGAGCCGCAAGAAGAAGACCAAGACGTTCACAGGGTGCACGACCTGCCGCTCCAGGAAGATCAAGTGCGACCTGGGCAAGCCCTTCTGCAAGCGCTGTGAGAAGAGCGGCCTCGTGTGCCAGGGCTACCAGATCCAGCTCTGTTGGTCTCGTCCCATCCAGTTCGACAAGTTCGGGTACCAGCTCCGCACAGACGCCATCGATGAAGACGAGGAGATGAAGGGCTTCCAACGGCGTAACATCGAGTTCGTGCGCTACGACAGAGAGTACGAGACCTACGACGAGATGGACAGGGACCTGGGTCTCCTCCACAGTCCGGATTACTCGCTCATTGAACACACTCAGACGTGGATGCAAGGCCCATTCGGTGTCTTTGAAGGCCTTGTCGACGTTCCAACAGATGTCCTTCGCAAGAGGCGCAAACTTTCCAAGAAAAAGTACAAGCAGCTGGAGAGTGAGGATAATAGCAGGTCTAACTCACTCAGGCACCCAGACATCATGAACACTCACCAGGAACACCTGGCCCTGTCAGAGACTCCGGGCAGCACACCACAAGCACTCAGTAACACAGTCAACAGTACTAAGCTGACACCAGTTGATGTCCAAGGTGGTGCCACGAGCCAGCTCGGATGGCAGCCAGGTAACCTATTTGAAGACCAACTGAAGATCAACCACGAGTGGCTCTCCAATGAGCTCAGATTTGATGCTCTCCTATCCGCCACGGCTGCTAATTCTAAGGAGCAAACAAGGCTGTTCACGGACTTCCTCTATCCCGGCCAAGGTGGGCAGCAAGCACAAGGTCAAGGTCAAGTCGGGTCTATTGGCAACGGCAGTAACACTGCTTCGCAGTCCCAGGCTAATGGAACTACGCCGATCGCATTAGGCACCCCTTCATATTTCCAAACAGGGTCAGAAATCATCCCATTCGATCCTGAAGTGTTCAATGTCTTGAGACCGAACGCTCATAATGGTCAACAGGCTCCACCAATGAATCGCAAAGCTACTGAAGAAAATCTCAAGAAGAATGACATCTTGATCCAAACATCAGAATCACACATGCCCGAAAATGTCATCAAGATCATTGAAACTCCTGTTTTCCCACCATTGGCTCCATCTTTGAACATCCCAACAACTGGACTGAGAATTAGTTCTTTGACAAGATTCCTCTTGGATCATTACTTTGTTCATGTGGCAGATCTAATGACAGTCGTTGTATTCCCACAGAATCCTTGGAAGACAATCTATTTTCCTCGTGCTGTGAGAGCATTGGGTGATTTAGCTGCTATGGGACGCTCTTCAAATTCAAGAATGTCCTTGTTGAATGCCTTGCTGGCTGTTTCTTGTTTCAACTTACAGTCAAAGTTCGAGAAAGGTTCTACAGAGATGAAGTTCTTCTTAAACCTTGGAATTGATTTCAGAGCTCAAGCTAGTTCCTTTTTGAAGAAAATGGTCAAGACCGAACTCGGTCCAAATGGAGTCAAAACTGAGAAATACAAAGACGTGGTCACCGCTATGTTGTCCATGAACACTATTGACGTTGTTTGGGGCACTATGGCTGATTGTCAGTACCACCTATCATTGTGTGGAGATTACATTGCCAAGAGAATCAAAGAGAGGCCACATCTGAGTAACAAGGCCAAATCGTTGCATAGGATTTTCTCTTTTTTGAAATTGCTTCAAGACTCTACCAATTTCCAAAACTTATCACAGATCACCAATGAAGAGAAGAACAAATTCTTCAAAGGACTGGCTTCTTCGAACAACGATAGGGGAACTAATGGTGGTTACAGAGAATGTATTGACTTTGATGATGGTCTCATTGGGATTGAGTTCAGTCTTTCTGAAGCGTCAGTTGATCCATACCATGAACCAAACTTCATTGATTACAGTACATCTACAGCCAAGAGTGGTAAAGAAGTGATGTTGACTGAGGCATTGTACGGGATGCCAAACTCACTGATACTCATCTTCAGTGAATGTGTCAAATTGGCCAAGCTGAAGTATCATGTTGAAAAAAGTGGCGATAAAGATGATTTGGCACAGTTCGAAAAGTACTGTGATATTTGTGAAAAGAAGTTACTGGAATGGAAATCTGAATGGAGGTTGAAAGACGGTACTGGAGAGTTCTTCACAGAGATGCACGAGGGTTTGCACCACAACAGTGAATCATTCCGTAATGGTGTCATTGTCTACTTCTTCACCATGGTTCGTGGCATGGGCGATGCTCATTTACAGAAATATTGTGCTTCTGCCATTGACCACTTGGAGAAGATCCAGATCAACTCCGATCATAACACCATCTTCCCTTTGTTTTGGCAAGGCTTCATCACTGGTTGTTCTGCTACAGGTGCTGACCTCCATGTCAGATTCAGAGACTGGGCAGCACAGTTGGCTAGTGGAGGAGTTGGCAGTTATTGGGGAAGTCGGCAGATTATGTTTGAGGTTTGGAGAAGACGCAAAAATGGAGAAGACAACGACAATTGGCTGAGTGTGCATAAGGACTGGGAGATGAATGTGATGCTTGCCTAATTCGAAATGCTTTAATGAAAGTCTGCATGTATTATTTGACCCTGGTATAAATTGAAACAAATTGATAGGTCGATATAGAAGAGCCAAACATATATGTATGTAGTAGACGGTGACGATGACTAGTCGCATCTCTTCAGTCCCAACAGCTCAGCGGACCCCCAACAAGCGGCTCAAAGATCACACGAGCCGCACAGTCAGATACACAGGATCACGACACATCGGAACAATGGTAAATCGGTGCGCCTCATAGGACAAAAGCGTTGGAAAGTGCAACCACAAAGCCCGTGAAGGGAGAATTTGGTGCAGTGCAGTGAGAATCTATGAATCAAGACGACTCCCGCGATGACTCCCCGACTCCCCGGCCGTTTTGACTCATGACTCCTCGATTGTTTCCTAATGCGGGAATTTATGTGAGTCTGCCCATCAAAAAAAAACAGTCCAGACTCCAAATGTGCCAACAATGAGTCCCAGTGAAAAAGGTGCCAACGGTATAAATAGTGGCTCATCTGCTGCTCTCGATGGACTTCTGCGTGTCACTTGGAACAATTCTCCACCACCAATCAAGCACAGTATGAGCGATCTAGAGGAGAAGTCGTCCATCGTTGTGTCCCAGGACCAGGAGCAGCACCTCGACCAACTGTCACATGAAGAGAACCAGTTCACAGAGGAAGAGCTCGCCCGCCTGGAGAAGATATACGTCAAGTTGGACCTGAGAATCATCCCAGCGCTGTGGTGTCTCTACTTCTTGACCTCCTTCGGTTCTTCTGCCTACGGTAACACCTTGACCATGAACACCACTGCCGGCCACTCTTTGATCCAGTCTTTGGGCCTCACTTCCAAGGACACTTCCACCGCATCTGCCCTTTACTACGTCGGTTACATCATCTTCGATGTGCCAATGAACATGGCCATGACCAAGTTGGCTCCACAGGCCTGGTTGTCACGTATTGTGATCTCTGTTGGTTTGGTGTACTCCTGTTATGCTGCTTTGCACAGTGCCGGTGCCATCATCGCTATCAGATTCATCTCAGGTATGTGTGGTGCCGGTACGTGGCCAGGTATGTCGTACTACATCTCATTGTGGTACCCTCCTCACAGAATGACAAGAAGAATCGGTTACTACTTCACCGCTGCCCAGATCAGTGCTGCCGTTGCCGGTTTGGTGTCTGCTGGTTTCCAGAGGATCGATGGTAACAATGGATTGGAAGGCTGGAGATGGTTGTTCCTTGTCTACGGTATATTCACCATTGCAGTTGGTATTGCTCTTGCCGTTTGGTTGCCTGATAACCAGATTGACAGAGAATCCAGTCTCAGTTTCATGAGAAAGTTGAAATCTTTGAACGTTTTCCCATTGACTGAAGAAGAAAGACTGTTGCACGAGAGGGATATGGCTCCTTACAGAAAAGCTCTTTCTTGGACATGGAAAGATATTTACACCATCTTCTTGGATATCAAATTATGGCCATTGATCATGATGTACTTTGGTGTTGTTGGTACCGGTTTCGGTCTTGCCGTGTTCGGTACTACTTTGATCAAGTCTGTTTTGGGTGTCAGTTCCATTGATGTTTCCTTACTCTATGCCCCAATTTGGTTGTTTGACCTGGCTGCTATCTTGATTATTACACCATTCTCTGATATGTACAAGAAGCAAAGACCTTGGATTTTCTCTGGTGCTACCGTCATCATCATCGTGGGTCTTATCGTTTGTACCTATGCTGGTCCAAAATGGACTCGTTACGGTGGTTTACTCATTGCCGGTTTCGGTTTGGGACCAACTGTTCCAACGTGTATGTCTATGGCTGCTGAGATCTTTGGACGTAAATACGGTGACATTGGTGTTGCTGTGTCTGCTGCCTTGGTGTCTGGTTTGGGTAACTTGGGTTCCGTGACTGCCACATACGCTTTGTACTCTGGCTGGCCTGCCGATGCTGCGAGACAGTATGAGTACTCCAACATGATGCTTGTTGTGATTTGTGGTTTCTCTATCATCTCTGCTTGTGTGTGTGCGTTGTTCCAGAGAGTCATCAAGGACAAGAAGACTGTTTACTAAGGGATCATGACCTTGTCATGTTTTATAATGCATTTGATTTGTTAACTTTTGATCGCTTTGTCACATGTAGCCAACTCACCGCTATTTGCAGGCACACCGAACGTCGTCTAGCTTATAGCTACCTCAGGAACGTCATCTGGCACATATTCTAATATGCTTGCAATTTTGAGGTGATTATATATTTCTATTGATTTGTTGGCTATGGGTCTCCTCGCCTTCTAGTCACTTTAATGCCTTCACCAGATCGTATTCCCTTTGAATTGAATACTGGATATTTGAGCGAGACCTTTTCTTTCTCACGCGTGCGGCTATTTTCCAAATCGGGATAGCGCGGGGTATTAGCATCGTTTTTGTGTCATGAACTTTTAGCATCGTTTTTGTGGCACTTTTTGGAATCCCCCGGATATAAAAGGACCCCCGCCCACTTTTTTACTCTCTTCTTCTTACCACCCACTTCTCCCTCCTATCACCACAGCGATGAGACCGGTCCAACTCCCCTGGAAGCTTGGTCGACCCTCCGTTCCTGGCACTTTCCGCTGTCCCCTGTCGCATCGACCTCTTCATGGCACACACGCAGTTGATCACGGCCCATCCCCTTGGCCTTCCTGCTCCCAGGCTAGCGACACTTGTGCTGCATTCCCTGGTGGACTGATTTGTACGGTGGGGTTTGTGCCCTCCTATGCCCTTTACTTGTTCTAGGTGGGAGTGCACCATCCATCAATCATTGGTCTGTGTCTGTGTTGCTGCTACAAGGT
>JAKTOZ010000069.1:0-57308 GCA_030557345.1 Petasospora maritima
TCATACGAGAGGTGGACAACACAGACCTCTTCACACTGCTTGAGATGGAGGAGTTCCATGAGCTCTTCAGCAACTCACTGCGCTACATTGCCCCACAACCAGGCAAAGAACTCCAAAAGCTCTCTCTTGTTGAGAATGTCTACTCGCTCTACCGTTTCAGTGAGGAAGATCTGCATGGCTGCTCTACTGTCTTCATCAAGCTGAGAGGTACTTCAATACAGGCTGCTATGCCAAAGCTCATTGAGCTCAATGCTCACAAAGACGTCAGACTCCTCATCTCTTGTGGATCAGGATACGCACTTCGTTTTGAAATCAAGACTCCTGGAGGATCGTCCAAGACAACACTGCAATACCTGGAGCAGTTTCACCGCGTCTCTCTGTGTGTTCGTACAAAAGGCGGGTTTTTGTCATTAGCAAAGCTCAGCTGTGCTACACCTGAATATTATCGAGTGGGCTCCAACGGCGCTTTAATACTTACACAAAGTTTCTCTTGATAACCCATTCCCAGTCCTTATCAAACACTTTCTCATCATTCTCAAATGCCTTGGTGGAAACCTTCAAGATAAAGTTAACCTTATCAGAGGTGAGACTAGACTTCGACTCAATCTTAATACGCCAGCCGTCTTCTTCTCTTCCCATATCATAGGTCCACTCGTTCTCATTGTGAGCACTCAGCGGGTCGTCAGGCTTGATTCGGAACAAGTTCTTGTTCCAGCTTCCATGATAGATACCAGACAATTCTTCATACTTAGGCATCTTGACAATACCAGAGTCCTGGACATCACTAAGAACCCATTCATCAGTGGAGTAGTCATATGCCGTAGTCTTCACTCTGTCATGAGTTTTAATAACCTCCGTTTCAAGACCCTTCATGATAGTAGCCTGCTCGAATTCTGGCGGTGGAACCACTGTATCCCTGTTCAAAATTGGTAAAACCAACTCACCTTTGAAGATGTTAACAGTTGGAACCTCAGGGGTTGGCCAGTTCTGTGGCCAGTCGGCAGTAGAAAGAGCAAGTCTCAACTTGTGGCCAGCCTTGAGTTTGATGCCAAGAACATCAAGCTTGACTTCAATGTCATCATATCTCTGTCCTGGAACCAACCATTCTGGGAACTCATGTGAGTCTCTGTGTGTCAAGTTCAATTGGCCCCACGAGATCAAGACATGTTCACCATTGTTTGGATAGACATCAATCAGTTTGGCCGACAAGTTGGCAAACTTCTTGTCAGAAGCAAGAGACAACTTCAAAATAGGTTCTCCGAGAAGTTCAGTGGTCTCTGTGAGCACATCAGAGTCAAACACAATACACTTGGAGTCTTCAACCCTTTGGTCAGCTGGGAAATCACCCTTGAAACCGAATGGACAGAAAGTTCCTCTGAACAAGCCATGAGACAAAACACCATTGATATCATAAGAGGCTTCGGTAGATGTGGCATCAGTCAACTTGTTATTCTCACCAATGAACAATGACTGTGTCTTCTTCTTCTCCGGTGCGTTGGTGGAGATCCATTCACCTTCTCTGTAAGTGTATGATTCCTTGATAGAACAAGGGTCCTGAACATAAGTTGTCAATCTTGGTAAGGAGAACTCTTGGAACTCCTTAAGCTCAGGGTGCAAATACTTCATGAACCACTTCAATGACAACTGTTGGTACCCAATCTTTGGAGCTGGTTCGGCCATTTCTGGGAACTCGTGAACCCATGGACCAACAAGACCAGCCGTCTCGGGATGTGGTAGATTCTCCATCATTCTGAACACTGGAGAAGTGTAACCGTCTCTCCAACCACCAATGGCAAGAACGGGGATATCAACTTGGTTATAGTCCTCGTTGATAGATCCATGTTTCCAGTA
The DNA here is from genome assembly GCA_030557345.1 of Petasospora maritima. Lineage (NCBI taxonomy): Eukaryota > Fungi > Ascomycota > Saccharomycetes > Phaffomycetales > Wickerhamomycetaceae > Petasospora > Petasospora maritima. The sequence goes on from JAKTOZ010000069.1 coordinate 1,852, forward strand.
CTCGTCTCTGACCTGATGTTCAACCCAGTTCTTCACCATTGGCTCAGCGTTCAGTCTTTGCATCCAGTTCTCCTTCCATGATGGGCCAACCACTCTTGGGTCCTGTGGTCTTGGACCGTAGACTGCCATTGTTGATCCCCACCAGAGCATATCGGAGGCCAAGAGACAGCCACCACGGTAGTGCACATCATCGGAGTATCTGTCATCAGTGGACATCAATGTAATGATGGTCTTGAGTGCTGGGTGTTGTCTGGCTGCAACCTGAAGGCCATTGAAACCGGCCCACGACTTACCGAACATGGCGATGTTACCGTTTGACCATTGCTGCTTGATGATCCAGTCGAAGGCCTCGAGAGCATCATCTTGCTCGATCTTGAGGTACTCATCTTCCAACACACCACCTGAGGCGGATGAACCTCTCATGTCGATTCTCATAGAAGCCAAGCCGTTACCAGCGTACCATGGGTGTCTGATAGAGTCTCTTTGGATTGTGACATCTGTTCTGTATGGAATGTACTCGATCAGAGTACCGACCTTCTTGTTTCCTTCCCAGGCCTCCCTTGGGATCCACATGTGTGCCTGGAGCTCGATGCCATCGCTCATAGGGATCCTGATTCCCTGGAGCTTGATGATCTCGTGTTGGAGAGAACTTGGCTCGAGGACCTGAGTGATTGCCCTCGGGTTGGTGTTTCGGACGTTGAAAGCCATTGCTGTGTCGGTCCTTGACTGATACGTGTGAAGGCGAGGGAAAAGAAGAGAGGAAGAAAGGACCCTGCCTCATGTTTTCACCTTGACTGTTGACAAGCATGGGATGACGTCGGATCGCTTAACCCGTTGTGTGAACTCCCGTCCCTTGAGAGCGCATGGCAGCTCCAAGCGTGGCTTCCGCACCCAGCAAAGGGCGGACCGCGGAACGGCGAAACGCGGAGACTTCCAAAAGCGGCATTTCGATCTCGGGGCTGGCTTGCCGCGCCGCTCTTGAGTACAACGACATCATGGAGAGGGGAATTTGGATTCTGGATGCCATTCCAGGGAGGGACTCAGAGGCTCAGACCCATAGATGGATGTTCAAGGGGTCACCTTTACAATTCTTCTTTAATAGTGGACCGTGGAGAGGTAGTTCAACGCCCGGCTCGGCTCGAAAGAGGGCTGTGTAGAGTATGTCTAGACGTCTAGACGACTCGGCTCTCGAGAGCCTTCCACTCCTCCACTACATATATCAACCTCGTCAACGTCGAATAGAGTTAAAGTGTCAATGTGATCTATAAATCTAGGATAATTTGCCCCTCAGACTAAGAGATTTTCACATATCGTGCCCATGGTCAACGTCGATGTCTATACTACAAGTCAGACGACCACCGTATATTATTGGGCCCACCGGCAAAGCGCCCACCAAAGCGTCGAGGAGAATTGGTCAAGGCTAGCCGGCCTTCCAAGGTAAGGTTTCTTAGTGAAACACCAATGCACTAGTATTGCAGGTAAATCGTGCCATATTCATACATGAATCTGGCCGCCAATGGCCATAGAACGAATCATACCTGACTTTGGGTTTCATTTTACGGTCGATGTCATACACGTAGGACGCATATATAACGTGTATAGTATATGTAGCTACGTGTATGTGTATACGTTGCATCTCTGCTGTCTGGAGTGCACCTGAGTCCTGGCCTTTGCTAACCCAGTATAGCTCTCATGTTCTACATCCAGAAACACTGGATTTAGGGTTGAGCCCGCGTCGCTATCCTTCATCCTTCCAACCCTTCTTACAACGCAGTAAACAACTCAGCGTGCACGGTGTACCGAGTTTTTGTCCCTGACTCCTGAGTTGTAGATGCTGGTTCACAGGGCCCATTCTGGAGTCTGGAGTGCCGAGTGCCGAGCCTGGGGCCCAGAGAAGTTGAAGCACGAACAAACGATAAGTTTTCACGTAAATTCCGGCCTGCACGCGGTAACGACTTTGCATCTACCTGCGTCGGTTTTTTCTCAAAAAGATTATGATGCATGCAGGTCGCTCCCCAAAATGGTCAGGAACAATCAAGACGGCTACTAAAACGTTGCAACATGGCATTGGCAAAGCTGGGAGTCCGGACTCAGGAGTCTCTGCCAGCCACAAGTTGCAACGCGGTATGCGTAGTGGTATGGCCTGTGTTTGAGGGAGCTAGCAGCTACTTCTAGGTTTTCATTCCTGAGTCTTACAGGGGCCCTGTGGTCTGTACTCAACGTATTGGCCACTTGTGGGCCATGGCCCATTCCAATAGTTATACATCGCCCCGAAAGCTGGCGTTAAACTCGCAAAACCCCCCAGATCTATGGACCATAAATTTAGAGCGCACATGGTGTATCTTCGATAACACGTAGTACAAGTCGACATGATTCTATATGGATCTCGGAAAGCGTAGCGATCGACGGTGCTGGACACTGAAGTACCTAGAGAGAATTTGTATGCCGAGTCTCATTGTTTATGGCGTGACCCAACGCCTAAAGAACGCACATTTCTAATCTTGACAACGTTGTTCTATTGATCAGTGCTCTGGCCAGTGGCGATCAGGATTCAGGGCTATTGTATGATTTGCACCAAGGAGGAACGCGCATCCAATAATTTCAGCCCTAGTGCTTTGTACTGACAAGGCCGCTCTGGAACTTGAATCCACGCCGTTAGTCTCTTAGTAAGTATCGACAGTATGGAATATGTTAGCGGCTCGATCACTTGGACTGGAGTTAGTAAAGAAAGGGTCACATTCCGAAAGGTGAGGACCCCTTCGCTGGTGAGACACGGAGTTGACTGTCGGACGCCTTGCTGATCGGTTTGACGTACCCTCTCAGGGTGTGCATGCGCACGGAGCACGGCTCTGGCCTCAGAAGAACTTGGGTTTTGGGTTGAAGGGCTATTCTCCAGGTCCTTTTAGCACCTATATTGTTTCAAAAAGCAGGCTTTTATCACTTGAGAAGTCAAGATGCTTCTTCCAGGCAATTTGACGATGCCAGTGGGTGCTCAGTCAACCCAAATTCATGTACGCAATGTCGTAGGCACGCATATGACTCCCCAACTTCGAGGCAAACCCGCTATTTTGTGACGTAGATCACTGCAAGGTTGTTTGACAGAGTACTTCCTGTACACGCCACAGCATTTTTTGGAGGTTCGTTGTGACCAGCTCGAAAGCACACATAAATACCCGGGAACCCCCCACAACCCTTCTGCAGCGATTGTTCCCCCGAACCCTCAGTCAGCACCATACCGCACTCCAACCCCACTGCATCCCAGCCAATATGAGCATCGAGCTTGAAGAGAAGAGGATTCGGGATCCAGAGTTGATGGACACACAGTCCACTCTCGAGACTGGAATGGCCGACATCATCCGCCAGGACAACACTGAAGTTGAAAGTAACGATGCCGTCCTTGCCCAGAAGATCCACCTTGTCAACAATGCTATCGATGAGATTGGTTTTACTTGGCACCATCTCAAGCTTTTCATCATTGCCGGTTTCGGTTACTCCATTGACTCCCAGATGGAAATGGTTCAGTCCGCCGTCAAGGTCTATGTTGACTACCAAATGCTTGGATCTGGGTTCCCAATCTCCAACGAGATCTTCTACGCCGGTCTTATCACCGGTTCCATTGTTTTTGGTATGGGTTGTGACTTGATTGGAAGAAAAGTCGTTTTCAACTCCTCCATCTTCTTGACCTCCATCTTCGGTTTCTTCACTGGTGGTATGGACAGTTACCCAATGTACTGTATATTCATGTTCCTTTCCGCTTTTGCTGCCGGTGGTAACATTGCCACGGATGTTTCAGTTTTCTTGGAGTACTTGCCTTCCAAATACCAGTACCTGAACACCAGTATGGCTTTATTCTGGGGTGTTGGTCAGACCATCGCTGCTTTGATCTCATGGGCTTTCATTCCTAACAACTCATGTGATGGGCCAGACTATTGTCCATCAAGCATCAATAGAGGCTGGAGATACTGCTGGTACGTTAACTCTGGTGTCTGTTTATTCGCCGCTTTGGTCCGTGTCTTCGTCTTGAAGATGGACGAGACTCCAAAGTTCTTGGTTTCCAATGGCAGAGATGAGGAGGCATTTGAGGTCTTGAAGAAGATTTCCGACAAATACGACCGTCCACTTACTTTGACCGTTGAGGACTTGAAAGCTTGTGGTACAATCAATCACGATTACTTTGACCCTGCCAGAGATGGCTACAGCTTCAAGGCCCTATTCCGTACCATCAAGGTCAACATCAAGATTCTGTTCCAGTCCAAGATTGTCACTAGATCTACTCTTCTCATTTTCTTGTCTTGGGGTTTCATTGGTATTGCTTACTCTACCTTCTACAACTTCTTGTACATTTTCATTGCCGAGCATGGTGGTGACACCGGTTCTTCCGTTTACATCACCTACAGGAACGCCACCATTGACAACTTTGTTGGTATCTTTGGACCAATTCTCGCCGGTGCTCTTATCCTGGTCAAGTTCAAAGCATTCGGAAGGGACGTTGTTGTTGGAAGAAGAGGTACCATGATTTTCGGTGCCCTTTCCACCATGGCAATTCTCTTTGGTTACACGACTGTGAGAACTCCATCCGCTGATGCAGGATTTGGTTCTGCCACATACTTCTTTGTGAACGTTTACTATGCTACATTGTATGCCTACACTCCAGAGATTTTCCCAACCAAGGCTAGAGGTACTGGTGTCGGCCTGTCTCTTGTTGTCTCAAGAGTCTTTGGTGCCTTTGCCCCAGTGGTTTACTACTTTGGTGCTGAATCTGGTTCCGCAGTTCCAATTTGGGTATGTGGTGCCATCATCGGTTCCCTTTCCATCGTGGCTGTACTCATGCCATTTGAACCATCCCTCAAGAGAGCTGTTTGATAAGATCATTCTCCCAGTACGCAATCTGTATTCACAGACTTTGTTTTTTATTTGAACTTATATTGTATTGATCTAGCTGATCGGTACGGTCTACTGCATTGTCTTGAAGTAGACTCAATACACATTAGAAACTAGATTAATATGTACAGTATAGTTGCTGGTGTTGATGTTATTTACATGGACTCAAACAAGCTGTGAGATCCGTTGTATACAAGACTCTTTGGTCCCTGGACTCAACCCTCCAGAAAGGTACTGAAGGAAAAGGACCTTAGAAACCAGAGGTGTTCTGACTCTGCCCAATTCTGACAATACACCACTTGAAGTGTTCTCATAGTAGAGCTGAAGCTCACCAGTTGGTAATCTCTCTATCAAAAGGTTGTGGTTCTTTGGGACAGACCCTCTTCTGGAAAAAGCTTCCTTTAGTTGTTGCAAGCCCTTGTCCAACTCTTCATCTTTGATCTTTGCTGCAAGAATGGATTTGACGAGACCATCCTTCAAGTGGTTGAAATCGGTGTTTCTGATGGGAGAGATACGTGCCACAAGTCTGATATTGGAATCCAAAAGGTTGGAAATAAGAATCTTGGACTTGTTGGAATCTTGGAGTGCTATGTGGACGTTTTCGGAGTGACTCTTGGTACTGTCTGTGTCAATGAAAGCTGTGGACAAGTACTTGGAGTCCAGAACAGCTGAAATCTTCTTGATATCATTGGAAGCGACATAAATTCCAAGAGCATAGACTTTGAATCCAAGGAAAGTGACCGATCTCGTTCCAAACCCGAGAAGCTCATAACTGGTTGCCAATCTGATATTACGTGGCAATGCATCAACGGCGTTGTCCACTTTTACAGAGTCCGAAGAATCTCCTGTCTTATCATCCAAGTGTATTGATGATGATTGCAATGGCGTCCACTGGAGCTGGAGCGCAAGCACTGTGGAGGCGGCACCTGTCAGCACCAAAGCTACTCGGCGAGAGAGCACTTGGTTCGAACCAACCGCAGATGTGTGGAGGGCACGACGGGCGTTTCTCCAAAGAAAGCCTGCGGCCTTGAATGAACGTGCTTGTGCGAACATCCTGGTGTTTACTTTGTGTGCTTAGAGCCTTCGAAAGCGCTTGGGCCAACAGGCGGATGTCTATTGTCTGCTGATTTCTAGCTTCTGCCAGGCGCGATCGTGACAACAAGGGCGTTCGCGAACTTGAAGAACACTTTTTTTTCTTTTTTCGTGCTGTTTGTTTTTCTTTTTTTTTTAATCACAGCTGCGCTTTTGTGGCACTTTCTACGAAGGTTCCAGGCTCCAGCAACGGCACCCACGGGCCACTGCCCAACCACAGAAACTTCACTTTCCAAGATGATCACTGCAGCCTCGAACACCAATACTTGAGAAAGTACCCGCCACATCCACTATCAACTTGCAACTTGCACAGCCACCAACCTTGCTCACACATCTCACACATCTCACCATGGCGTCTGCATTATACAGCTCTAGCTCCAGGAGCCTCTCCCACCAGACTGACATCCCGGGATCTCCAACCAAGAAACTCACCCTCTCCTACGGCCAGCGCCTCTACCCAGACTCTACGCCCTCGCTTCTCAGAGCAGTTCCTCTCACGAAGGCTCACTTCCTCGATGCGTACAGCAAGGCCAAGTGGAACTTGTCCAAGGTGCCCCGGCCAGCGTGCTTCGATGAATGTGACATGATTACACCACCAGACCACTACAGTGAGGCATCCAGGTACAAGTCCGTGAAGAAGTTCTCATCTTGCGAACAATGGAAGGACACTCACCTGTTTCACAAGATCATCAGCAAGGCCATGAAGACATTTCACGTGAAAGGTGTATCTATTTCATTGATTGATTCCAAGAGGCAGATTGTCAAGTACGAGTCTGCTTTGAATACTACTGAGATTCCACGGAGGCTCTCTATTGATGCCCATGCAATCTTGTCCAATGGAAGTTTTGTGCTTCTTGATGCCTCTCAAGACTGGAGAACTTCAAAGAATCCACTTGTTACGAGCTCACCAAACATCAGATTTTATGCTGCTGCTCCTTTGATAACGAAGTTTGGAGCTGTTATTGGAGCTTTTAGTATCTTTGACGGATCTCCTAGAGAAACATTTGACAAGAAGCAGATTGAGGAGTTGAAAGGGTTTGCAGATGAGGTGATGTTGTTGTTGAACACCCCTCTCAGGTCAATCTCCCCACAATCTAACAACAACTTGGACTTGATCAACATAATTGGACGACCAACCAGTCATGGAAACCATTTCTTGCCTGTTGCAATGTATGAGAAAGATGGCTCTGGAAGCCAGTACTCGCAGAATCATAACTTCAGATACAATGGGAAGGAGTTCAACACACAGTGGCGCAATATCTTGATTAACGATGAAGTGGTCAAACTGGTATCCAAACACCGTGATGTCAAGAGTGCTTCAAGTCACCTCTGTGAAGTTATCTGCAAGGAGTTGAATTACAATTTGGTCTGTGTGGTGGAGATTAGGGTATCCCAGAAATATCAAGTGTTATCGGAGTATTTGCCCGCTGTTAACACCATCAATGCCGAGTCATTCAAGTTTGCAAATCAGCTCATTGGAACTGAGAAAGAGAAGGTCATCAGCAGAGTATTGGGATCGCATGGCTACGTTATTGACCCGACCTACAACATTGATCCTATGTTGTTCTTTGAGTCGTTGAGTTCAGAGTTTGGTGTTCTCTATGAAACTGGTGGGAAGTCCAACGCCAAGTTCAAGGCCGGTGTCTGCATGCCTTTCTACCGAATCTCTTCCAAGATTGTGAGAAAGAAGAAGATCTTGAAAGCTGAGAAGGCATCTCTGAAGGGCAAACCGGTTGACGTGTACTTGAGATCGGGAGGCTACCTCATTTGTGGGTTCAGTGAACTGGAGCGTACCATTGCCGATGATGAGATCACCTTCATTTACGGTGCTGCGTGCACGCTTCGCCGTCTCTTCATTTCTGGTTAGGGCCCATTTTCTCTCTCATTCCCCTATAAATGTGTGTCAAGTGGCAAGTGCGTAGTTTGTAGGGCCCTGTTCCCTGTTGTAGTGTAGTAGTCGCGACTGGGGAAGGTGAAGTGTTGAGCGAGCGCGTTTGTTGACTGACAGTGGCAACACAGCACACACGACACACCACATACACAGTCCCGCCTGAAGACCGACGCCAGCGGTAAGCCGAAACACACAGAGACACGGATGTCCTTCTCGGCACTGAACCAGAGCGAGGAGCTCGTTGCGCAGGACGCAGAGGAGCACACAAGAGAACTCCAGGTGAGTAGCCGCCCATCGAACACGCTGACAAGGTGGACCACTAACAGTAACGCAGATCGAGGAGGCCTTTTCCGTCTTCCAGAACGCACTCAGGCTACAGAAAGATGCCGACTTTGTTCATGCCCGCACTGCCTATAAGGCGCTCTTTGCCATTGACGTGATCTCCGGAGACTCCAAGACCAGCTCTCCAGCACTACGAACACTGAGATACCTCGCACACAGAAACAGGGGCCTGCTCTACTTCGATGAGCTACGCCACAAAATCTCAACTCTATCAACTGATGACTTGTTCTCTCTGCTGGACGACTCGGTTGACGATTTGATCGAGGCGCTCCAGTACACTGATGGTGACACGGTTCTAGTCAACCTGTTGCTAGCCATCTTTCGCTTCTTCGGCGACGAACGACTGTCACGGTTCATTGTGGAGTATGCGTTGACCAAGGAAGAGAACGAAGACCTCATATCACACAAGTCACGTCGACTACTGTCTCGAGACCTCAGAGCGTATGCTGCTGAAGAGATCAGAATCTTGGCTAAAATCAGCAATGTTAACGTTGACGAAACATCACAGAATTGTTCCCTTGATCTACCAGATGTCACATTCCTCCAACCACTCAAAGACTTCACTGATTCTCATCGACAGGATCAGCTCGAAGACCGCATCGAAAACATCAAGTTGGCTGGAATGACAATCAATGACATCTGTCTCGGTCTGGCCTCGGTCACAAAATCTAAGTCCAAATCACAGACTTTGAAGGATTTGTACTTGGAGTTGGATGACGTTGTCACATCTGTCAAGTTTGAGGTTTCAAGTGCAACAGATAAACCATCCATGGTTATGACAAGGGAAGCACCAGTTCAAACGATTGCTGCTACATCTGAAGACGAGTCCAAGAGAACGGCTACTGATGACATCCCCCAGAGAGCCAGTAAGAGGGTCAGAACACAGGAGGACAACAACGCTCTGTTTGAAGAGACGCGCCTGAGGTCCCAGAGGTTTGTTATGGCCTTTAACGCTCTCGCTTCGCAGCTTCATGCCCGCCTTCCAGATTACGATATCAAGAGATCAGACAGAACGACGCTGGACTTTCTCACGTGTTTGAACAGTTGGTCCTCAAAACATACCGAGTACTTTCTTCAGAGTCTTACCAATTCTTCTTCAGACGTCCCGCTTTCGGAACTTTTAAGCTCTGTTGAGCTCGACCACCAATCTCCGCACTCTACTGAACTAAGTGACCAATGGATTGATGAATGCAAGGAGTTTGTCCACACAGTCAATTCCCATGAGTTTTCGTTTCCCGAAGTCAGATTGGCTTTCATGAAGCTAGTTCTCTCTGAAACTCATGATAACCGATGCTTCATTGTTGAAAATCCACTCGATCCAGAATCGTACTTGGCTCTGGAATTGATCGTTTTCTCTTTGGAGAAGGAGTGTATCACTCGAGCCATGTCTGATGACATCACTGAACTCTCATGCTATGTGTCTATGTTTGAGATCATTGTTAACTTCTGGCTTCAATCCAAGCAGGACTCAAGCATCTCCTTGGGTAACAAAAGAGACATCGACTCCATCATCAGATCTTGGAACAAGAGGCTTACCTATCTTCTGCCACGTACTTCGGTGCTTTCTTTGAGACGCCAATGGTGTTTTGCACTATACTTCAGACATTGCGAAGGAACTGATGCTTTGATACTCCGTCACATTCTTGACCAGCTGGTATCTCAACTGTCTGGGTCACATCCGGGACTGGCCATCCCTTACGTCAACTATGAGTCCATCCCCACTCTGTCTATTCAATCGATAAGAAACCAGTGTGACAAGCTTGAAGTTCTTACGGTGTTTGAACGCGCTATCCATGATGGTGCATCAGATTCACATGGCACGATTTCTGTTCTCGAGAGTATGTTGTTGTGTTCGACTAGTGTTGAGAGCACAGATTTGACCTCGATGGAAAAGTTTGTCAGGGATAGTCCTTTGGGAATCAAGTTCAAACTTTGGCAAATACTTCTGAACTATTATCTCGAGGAGAACCAATTCGAAAAGTATCTCACATCGATGGATACCCTTCTTCCATTTCTTCACGACTCTATCTCCAATGACTCCTTCTCAAACAAGATTGAAGCTCAGAGGCATCGAACAATTCTCGAGGTCCTCGGGTTCTATGGTGTGTTCATTGAAGGTCTGTCCAAAATGTCACTTGAATCAGGTTGGTGTATTGAAGGTGTCAGTGACAGTTTGTTCCACATACTGACGAAGTTTTTGAGTCTCCTGTATTGCTACTGTCTCTATGAACACATGGGACATACGACAAGATCGCCAACATTGAAGCCACCAACACCTTCAAAACCTGTTGCCAAGTTGAGAGATATGATTGCTGATACCTTGCTGATGATAATCCTCTGCTTTGATAAGAAGATTGTGGGTCACAAAGATCAAGTTTTGGACCTTCTGAGTGTGGTTCATGAGGAGATCGGTCTTTTGCACTTCTGTGATGCTGCGTCGGGCAGGTTTTTGCAACTTTCTGAATATTTGCTTCACTCTGCAGATACAGAGAAGTTCGAAGTCGACATTCTCCAGCACATCAACTGCCGCTTCCATATCAGCATATCAACTGAGAGCTTCACACCTTTCAACCATGAAACCAAGGCTGTTCAGTTCACTCGAGACTCAGCATTCCAGTTCAGTGGCTTCCTCTTCAGTGTTATATCCAAGAAGAAGGATCCTTTGATCAATCAACTAAAGCCGGACCTGAAGAGTGCAATGGACATGTTCTATGATGCCATTGGCGAGCCGGATGAAAACTCACATGTGATTCAGAGGAACGTGTCTGTCCTGCAACGCTATCTGGACCAACCCATTGATATGCGTCTGTTCCGAGACTCATTCTGGGGCTCTTTGTCTCTGGAATTGAAGACGGACGACTCCAAGGTGTCTGAAATTGCCAAGAAGGGCCTTTACTACTTCCAAGCTGCTGCTACTATGAACCTCTACAAGTCAAGGAAAAGGCTATCTCAAGGCAAAGCTACAGATTTGGAGCAGGTGATCACACTCTTGAGAATGGATTTAAGGTCTGGAACTGGTCGTGCTGAAACATGGTATCTTCTTGGTGAGGCGTACTCTCTGCAGGTAGAAGATGATCTTGTTTGGACTGCTGACAGATTGAACAGCATTGACAAGAAATTTTCTGTTGCTTCAGTCCAAAGAAAGGCACTCCTTTGCTATTGTATGGCGCTGAGCTCTCATGTTCGTGAGCCATTGGAGCCGACTGTTGGTGGTCTATTGTGTGGTACGTTTGCCAGAGAGCTGTACCATTCATTGATGAGACCCATGGAGGGATTCAGCTTTCTTGGGTCGTTGGAGCGAAAAGTTCTGACCAACGACGGTTTGTCCAAAGTGAAGTCTAACATGACCACCGAAAAGCATGTATTTTTGTTGAAGGCTGTTGAGAGGTTGTGCAAACTGGCCATTGCTTGTGATGGTGGGTCCTGGATCAACTTCTACTATTTGGCAAAGACTCTACATAAGCTTGGAGCTCCACCGGCTCGGTCTGTGAACGCATCCCTGAAGGCTTGTCAACTTTCTGATGGAGCTGTTGAACCACACTACCAACTTTGTTCATTGCTATTGAAGTATGCCAACAGTTCACGGTATTCGATCTCCAAAGCTCGCTCCAAGCTTGAAGCGTCTGGTTCAGTGTTCGCTGATATTGGTCTAAAGAACAGTGATGTTACTTTCCAAACCACCTTACTGGCCTCATTGAAAAGGCTGGTGTTGATTGACAAGAAGAAGTGGCACCACAGACCTAAGTTCAGATCGGCCAAGATCCTGTATGATATGGGCGAGTACAAACGTGCCGCTGAGGAGATGGAGAGTTTTATTTTGCTGAAATCTAACAACAAGACATTGGTCAACATCTGGAAGCCGGAATATGAAGCACCAGGAAAGCACTTTGTCTATACCTACGATTACATTGTGTTTTACATTGACATTGCTTGGAAGCTGGTTGACCTTCAGAGCCTTCTCCTATTCACCAAGAAACTTCGCCGCTTCGGTTCCAACATGGTCGATCTCCCTGATGCCTGGGAAAAAGCCTGCTTCACTGTCTGCATGATGGCGAAACAGATTGTTGGCGTTGAGAAAGGATATACAGACATCGAAGTTCCAAAACTCAACTTCAGAGAGTTCTTGACCTATTCACAGAAACTCACGGATCTCATACAATATCATGGCATTGACCCGAGAGACCTCCCTTCTCTTGTGTTGATATACGAGATCCATGAACTGAGACGTATGAATAATGGATACGGCCCAACGTCTCACATTGATGACACACTGAACTGCCTTTATTTGACCTTTTACAACAGCAAACACAATATCTTGGATGAGCCAAGTGTTGTGCAAGCTGGTCAGAAAGGAGACGGATCCGCTGCTGTAAAGTCCAGAGTTGCTAAGAGAGATATCCTCAATGCTGCTACTAACATGGTGAAATCTATCGAAGAAAAGCTTAAAGATCACAAGATATCCGAAGATGTTAGCTTCGAAGTTCCAGAACACTTGACACGATCCACAAGAAGAGGTTCTATTGTTGCTGCTAAATCATCGGATGATGGTGGTGGTTACCAGCTGATTCTTCCCTCTATGACTCCTCCCGTTGCTGTTGAAGAGAGCTCAAACGAAACGGAAGACGAGTTTCATACTCCAGAGACCAATTCTCCCAAAAAGCTGTCCGTTGATTTTATGTGATCATGCCATACGTGGCCTCGTTATAGATCAAACATTGCAAAATTTTAATTATGACTTATCCATATGGACGACTACAACTAAAATATAGTAAAACGTCATGGTTATACTTTGACTTGTAATTTTATATGAGTTGTTCAACATTTTTCAATTGTTCACTTGGCAAAGTGCAATTTGGTGTTCATAAATTGTCTTGCCTGGACTTCAGGAATTGTCAAGGAGGTATCACCATAAGTAATTGGGGCAAAGAAATAGAATGAATATGCGAGACCAAGAGATAGTAATGCCACAGTTATGTTGAGGTACTTTCCTCTGCCGACCAAAAACTCAACAATAGCAGCAGAAAGTAAAGCGGCGATCATGTGGGCTGGAAGGTAGTGGTGCAAGAATTTCTGTCTCGTCATAAGGAAGAAGAAGACGTAATGAGACAAGTAACCGAGGAAGAGGAAGCCTATGTTCAAGAGCTGTTTTCTCTGTGCTTCGTTGAACACAAATACGTTTCTCTGTTCGGCGAGCTTAGCAATGACAAACAAAGCTGTAAACAATCCCATGGCCACGACTTCAAACCACCAACCAAACAAGTTACCGATGAAGTAAATTTGCTGCTTAGTGGTATCTTTTGTCCAGAAACTGACACCAGAAAGAGAAACTGGCCAAGAAAGCGGATCGGAGGCAAATGGATGGGAACTGGCCAAGTTGTTGTTCTGATAGAACATCTGGAATTGAAGCTCCCACCACTTCTTCAAGAATGGAATTTTCTTAACCGTCTTTGGAACATAGAATTGACGGGCATCCTTCAAATCAACAATACTGTCAAATGTCCAGGTGTTTGTACTGTCTTGAGTCTTCTTGTTACCATTCACTTCATATTGGTGGAAGGCCCATTCCGGCAGTGTAACATCAGTGTGTGTCCACATAGCAACAGATGTAGCAGCGTGAAGGATACGAAGTCTGTTGGCCTTGGTCTTGATGATACTACCCTTGGTGGCCTTCTCAGCGGCTTGCAGCTTAAACAAGGTTTCGTTAAATCTTGTCTGGGCGACCTCTTCATCAACAGTCGTAAACTCCTCGTTGGTAGGCTGCAATGGAGATGCAACATCATGAGCCAACAAGTAGCTGTTGGTTCCAACATGGAAGATTCTGACAATGTCATCAACTCTGATAGGATGGTTCAATTTGCTCTCTGGTGGGAAGTCATTCACTGGCAAGATCATCCACTCGTTGTTTGAGTCCTCGCCCTCAAAAGCAGTGACCTGTTGACCCTGAGATGAGACACGTCCGTCCTCGTAACGAAGAGGGTAACGCTCTGGGTGAGAGTGGAGAAGCAATCCACTATCCTTGTGCTTGATAGTGAGTGTGTCGTAATAGTTGACCTGTTTGGCCTCTTTTGCCAAAGGCGAGTCACCAAGTGTCTCCTGGAATTGGGAGCTCATGAATGCATCACCCGGACCAGACTTGTATAGGATCTCAAAGTGAACGTAGAACCAGAACAAATAGAGGATGAATGGAAGGACAACAAGGCCGTAGAATCTGGCAACAAAGTGTCTCGTGAATTGGCGCAATGTCAAACCATTTTTGACATCCAGCAATTGCCAGAGGTCAAGGGCAACAGCAGCGCCAATAGTGATGAAAGTGAAGACACCAACGTACTTTGTAGAGATAACACAGGACAAAGCGACACCGGTGAGGCCAAGCCATGACCACCAAGCCGTGGAGTAAGCCTTCTTCTGTTGCTCCTTCATGAATTTCACGTATGCATAAATCGAGCAGGCGATCGAAAGGATCAAAGTGGCATCGAGGAGAATCAATCTGGTCTCAGCAACGTGAGCATTATCGAACAAAACAATCAAGGCAGCCAAGGAGGATGCAGCAACAGAGTAGTTGAGCTCTCTGAGAGTCAGGAACAAGATTGGGACGGTCAAAGTACCTTGGATGGCAGAGAGGGAACGGTAGGCCAAGTAAGGAGCCTTGTTGGTGATGTAAGAGTCACCAATGCTGTCAAACTTGAATGAACCGTCGTAGCCAACTAGCCAACCGACGAAAGCGATGAGCAACTTGGCAAATGGCGGATGGAGATCGAAGAAGTAAGTGTGTTGCAAGTAGTAAGATGCAAACTTACCGAAGTGGACCTCATCGAAAACAACCTCTTCTGGGAAGTTGATCTTGTAGAATCTTGTGATGAAGGCCAAGACTGTGATGCCGAACAAAGCGGCTCTGTGCTGGAATGGGCTCTCCTCTGTGGACACAACCTCTTCAACCTTGGACTCGGAGCTCTGCTTGAGGACAGCAAACACGTCTTCGGTATCCTTGGCCGGCGACGAGGTGCCTGCCGTAGCCTTGGACGACTTTGCGTTTCTCTTTCGCACCGTCGACATGTCTGGAAAGGGGAATCGATGGGCCGTGGTGCTTTCACAAGGGTGTCAGAGTGAAAGTTGGAACACCGACACGCGTTGTTTTCGTTGTGAACAAGGACACGTCAAACACTAACAAAAAAGAAAAAAAAGCACAGATTAAAAAAGAAAAATAACTAGCATCGCTCTTTGAAGTTTGTTTATTAGAACTTGGATAAGCGGGTTCAACTTCGACACAAAGGAAACAGCCCTCACTTTAATGCAAACGGAACTCTTCTGTGGCAACGCTGGGCAATTTCAAGGTAAGCCTCCTCGTTCTCGGCGGTGATGAGGCTGTGTCTCATGAAGAAGTCCACCAAAACCAGCGCACAGTTCGGTTTGAATGTGCCCTTAGAGAGCTCTGCCTTCACTTCACCGAGTGACATGAGGAAGAACTCTTCAGCTTCATGATCCACC
Source organism: Petasospora maritima (assembly GCA_030557345.1). Taxonomy (NCBI): domain Eukaryota; kingdom Fungi; phylum Ascomycota; class Saccharomycetes; order Phaffomycetales; family Wickerhamomycetaceae; genus Petasospora; species Petasospora maritima. Next base: position 17,543 of record JAKTOZ010000069.1, read on the forward strand.
GGATAAGGGCGTGTCTTCTCATCAAACGCCATGTCATAAATGTACTGCACCTCGGGTTGGATCAGGCCTCCCTCTGCGTCGTTCTGGTAGATATACGTCACAACACCAGCACTTTTGATGTTCTTCTCAACGTATTCCTTTTCAATGCCCGCCTCTTCGTGACTCTCTTTGATCACGGTTTCATGGACTCCATAAGGGTGGCCAATTCCACCTGCAATGGTGTTATCAAACATACCAGGGAAGGTGGCCTTTGTTTCCGATCTCTTTGGGACCCAGAGCTGGTACTCGCCCGTTGACGATATGTGAGGTGGGATGAAGCCATTGATGTGGACACCGTACATCACCACACCCATCAATGGGCAGAAGGCACGCTCAAGCAACACGTATGGTTGGTGTGCCGGGTGGTACACTGTGTAGAGCTCATCTCTCCAGCCTTTGAGTGTCTCAAACAAGTCCTTCTCTTTGAGGTCGGATGCAACATTTGCGAGAGCTGTCGAGCGTTTCTCGAGTGTGTTGAGTTCTTGGGAGATATGTATGGTCTGAGCCTCGTGATCGACAATGAATGCTTCTGTGTAGTTCTCAAGCTGTTGGGCGACTGCCTTGACGACAAAGCCCAGGGCACCAGACTTGTCGTGCGCCCACAGCGTGTATGTCCCGCTCACAGGCGTGCCATAAGTGTAGTTGTCGACTCGCTCAATGACTGATAGAAGAGACATTCTTGTGCTCATAGTGTGTGTACTTCTTAGGCGCTTCCCGGTCTGCTCACAAATTGTTATGAAGTGAAGAGTGTTTCGTCGCGATTGGCAGAATAACGCGTCAAGCTTCAACTTCCTCCATCAACACTCAACACCTCGACCAACATCACCGCATAAAGACAAGCAAAATGATGCTCAGAACGCGTCTTGTCTCTGCCTCGAGACTCCAAACCGCAGGGTATGCGACTGCGACGAAGAAAGTGCTCGCTGCTAAGAAGACGACCGTCTCCAGCACAACCACAAAGAAGGCCGCTGCCGCCACCCCAGAGCCAGCTGAACTTCCAGAAGATGTCTTCTTTGACCCACCAGAGTTCGGTCTCCAGGTAGGCCAGTCACAAAGACCTGATGCCTCTCCAGAAACCACCACATCCTCGCCGTTGGGCTCCAAGACACTGGACGAATTGTTCAAGATGTCTCTCCACGATTTGCCACCTCACGACTCAGCGCCTAATGAGATCCACTGGCCAACGTCTTACTACGGGCTGGGAAGCCAACCATTCAGCGAGACCACACAGGATATCTTGTCTCAACCATTGGCTGCTAAAGACATTGAGATCAAGCCAGATGGTCTTATCTACCTCCCTGAGATCAAATATCGCCGCGTTTTGAACAAGGCGTTTGGAGCAGGTGGCTGGGGTCTTGTGCCACGTTCAGAGACAATTGTCACTAGCAGCTTATTGACGAGAGAGTATGCATTGGTTTGCATGGGACGTCTTGTTAGTATTGCTCGTGGTGAACAGGACTACTTCAGTGCTGATGGTATCCCAACCGCCACTGAAGGTTGTCGAAGCAATGCACTCATGAGATGTTGTAAAGACTTGGGTATTGCTTCAGAGCTTTGGGATCCAAACTTCATCAGGGCCTTCAAGAAGGAGAGCTGTGAAGAGAAGTTTGTTGAACATGTCTCGACAAAGCGAAAGAGAAAAATCTGGAAACGTAAGGACCGTACCGTTGACTATCCATATAAGGCTACTTGATCAAGGTCGAATGTGAGATGCAACCATGTAAATATATAGTTTCTTGATAATACAATTGATCAAATATCAAGAGAATATGCCCTTGAGTGATCCTCGAATAGAATTGCGGTGGTTAGGTGATGATTCTTCAAAAACCAAGTCAGCACCAGAGGGAACTCTTGGTACTGGGGTCCCCGCAGTGGCATTAATGCTCAGCAGTTGTTCTGTATCATTTGGAGCTTGCTGATCGTCCGCTGTGTTCGAACTGATCGACCGAAGGTCTTGCCTTGATGGTTTCTTGGCCAGTCGGTTTCCCTGTAGTGACTTGCTCCTTCTCCGAGACCGTGTCTTATCCTGTGGGGTTGGTTGCAACGGTATTGTCTGTGTCGGGTATGGTGGTGCCGGGTGCGGGCTTCTAACTCGTGTCATCACCAGTGGAATGATGTTTTCCAGAAGGCCAGCTTCTGGTTCCAGTTGTGCTGTTGGCATGTCACCACTCGATGTAGTCTTGTTCTCTGACCTTGTGGTAAGGGGCCAGAAGCTGGCTTTGCTTGGAGCAGGAGCAGCAGCCTTGGGTATAGTCATGTCGAGAAAGTTGTCAGCAAAGTAGTTGGGGTCGAAGCACATTCTGTACAAGACGTATGAGACGGCATTGTCAACCTCGGCTGTGGAGAGGTGGATGCGGGCGACTCGGAAGAGCATCGTTGCTGTGAACGGCAAGAGCGTGTTCTGGTACAAGCTCAACAAGTAGGTCTGAACGCTGAGGCTCTTGGAGTAGTAGACCGTGGCGATGATGCACCGGACATGGCTGTTGACGCCGGCCAATTGGGCGAACGAGAGGATGAGCCAGTAGGTCAGCCAGAAGGCGAGTATTCGATGTGCTGTTTGGGGCTCTGTGCCGGGCGTCGTTGCGATCTGGAGGGCCTTGAGTGTGAGCACCAGCGGGAGACCCACAGAGGCTGCGAGCTCTGCGAGTGGGAGCAGGTATTGGTCGACGAGCATTGTGTGTCCGTCCTGACTTCTGGGGAGCGATAACGGACTGTGGGTGTTCGGGTGGCGGCCTCGGTGCTTATAAGCAAGGCATTTGCCGTTGAGGCTTGAAAGTTGAGCCCCCCAGCGCGCAGAGGAAACGCAAGAGCTAGCGCATGCTTGGAGCCGTTGACTCTTGACACAAAGGCGATGGGCGATGGCTTGAGCAATCGCGGGCGGAACATAAAACTCAGCCACCATGCGGGCGGAGCGCTGCTATTAAATATACACCCCAGCACGAGTCTCCTATTTCTTCTGTCTGCTTTACTACTATTGCAACGGATATACTCAAGGCTCTTGTCCGCCGTGATTCAAGTCACCGCACGCTCCAGGACCAGACGGCTATTGTACGGTTCTAGACCCTTTGACGCGCACCGTAGCGCGATGACGTAGTTTTGACGGTTGTACAGATTTCTGATTCACCAAGATTGTAGATACACATACGTGCTAGCGGGTATACACACAAGTTCTTCACACGTCCCACATGTACATGTTGGAGATTACAACGCCATTCACAACAAGGAACCCAGCAGGTGTTGTTCTCAGAGCTCCGCCAGCCATCAGCCCCCTCTCACTGTTCGAGGGCGAGAGGTACACCATCTTGCTCCCAACATCAACGCCGTTGATTCTCCGAGCCTTGTACACCTCAGTAAGCTCCTCGACATGGCTCGGGTCTGCCTTGCACATACCGTCAACATCATACTCAAAGTTGTTGTAGTAACTTTGAATGGCATCCTTCTGCCAGAGGTTGTTCCCAAAATCCACCTGGCCACTTCTCACCACCTCAAACACAATCCGTAGCCCTGTCACATCGTGAAGCCACAGATCTTCATGGCTCACAAGTTCACCTTCCATAACATTATGGTGGATCAATCTCTCCACGTATCCAAGCTGTTGGACTTGAGACGTCTCTCCAAAGTAGTAGTCGATGAGCTCTGTGTCGGGACGGCGGAAACATTGGGCACCCGCTGGGGCAAATGTGTCATAAAAGTCATTGGAAACTTCTAACTCCAACGGGCTGTCTGCAAATTTCTTCTGAAACAGTGAATCAATGGTGAATACATCCTCACGACCAAGGTAATCAGAGACCATACTGTCACTCTGTTGTACAACAGGGCATGTTTGGCTCTCAAATGTTCCAACTTGGAATCCAATGCCTTCCAGCCAAGCGTCTTCCAGAACACGAGCGGCAGCATCAACACCTTCTTCCTCAGTTTGATTTACACTGCCCTCTTCAAGCCATTTCTTGATCTTACCAGTTGTTTGGGAAAGCTCTTCCAATGGCCATGATTTGATCGTCTTCATAATAGCAGCAACAATGGCGCTGTGGGTGTCCTCTTGATCAATATCTGGGCTGACAATGACACTCAACTCGGAGGATTTCAGTTCGTTGTAATGATTCAACATACCTTTTGGAATCCACAGTGGGTGTCCCTCGGTTGAGAATACAACCTTGTCATCCCTGTTGATCTCGTTGTCAACATCGAACAGCAAGTATAAGTACATCAAGGTCTCACTGAGAACAAAGGATTCCATGCGATCTTGCTTCTCCAATGTTCTAACATCTCGGAACCCAGCAAATCCACATGGAGCTTTGAAGATGGTTTCGTAGTCATGTAGCACTGTTTCACCGATTTGAAGATAAATAGGGTCCTTGGTGGCCTGGTATAAATGGTATGTGGACTCAATGAACTCTGGTCTTAATGGATACCACTCCAATGAAATCGGATCTTCATCAGGGTTGTTGATATAGGACATGAAGTCCCAGCGCTCTGGGATACCGTTGTACTTGTTCCAAAGTTTGATAAAAGGCTGATGCAACACAATGGCATCCTCAATCTCCCCAGCCAATACAAGTAATCCAGGAAAGAAAGCACTCAGTGAATCAATCCAAGCACTTATCACAGACCCAGTCTCGACATGAACGTTGCTCAAGAACCATGATGATCTGGAGTGAATGGAAAGTGCCTTATAAGCCTTCTTCCAGATGCTGAATAGGTCTTCGTCATCAAATAATATGGCTCCCTTCAAAGCATACTCGTAAAATGAATCAATAGATGCGCCAACGCCAGTGATTGCGTTCAGCCAATTTCCCTCCAGGGGATTGATGCTCATGGGGATCAGGTCCAATCGACTCCGTCTGTTCCAAAGAGTGAAGAAAGTGTTCCTTGACTTTGTCTCAAACTGTGTGTCACCCGTCAATATAGATAGAAGTGTCATTTCCAGCATGGGAGAAGCGGCACCAGCAGTACAAGTCTCGTCGATTAACTTGTTTGGTAGTTTCTTGATTCCATCACGTAGGTTGACTCTGGCGAGTGGGATACCAGTTGACGTATTGTAAGCACTCATCAAGCGAGTCCCAAGATCATGAGCCAGTCGGAGAAGAAACCCGTCGTACCCCGGTAGCTTAAACTTGTCACTAGCATAGAGATGGGCTGATAGTAGAGATCCCAAAGCTCTTATACTGGTTTCAAAAACCTGTACAGTAGAATCAATCTCGAATGACTCCATCCCTTTCAGCAACCAGATGTACTTCTCAAAGCTCGACACGTCCCCAAAGACGGCAAATGTAGTCAAAGTGTCAAGGAATGTCACAGAGTAATTACCAAGGGCATCGTTCCTGTGGATGTCGTTGATATCGTCAGAACGTCCGTACTTGACGCATGACAATGGCTTGACTTCATCAGCGGGGTACCCAAACTCCATGTATGAATTCCATCCGTGGTCAAACAGAGATCGTGTTCTGTTCCTGAGATCTTGGAGGTGTGCATGTGTAAACTTTCCAATAGTGTGAGATGTGTGAGGGGTAGGTTGTACAATTGAGCCAACAATCAGGGGGATGACGAAAGCAAGAAAGGTTAAAACACGTAGTTGCATCGTACCATGACTCTCCAATGGGCGATCTGAATGCTTCCACTCTGTGATTTAGGGAACGTAAAGCTTGTCCTTTGGAGGAAAACAATATGATTTCTTTCGTTTCCATAAGATCCCCAAGAGCTCGTGTGATTACTGACAAGGTGTAGGTGATCCGATTTCCAGGGACACCTCCGACCTTGAGAATTTCCTAGTTGGTTAGTTCCGAGGTCTTTGTTTACGTTTCGACCAAATCAGCGAAAATATGACGTACGTTTTCCGTGTCACGTCAACGCGACACGTTCCACACACAAAAATACCAGCCAGCCAGAACAGCAAGCAAGAGCCGCAGTACAGCTCACAGCCCCTATAAAACACACCACTATCCACAGCATTCCTGTCTGCCCTCCGTTCTTCAACTGCACGGCTTTCAATCACAATCGACAAGTCCCTTTGAAAAAACACGTTCCACCTCTGCACGATGTCACAAACTCCAACACAACAAGGCCAGACTCAGCAGCCAGTGCAGCCTCTTCATCCGATCTTGGATAGCAAGGAGAACGTCGCCAAAGCCAGAGTTCAAGACTTGGCGCAACAACAGTGAGTCTCTCTTCAGTCCTGCCTTCAGAACATGCCACTAACTCGTATCAAGGAAACTCAAGTATGTCTCGCCATCTGATGGAGCCGAGAACATGTCTCCAACATCAAAGAAGTTGATAAACCACAAGATGCGTCACTTTTATGAGTAAGTACCAGATTTACCCCTACCCCAGTCCCTATTGATCCCTAGCTAACCACATTCCAGTAACCCAGTCAAGAAGTTGTCCGGTTTGAGATTGGAAGCTGCTAATTCCTCATCCGCTCCTACAACTGCTAATGAGTCGGACTTTGAGCCCACATCAAAGGAGAATAAGTGATATTTGCTTGTTCTATTCAAGTTCCCTTTGGCCTTCGCCCCATACCTACACGCACAGCACTTCAGTGTAGTGCTTTTTGACACTCTGCGACGGCGATCGGCTCTTCTATCGGTTTGTTCTCTTCTTGATCATCGGTCATTGTTTCTGTGAAAGCATCAGCCGTTGTTCCGTTACTTTCTTTTATATTTTATTTTGTTCAGGCGGTATATTTGGTTTAATATCACAGGTAAATTTGGTTCAATATACCAGCTCGTAGTGAGGTATATACAACGCACGGTATAAGGTTGGTTAAAATACGTAGTACATAGCTAGCCGGGTCACAAAGCATGAGATATGGTGCTGTACAGGATATCATATTGAGTCCACAATGTGTATCATCTGTCAATTGTACACTTGTTGCCCTAGAGGCTAGCACGTCCTCTTGCTGAATAGCCGTTCCATACAATTTACAAGTGATTCACCCCGCACTTTGAAACTTGAATGCGGATAACTGTGAGCGCTAGGGCTTCACGCTTCAGTCACGTGATTAGGGCAGCAGATATTCAGTGCGGTCCTTCTGGTGTACGGATGTATTCGCGACAAAATACTAGTCATAATTCACACTTTGGGAAACTCGCTGTAAAAAGTATTCGCGCCTACATACAAAATTGAGTTACGAGCCCGCGCTTCTTCGCGTGGGACTGCGATCGAGCATTGCAGAGGGCTCTCAGCGAAAATGAAAAAAACCGAAGCTATAGACTCTTCAACACACCGCAGTAGGGGAATACCATCAACAAGTACCTAAACATCACGTCAAAATGGGTAGAGGTCCAAAAAAGCATTTGAAGAGATTGGCAGCCCCATCCCACTGGTTGTTGGACAAGTTGAGCGGTGTCTACGCTCCACGTCCATCCGCTGGTCCACACAAGCTCAGAGAGTCCCTTCCATTGATCGTCTTCATGAGAAACCGTCTTAAATACGCTTTGAACGGTCGTGAGGTCAAGGCCATCTTGATGCAGAGACATGTCAAGGTTGACGGTAAGGTCAGAACTGACGCTACTTTCCCAGCTGGTTTCATGGATGTCATCTCCCTCGAGGCCACCCAGGAGAACTTCAGATTGGTCTACGATGTCAAGGGTAGATTCGCTGTCCACAGAATCACCGACGAGGAGGCTGCCTACAAGTTGGCTAAGGTCAAGCAGGTTGCTCTCGGTAAGAGAGGTGTTCCATACGTTGTCACCCACGACGGTAGAACCATCCGTTACCCAGACCCATTGATCAGAGTTAACGACACCGTCAAGGTTGAGTTGGCCACTGGTAAGATCTCTGACTTCATCAAGTTTGACACCGGTAAGATGGTTTACGTCACTGGTGGTCGTAACTTGGGTAGAATTGGTGTCATCACACACAGAGAGAGACACGATGGTGGTTTCGACTTGGTCCACATCAAGGACTCCCTCGACAACTCTTTCGTCACTCGTTTGTCCAACGTTTTCGTTATTGGTGAGGCTGGTAAGCCATGGATCTCCTTGCCAAAGGGTAAGGGTGTTAAGCTCTCCATCTCTGAGGAGCGTGACAGAAGAAGAGCTCAGGCTGGTTTCTAAATCAGTTGAGTGTTATGACTATTGAGAAGATGTTTTGAAGGTGGGTTTTAAAAGATGAGGGTTGGGGTTTTTTATGAAAGAAGACTCCAATCTTGAAGCAATGGGAAGCGGAATGATGGATGACACTGTTTTCTTATGTTTTTGTTGCATCATTTTCACTAATGATTGTACGATTGGGTGATCCCTGGTTGTGCTCTGTACTGTTATTGGTTTTGTTCTACGTCTCATCCACTCGTAGGATACAAGAAATAAAAGGTTCTAAAAGGTAAACTGATGTACATTGTAGATTTCTTAGTTAGCCATGAAGTGCTGTTTGAGTAGTTTGCCCACGCTGAGACCACCATAGAATTGAACATCTTCACTTTTGTAACTTTCTTCAGATAACCCATGTTGTCTTGAGAGGACATTAAGGGCTTCAAGAATCCACGGTTCAATGAAGTCATAAAACACCAAGTCAGCAAGTTCACTATCCGAGTCCTGATAGTCATATGAGGCAACGATATTTGGGGAAGGGTAGTATGGGATCGTGTTGTGGCGCACATCGTCACCGTCACATCCAAAGTCGTCGATAGTAGTGAGGCCCTTCTGGAAATCTTTGTCACGGACATCGTGACACTTTGTTGCCATCAGTGGGTTATTATTGTTCAAAGCGGCCATTTCCTTCAACATCTGTTCCTTGTGATGGTGGTGAGCCTCCCCTGGTTGTGCCAGTGCTTGAATTATAACGCCTCCGCGGTTGAGATAAGGACCAACCAAAGCTGCAAGTCGTTTAGGGACCGTAAGGTAAACCCAGTTGTTCCGGAACGGTGAGACAATAAATTCTGTATCCCTAGTAAACTCACCCTTGTAAAGATCGTAACGAATGCTTCCGGAATTGACGAGGATCACTCTGTTGACCTTTGTGCTTCTGTTGATCCCATTGTCAATCATTGGTAAGATTGTGGTGTTCAAGAGGGTGAACACGCTTGACTCGTGTCCAAAAGGATAGGAGTTCGCAAGATAAGACCTTGGAACATAACCAAAGACTTCTGTCAGGTTCAAATCGAGGCGAAGTTGCGTGATAGCCCTGGAGAGAGCAATGCCTTCTTTGGTGTCAAAGTCCTCTTTCGATGAGAGATCTGAATGATGGATGAAACTTTCCCTGTTGAAGTCAATATATCTTCTGTTGTAGACTGGTTCATTTGCAATCGAGGTGTTGATTGACAGCCATCCAACTGTCTCACAATAGCGACCACTCTGAAGACCAGTTGCCATGTTATCGTAGAAGGCAAAGTCACGGATATGAGAGTGTCCACCGAAGTATTGAATGATGGTGTTTGGGTATCGTCTGCGAAGATGAACGTGCAGGTTCACAAGCTCTTCATCTCGGAGATCAGTGACCGGGATATGTCCATAGATGACAATGACATCAACAGAGTCTTCTGGGAACGATTGAAGGATCTCGTTGAAACTGTCCTGCTTCAATGTGTCAATGATGGAGGTGACTCGCGTTCTGGAGTTGAACCCTTTAAAGTTGAATAAGAACGACAAAGCAAGAATACGTTTCTCTGTCTGTGGGGTTGTGAAGTATCTGTAACGGTTTCCAAACTGAGTCCAAGTTCCGTTCTCCAATAGGAACTCAACATTGGTAGATACGTAGCGATCTTGGAAGTGCTTCACGGACACCTCATGTTCTTGGATGGAGTTTTCCACAGTGTAAAGCTCGTGGTTTCCAATTGTGACCAGATCGTAGTCCAACTTGTTGAATATCGGGGTGGAGTAGAGGCCGTTGGTGCTTGAAGCGTCGCTCAGGCCGTTGCCATCGTGCTTATCTCCTGTGTCAACTAGGAGGAGGTCAACACCAAGTGAGGCAGCCTTGTTGTGGAGGTGGTGCGAGAACGAGATGAGGTCACCCCAATCGCCGCTATACTGCTTCTGGTTGATGTGACCAGCATACCAACCGTGTGTGTCAGTTGTGTGTGCAAAGTTCAAGTCTCCCCAGACGATATCCCTGAATACCGAGTGCTTTGGTGGCGATATGTGTGGCTGTTGTTGTGTGTCGATGGCGGAGCTGGCAAGAGCCAGTGTGAGTGGCAAAGCCAGTTGAGCCAGTGTCAGAATCATTGGCTATTGTGTAGTCCACGGTGTAGTGTAGAGGGTTCGAGAAACTGTGACCAGCAAGGTTCTTATCAATCGTGAGGAGGGAGAATGGTGGTGTATGTAGTAGACTTTGGGCTTAGATCCGCGAATTTCCGCGAACTCGTTTGATACGGCGTGTGGGGCAAGACGGGCAGAGTTGAAGAAAACTGGGGATCGCTTCACCACTTCAACGCCAGACACAGCCGTAACAACGCACAAAGCGGACAAGAAACATCGTACACATGGCTGAAAACACTGTAACTGGGTCCCCGCTGGATGAGCCAGTCGCCAAGGCATATGTCAGCTACCCAAGCCCTCACGTTCACGTCGAGGCGTACGAGCCAATCAACACCTGGGCCGACACCAGAACCGCCGTCTCCTACGCAGCCGTCATTGGTCTGCTCACGGTGGCCGCACAGAACTCCATTGCCAAGGACAGAATTGGCCCATTGAGTATTGTTACCCGCTCTGGTAAGTTGTGGACAACCATTGTGCTCACTACAGGTGCATACAAGATGGCCTCGTGCTCATTTGCCAACTTGAGAGAGAAGAAGGACACGGTCAATGAGTTCTACGCTGGTGCCTTCGGTGGTGCCACTGCCGGTATCTTCTCCAGAAACATGGTCAAGGCCGTCGGCTTCTCGTTGTTTGGTGGGTGTCTTGCTGCCACTGTCTACTGGTGTGGAACAATTATTGGTAAGGCGAAGAGCAGTTCCTTTGCGTTCCGTGGCCAAGGTAGCGAGAACAACTTCATACCAAGACCGGCTTCTGTGGTTGAAAGACAGGGCTTCTGGGATGTTGTGAGAAGAAGACCATTGAGTCAGACTCTGGAGGAGTTGGGCGACGGTGCTTTCAAGCCATGATGTGCCCACCCAACTGACCGTTATTTATTATTTATTTGCTTATTTATTGCCCTATTTATTGGCCGGGCACGGGAGACACCCCGATACTTGTGATCTCCCAGTCGCCTTTCAACTTATCACACTGGAATACACACCATAACAAGACAGTGCCAGCGTGCAACGGTAGTTTGAGAGCTGGATGTCTCCCAGCCAGTGACACACCTGGTAATTGTCACGACCCATCGCGGTCCGCTCAACCCTTGGTCGGAGGTCCCTTGGACCGCGCTTATCCGCTTGTTTCTTGTTTCTTTTTCTCTGGTGCGCGGCCGCGTAACAAAAAATTTGCCCGTGCACCGCTATCACCAGCACACCAAAACACAGCGCTTGCACCGTCCACAGGTCCACTCATTAGGCGATAACACTGAAGCTCCCACACACAGCACCTTCCTGACCGTGAGTGTCCTTCTGTACGCGTTGGGTGCATTTTAGCGCTCCTGGCTGGGCCAGCCGCCGGCGTTGTGTGCCAGACGTGAGCCAGACGTCCCGTCACTGATTAGCGGCAGCTCCAGCTTGAAGGAAACACAGCCAACGCACGCAGAAAAGAAGGAGAACTAACAACATCAAGCAGCTTTTATCCACATTCCTCTCGCACACATTTCACAGTGCTTCACCGCCGGAAACACCCCCCAAGCGCCACATTCAGACACTCGGATCCATTTCTGCTCGTGTGTGTCACATTTGCTTCATACGCGCCACCAAGCATTGGTAATCATACAACACACGCCCCATATAAAGGATACCCTCAACTGCACACATCATCCCTCATCATAAAATAAGAGATGGTTGACTTCGCAAAGACCCTCTTCGGCTTTGGAGGCTTCCACAAGACGGCTGCCAACGGTGGCGAGAGACAGGATGGCTCCCTGGAGGAGAAGGTCCCTGGTTCACAAACATCGCCTTCATCCGCTCACGGATCTCAATTGCTTAACTTTCAGCATACATCCAACCCAACAACTGCCTTGAGTGACGACTCCTTTGCTATGGGTACCACCACTAAGTCAAACCAATTCCAGCCTGAGACTGTTCTGTCACAGGTCGCCCACAACAACACACACAGCTCCCAACCAGCAGCCAACGGTATCCCATCTAATACCGCCGCTGTTTCCATGCAAGCACCATCCAATTCTGAAGAGATGCAGCGTCCAAAGGGTAAACTGAGAGTCACCATCATTGAGGCTAGAAACTTGTTGACAAGAAGCACCAACGCTCATCCATATGTTGTCTGTACATTTGAAAGTTCTGAGTTTATCTCTCATGGCCCTGAAAGTGTTGATAACCACCCAGCTTTGCAAGGTTTGAAGAAAGATAGACCATTCCCACCTACGGCAAACAAACCAATGTACACAAGACAATCATCTTCTCAGCACATTACCAGAGGAAACCAAAATCGTCTCCCAAGAATGAACGAAAATGAGGTCTACTCCAACAACTCCAATCCCGTTTGGCAGCACGAAGCCATCTTCGATGTTACTGGTAACCACTCTGAACTTGACATTTCCGTTTATGACTCTGACGAAACTTTCTTGGGTCATGCCAGACTTACACCTAGTATTCAGATCAACAAGAAGGCTGTTGAGTGGTTCAAACTTCACCCAAGAGTTGAAGGTGAGCGTATCGATGGTGAGATCAAGGTGAGCTACGAGTACACCAGCACCGGTAAGAAGCACTATGGTCCAGAGGACTTTGAAGTTTTGAGATTGTTGGGTAAGGGTACATTTGGTCAGGTCTTCCAAGTGCGTAAGTTGGACACTGATCGTATCTATGCCATGAAAGTGTTATCTAAGAAGGTTATTGTCAAGAAGAAAGAGATTGCACACACAATTGGTGAACGTAACATCTTGGTGAGAACTGCCACTGCTGCCTCTCCATTCATTGTTGGCTTGAAGTTTTCTTTCCAGACACCAGCTGATTTGTACCTCGTTACCGATTACATGTCTGGCGGTGAGCTTTTCTGGCATTTGCAGAAGGAAGGCCGTTTCCCAGAGGAACGTGCCAAGTTCTACATTGCCGAGTTGGTTCTTTCTTTGGAGCATTTGCATGACAATGACATTGTCTACAGAGATTTGAAGCCAGAAAACATCTTGTTGGACGCCAACGGACATATTGCACTTTGTGACTTTGGTCTGTCTAAAGCTGATTTGTCCACTGATGATACTACAAACACTTTCTGTGGTACCACTGAGTACTTGGCTCCTGAGGTTCTTTTGGACGAGTCTGGTTACACTAAGATGGTTGACTTCTGGTCTCTAGGTGTCTTGATCTTTGAAATGTGCTGTGGTTGGTCTCCATTCTACGCTGAAAACACCCAACAGATGTACAAGAATATTGCATTTGGCAAAGTCCGTTTCCCTAAGGAGGTGTTGAGTCCTGAAGGTCGTTCTTTTGTGAAGGGGCTCTTGAATCGTAATCCAAAGCACAGATTGGGTGCCCAGGGTGATGCCCGTGAATTGAAGTCACATCCATTCTTCAATGACGTGGACTGGGATCTCCTGATTCAGAAGAAGATTCCACCTCCTTTCAAACCACATCTTTCAAGTGAGACAGATACTTCCAACTTTGACCCAGAGTTTACCAATACCAGTGCCTCTCTCATTCACAAGCAATTCCAAGTTGCATCTACACCATTGAGTCCTGGAATCCAGGCCAACTTCAAGGGGTTCACGTTTGTTGATGAATCAGCTATGGAGGACTTCCATAACAAGAGGGCTCAACAGCCATTTGGATCTCTGATCTTGGGTAACCCTCACTTGCCACCAGATGAAGATGTCATTGACGATGAAGATGAAGATGATGAGAGTAACAACATTGACGAAGATGGAGACCATGAGATGGATGATGACTTTGTGAATGGTCGTTTTGACTTGTAATGATTTATTTTTCGGTTTAACGCTCTTCTGTTTTCTTGTGTTTTTGTGATGCCGGTTCGTAGCCGGCTCCTTTTGTTTCCTTCATTCTGTGGGGCTCTCTGGCCTTTAACTGAACAATAGTTGGTCAAGAACAGTCCTTTTTACACTTTCGTCCTTAATCAAACTGGTTTTCTTTGATCTAATCCGTGTGGGTTGGTTTATGTGTGTTCCGGTCCCGGTCTTCCTTTCTTTCCAATAATCCATTTTTCTTTAATTTATAGAGTAATTATATTCACCATGTATGGTTCTACGTATTTACACAGTGTACTCATGGGTTAACAGCTCGTGAAAGGAATGTATTCGACGGTCTTCTATTCAGAAGCGTAGAAGCTCTCAAGTTTCAACGGCCGCGGAGGTGTTGCGCGTACCGTGGCCAAAAATAACTCTATCCGTAGGTCATCAAAAGCCGGGCGATTGAGGTCTAGACTCCCGGACTCCCAAGCCGTTGCCCCAGTTGGCTTTGGGATCGTAGAGCACAGCCTGTCACAAAGGTGGATGAAAAGTCCCAGCGGCCCGTCTCGGAATACAACAGTGATCGCTGGACCCGAAACACCTGCACTTCACGATCTCCCGCCATTACGTGAGCTGATCGATCGCTTGACACACAGTCGTACACCAGTTGCTCTCCCTGTCAGCCTCTAGCCTGCGCGACCACACCTCTCTCCTCCGCCACATAACGCACTGATACACGGGCGCTTCCTGCCATCTTCAACAACAACAACATCGAGGACAACAACAACGAGCCGGAGCTGCTAGACCTCTGCCCACCCCCATCCACCACCACACTGCCGCCTCTTCGCGCCAGCCGCCCCATCTGAAACGTCCACAGCGCTCAAGCGGCCCTCACTCTCGCTTCTCGATCCAGCCATCAAGCCATCAAGCCATCAAGCCATCCGGTAGACGCTGTCACTTTGATACGATGCCGCCAAAGCCAAAGGTGGAAGACTCGGCCACTGATCCAGGACTGAGCCTCAACCAGTCCCTGGGAATCCCGCTCAACAACACCTCCTCCACGACCTCGGGCTCCACGGACTTTGTCAAGAAGCTCTTCCTGATGTTGGAGGACAACTCGTACCAGAGCATTGTGCGGTGGACCCCCACGGGAGACTCGTTCGTGGTTCTCGATACAAACGAGTTCACAAAGGACATCCTGCCCAAGCACTTCAAGCACTCCAACTTCGCCTCTTTTGTCCGCCAATTGAACAAGTACGACTTCCACAAAGTGAAGATGTCCAATGAGGAAAAGCAACAGCAGGAGTACGGCGAGAGCGCGTGGGAGTTCAGACACCCAGACTTCAGAAGGCACGATCGTGATGCACTTGAGAGCATCAAGAGAAAAGGCCCGGTGCAGAGGAGAACCGCTGAAGAAAGCTCAGGCCAAGAAAACGTTGGAAGACTCGAAGACAGCATCGCCGCTTTGCAGAAGGACAACAAGAGTCTCCGCAATGAAATCAAAGTAATGAACCAAAAGTACACAACTGTCATTGAATCCATCATGACAATGAAGGGCACAAATGACCGCTACTTTAGAAGTGTCAACACATTGGTCAATACCCTCATAAGCCATGGCATCAAACTGCCGCAACTTGACCTCCCTCCAGTCGACAGCCCTTCACTTATCATACAGCAACAGCCAACACTTCCTACAGCAGTATCAGTACAGGGTCACCGCACATCCTCTTCCGCATCTGCAGGCCCTTCACGGGGGGCTATTGCTCAAACACTGGGTCAGCAAGGAACATCACAATCACCAGCTAAAGTTACAGGAAACTTACGACCAGGCTTCCATGTCTTACTTGTCGAAGATGACAACGTTTGCATCCAGTTATGCCGCAAGTTTTTGGAAAAATATGGATGTACAGTGGAAGTTGTCTCTGATGGTTTGACTGCTATCAACGCTCTTGAAAAATCACGTTATGACATCGTCTTCATGGACATCATCATGCCAAATCTTGATGGTGCCACTGCCACTTCCATCGTCAGAAGCTTTGACAACAGAACGCCAATCATTGCTATGACCGGTAACATTGATGATCAAGATCTAGTGACTTATCTTCAACATGGTATGAGTGACATTTTGGCTAAGCCTTTTACAAAAGATGATTTGTACTTGATGTTGGAGAAACATTTGACCTCAAGAACCCCATTGGTATACCAGCAAGGGGGTCTTACTCCAGTTCCAGGTCAAGGTACACCCGGTGGTATTTCTGGACCTACCCCAGAACAACTTCTCAATGATGGTCCACTGAACAAAAGACAAAAGATATGAATGAGTTTGAACTCTCGATTTGTGTACTATGCTGCATTCCTTTGTGTGCTTTTTTGTGGCACCTTCTCTTCTTTTTTGGATATGTGACTTCCAATTTGATGTTTTAGATACTTGATTTATATATAACTACACTTCCGCTTGTTCTTTGGGGCTGTTTACTTGTGGATATACGTAGCTTTCTAGTTGGCAGCTCATGATGTTCTTGAGCAGGATTCAGTCACCAGTTCTCCAATTCGAAGTGTTCGGACACGGATACTGTACTAGTACTAGTTATTTGCCATGACGTTAATGCAGCATTTATTTTGTTATGCGGTAATGGTTGGGAAATCAAGACTGCTGAACGGCAATGACTTTCTCATCAAATCTCACAGATTTTCTTCTCTCTGTAGTTGGTGCACTTTCAGGGATCTCCAACTCGAACTCCTCGTTGTTGGCATTCTTCAACATGTCCTTAACGGACTGCTTGTGGGACTGACTGGACGATTCGTTGGACTTCCTTCTCTGGATAATCTTCTTGTCCTCTTTACACTTGTTGCAAGTACATGTGAAACCCCAGTTGACCCTGAGTTCCCTCTGTCTCTGGTTGACTTCATGAGCTGGGTTGACATAACTTGTGACCAATTCTTCATTGGCTTTGATGTCCCTCTTGGCGAATATTTTGATACCATCAGACTTCTTGTTACCAAAGAGTACTCTAATGTTTGGTTCACAGTTGTGGTTCAAGTGGGCCTGAATCAAGAAGAGAGATCCATCAACGTTGTTGATGTTGTAAGTACCCAAGAATTCCAAGTACTGTTCATAAGTGACGTTGTGGGATGGGAAAATGGCGTTGAAAAGTACATGGGCCTCTTTCCAGAGAGCCTCTTGTTGTTCTTGAACAAAGAGAGCACCACCACCGTTGTTGTTGGAATCGAAGGCACCACCGATACCAGAAGAGTCAATGGCCTTGTATCTGATGTCTTGACGGACCTTGGCAAATGCATCAAACTGCTTGGAAAGAGTACCAGTCTTGTCAATAATACAGTAAGCGTGGATATGGCCAACGGCATGAGCGGCATTCCACTCGTTCTTGAAGCAGAAGTTCTCGTACTTGTCCCACGCGGATTGGATGATCACCTTCTTAGTCTTTTTACCTTCCTCAAACAGGTTGTGTTTGGCAAGCTTGTGGAGCTGGTCAGCTCTCTTACAATGTTGAGAGCACCACACATGGGAACAGACGTTGCAGTCCAAGCCCTTCTTGACAGATGATGCAGTTTGCAGAAGAGTTCCACAGTATGTGCATGCGTTTCCGGTGTCCATCAACTTCAAGTGGTCCAATGGAGGAACAAAGAAGAGGGCAGATTTCTCCTCCCATAAGAGACTGTCCTTCTTGAAGAAGTTGGAAGCGTAGAGACCTTTACCTCTGTTCTTGGTGAACTGGTATCTGATGTTGGACGGTAAAACCATGTCAGGTGTCTCTTTGGATGTGATCTGGTTGGCGTATGAGTACTGCTCTGAAGTTGTGAGGAGGTTGAACTGCTTGAGGACGGTCTTGAGTCGCTTCTCACTCAACGACCACGTCGGGTTTCTGTTCTTCATGTGAGCGTGGAGCTTTGATATGCCCAAGTTCTCTGTCGATGTGTCCTGCTTCCACAAGGCGATGACATCTGTGACGATCTGGCGCTCGTGTGGGACAAATGGCTCGGTGGCGAGCTCCTTCTTGTCGTTGATGTCGAGGATCTCGATCTTCGGTGTCTCGGAGTCGGGCATGCTGTTCTTCGGTGTAATTGGGGTCTTTGAAGGGTCCGAATTGGCGGTCAGAAGACTCCGAGATGTCAACCCCGGCAGTTTTTTAGCACCTACTAGCGCCGGCGCAGTGTGGAGACAGCATTCCGGCCTTGTTTGCCCTCGGAAGTTGATTTTCGCCATCTTATTGGGCTACAATTGTGTGGTATGCCATTAGTCATGACCCACTAGATACCCATGGTATAGATAATGACTTATATATATGGAATTAAAGAACATAGGCTTGTCAAGGGCCCCAAATCAGCTCCAGCCACATTGCTGACTAAGCTCCACTACTCTGATTACGTACAAATCCCCATGACCAAAAGCTTGTCGGATGTCCCGGCATTTTATAACTTTCACTCCACTCAACGACCCATTGCCTCCTCTTTGTCCACGCCTCGCACTCCACAATGTTCTCCAGGCGTGTTCACCTCCTTCCTAGACTGACGCCACTGAGAACTGTGGGTCTCCGCTGGCAGTCCACGACGAAACCGCCTGTTCCAGTGGGTCCTGCAATTGTTACCCCGCCTACTCCACAAGCACCAGTAACGCCAGTGACACCACCAATTGCACAGGTGTCCACTGATCCCAAGCCAAAGAACACAGGCAATGCTTCCTCCACCATCGCATTGATCGTTGCCTCGTTCATCCTCGGTGCTGGGCTCGCCTCCGTGTTGCCATTGAGCGAGATTGCCAAGTTCACCGCCATGGAGCGTCTTCCTGAGCCTGGTACCCCGGAGGAGGATGTCTTCAAGATGGACTTGGAGAACAAACTGAGCCATTTGAAACTCTTCAAGAAACTCTCTGCCGACCCGGAGTATGAAGTGAGAAGAGCATGGTCCTACATTGACTCGAACACAAAGAATGCTTCACTCAATGCTGGAACTTTGTCTGTCCCTGGTGGATTTGCCATTAGACCGGTGCTCTTTGTCAACAAGGAAAAGAAAGAGATCGTGGCCATTGTACACGTTGGACAGAAGTTATGTGGTTATCCTTTCCTCGTTCATGGTGGTGTTCTCGCCAGTATCCTTGATGAAGTTTTGAAAAGGGGCTCCTCTTTCCAATTTGGAATCGATCCATTGAATGGATACAGTCCGAAACAAATCAAGACCAACTCGATTGAATTGCAGTACAGGTTCCCAACTTTGGCAAACAACTTCGTTGTTATCAAGACTTCTATCAATGAGAAAGGTCAAGTCATTGGTGACATTGAAACACTCAAAGGTAGACTCTTGGTCAAAGGTCTTGGTGAGTTTGAAAAGAGAGGTGGCTCTCTGATCCCAACTGTTTCTACTCCGCGCAAGAAATGGCTTGGGATATTCTAAGATACTTTATGGCAATCCACATACATACACGTTATGATCATTAATCGATCTAAGGGTAGTAGATCTTTTTATCGAGAATTACTGTATCCAGTTTTTCATCATGCTGCTCTAATGGGATATCGGCAACCAATTGTTCTTTTAAGCCAGTCCCTAGAAGGAATGGCTTTTTACCAAACTTTTCGTTGTGTCTCTTGATGTAATCATCATAGAATCCAACACCATGACCCATACGGTAACATTCGTTTGTGTAAGCAACTGCTGGTAATAGGAGAAGGTCAAGGCCAGATTCTTCATCCATGATGTTTTGTCCAGAGGTTGGTTCTCTCAACTGGTATTTGCCCACTGGTTTCAAATCAACAACAGATTGATACGTTGGCATTCGGTAGAAGATTAGACATGCGTTCTGCTTGTCAAACCTCTTGAAATCAGACTCTCGTAGAGCAGCACAATGTGGTAGGTAGACCTTCTTACCCATGTCGAAGAGTGTCTTGATAAGCCCCATTGTCTTGACCTCGGATGAGTCCATACTCATATATACGCCAACTTTCTGGGATTTCTGGACAGCTGGAAGTGAGGATATTAGATTTGCAACGTTATCTGATTGTGTGATGAGCTCCGTCTGGGGAATGGCGGCCAAGAGCTGAGCCATGGACTGTCTGAGCTTCCTCTTTGACGAGCGGATCGTAGCGGACATTGAGTGTGATATGCTGTGTGTGTGTGTATCGAGTGATATATTCAGGGGCCCAGCTGAAGAGGAAACTCTTTTGTCCAGTGTTTTTCTCTTTTACAAGAAGAAGCGTTGCCTCGTCAGACGAAGGAGTCTGAAGTCTGACGGTCTGAAGTCAGCGTCGCGGCACTTTGGATCGCGGCCACAAGCGGGCCGGCAACAATCGGGGCATACCTTGCAGTTTTGTGTCAAGGTGAGTCAGCCCAGTTAGGCTGTAGACTATCACCAGCAGTACAGACGATCTTCAAAGCTGTAGGTATAGTTCGTAGATATATCACTGTACCAGCGCCCCCGATAACCGAGATACACCACCCCAAGTGTTTCTCTCCCACCGTCGCAAAACGGGATGGCCACCCGGGGTTAGCCGTTACTGGTTAACCGTTACACTCCACTGCGGTGACGCGGTGTGACTCTTACCAGGTCCAGTATCCAAGTCCCCTAATCAGTGTTCGCTGAGAGTATATAAAGGCGGTGGCTCTCCCTTTTCATTTACTGGACCCTCGATCTGTGATTATATTATATCGATCTCTGCACACTTGTTTCCCACAACACCCCACCAACAGCAATATGACACAACATTCCACCCCGCTCGACAGCACTAAGCTCAAGATCACCAAGAATCCAAACCCAAAGGCGCCACTGCCCATCGAGGAGCTCAAGTTTGGTAAGTCATTCACGAATCACATGTTCACGTGCAAATGGAGTGCTGAAACTGGTTGGGGGATCCCTGAGATCGTGCCATATGGACCACTCCTGTTGGATCCTTCCTCTTGTGTCTTTCACTATGCTTTTGAATGTTTTGAAGGAATGAAGGCATACGCTGATTCCCAAGGTAATATCAGACTGTTCAGACCATACAATAACATGGCAAGGTTGAACAAGTCTGCTACTAGAATTGTTCTTCCTGAGTTCGATGGTGAGGAATTGATCAAGTGTATTGGTACGTTGCTGCAACTCGACAAAGACATGATTCCAAATGCTACAGGGCACTCGATGTACATCAGACCAACATTGATTGGCTCATCCCCTGGTCTTGGTGTTGGTCCACCAAGCGAAGCCTTGCTCTTTGTGATCTGCTCTCCTGTCGGTCCCTTGTATCAAGGTGGATTCCAAGCCATCAAGTTGGAGGCTACAGATTACGCTACAAGATCATGGACTGGTGGTTATGGCAATTCCAAGCTTGGTGCTAACTACGCTCCATGTGTTCAGGCTCAGTTGAAGGCTGCTTCTCGTGGTTACAACTCCAATCTGTGGCTGTCAGGTGAAGAGAACTATGTAAGCGAGGCCGGTGTCATGAACGTGTTCTTTGTATTCCAAGATGACGATGGTAAGAAAGAGGTTGTTACTCCACCATTGGATGGTACTATCCTGGAAGGTATTACACGAGACTCCATCTTGGATCTGTGTCGAGAGAGACTGGATTCCAATGAGTGGTACATCAGTGAACGTTGTTTCACCATTGATGAGGTGTTTGAACGAGCCTCTAAGGGTCAGTTGGTTGAGGCTTTCGGGAGTGGTACTGCTGCAGTCGTTTGTCCAATCAAGGAGATTGGCTTCCATGAGGGCAGTATTGACGTTCCAATTGTGGAGAGTGACCAATGCGGTGCTTTGACCAAACAGATTGCCCTGTGGATCCAGCAGATTCAGTATGGTGAGAAGCCCCACAAGGATTGGTCGTACGTCGTTGCCGACTTGAACGAGGAGTGAGAGCACCATATCCATGACCCATTGTACCATATTTAAGCTATAAATGACTTTTATCGGCCCTACCAATTTTGACAGCTGTAGACACCTGATATCAGATCTTACCAGAAAGAGAAATCGTCGCGGGCAGAAGCGGTGCACACGATCGCTTAACCCCGGGGCAAACACAGAGAAGGAGACCACAGCCCCAGGACCAAGAGTTCTGGCCTGGCAAACCAAGCACATGCAATACTACAATACCACAAACCTGTAAAATACCAGCTTTCCCCGCCATCGGCACCTCTGCCCCGTTCCCGCACCAACACCACACGGCCCAGATCCGATATTAGTCACCGGTTCAGCCACGCCGCCGACAGCCGATACGCGTTGGTAGAGGCCTTGAAAAAAATGTCCATGAGCCGACCCATACACCTTTATATAGGGCGCCGTGCCCCCGCCGCCAGTCGTCTCGCCTCCTTGGAACACACGCCATGCTGTCCTCCCAGTTCAAGAAGCTGATCCCTCGCACCATGTCTGCCCAGTCCCAGTTGCACACCGCCGCCGCCGCCTCCGGTCTCGCAGGCCTCGAGAGCGCTAAGCTCCAGATCACAAAGACCGAGTCCCCAAAGACGCCGCTCCCACACGACCAGCTCAAGTTCGGCCAGACATTCACAGACCACATGCTCAAGTGTGAGTGGAACTCCACCACCGGCTGGGCTGCCCCACAGATTGTCCCATACGGCCCGCTCATGATGGACCCATCCGCGTGTGTCTTCCACTACGGTTTCGAGTTGTTCGAAGGTCTCAAGGCCTACAGAGACTCCGAGGACCAGATCAGAATGTTCAGACCAGACAAGAACATGTCCAGAATGAACTTGTCCGCTGACAGAATCGTCTTGCCTACTTTCGAAGGTGAGGAGTTGATCAAGTGTATTGGCGAGTTGCTTAAGCTCGATAAGGAGTTGATCCCAAAGCAGAAGGGTTACTCCATGTACATCAGACCAACAATGATCGGTACCACCGCCGGTCTCGGTGTTGGTATCCCAACTGACGCCCTCTTGTACGTTCTCTGTTCCCCAGTTGGTCCATACTACTCCACTGGTTTCAAGGCCGTCAAGCTTGAGGCCACTGACTATGCCACCAGAGCATGGCCAGGTGGTGTTGGTGACAAGAAGCTTGGTGCCAACTACGCCCCATGTATCAGACCACAGTTGCAGGCTGCTTCCCGTGGCTACCAGCAGAACTTGTGGTTGTTCGGTGAGGACAAGAAGATCACTGAGGTTGGTACCATGAACGCTTTCTTCGTCTTCAAGGACTCCGCCACAGGAAAGAAGGAGATTGTCACCGCCCCATTGGACGGTACCATCTTGGAAGGTGTCACCAGAGACTCCATCCTCGAACTCTGCAGAACCAGATTGGACCCATCCGAGTGGGAGGTCAACGAGCGTTACTGCACTATCTACGAAGTTGCTGAGCGTGCTGAGAAGGGTGAGCTCGTTGAGGCCTTTGGTTCCGGTACCGCTGCCATTGTCTCTCCAATCAAGGAGATTGGATTCCACGAGCAGACCATCAACGTTCCTCTCTTGCCAGGTCAAGAGTTCGGTGAGCTTACCAACCAGGTTGCCCAATGGATGCAAAAGATCCAGTACGGTGACGAGGAGTACAAGAACTGGTCGCGTGTCATCACCGACTTGAAGTAAAAGCACTTTGAAAGTGTGTATAATATAATGATATAGAAGTTTTCTCATGATGTGATCTGCCGTTTCGTGTGTAGCCGTTTGGTTGAAGCTGTGTTTTTTACCCCGCGGATCAGTGAGAAGCTTGTCTGTAAAAACATACATCACTCCCCAAACCAGAAGACACCACTTAACTCCTTTCACTACAACAATATGGAGACTCTTTTGCTTGAACCGCTGGAAGAATCACCAAGAGCACCGTCCATTAGAGCAAGAGTGTTGTGCTTGGTTTGCCCGGCTGCCTATAGAGCTACGGGTGACGCTTCTCATAACGGTAATCGAGACGGAGGATACGGCCGACCTGGAGACATTCACGACTCTTGTCTTCAACTTCAAAGAGTTTGCAGAGTTGATAATGATTATTGAAGGTGCTGGACCAAAGGACTCTCGCCTCTCCTCCTCAGGATTGCTGACGATGCACATTGACAGCTTTGCCCTCTGCCCAAGAGAAGAGTCGTACAAGCGTCCCGTCAAGATGTTCCGGGAGCCACCCCAGTTCTGGAAGCACAAGACTTGGCCATGGCTCCACCTTGACGTCCGGGCACCTCAGATGTTGGAGACGTTGAACTGCTGGGTGAGCTGTTCCTTGGAGTCCGACAGGGTTCGTTGTCGCCCATGGGACCCTTTCCCCGGGTTCGTTCCCGGTGTCAAGAGAGTGGACAATCAAAAGCAGATAATTGTGAACTACTCGGAGTTGGATCACAATCTAGAGACTATTGGCATGAAGAGTGTACAACGTGGGTCTGAAATCACCCTTTACCGGACATACGATCACTATATTAACCGTGGATGGGTGCTAAACTGGTCCGGATCATTCTACCAGTTCACGGATATTCTGGTGGAGAGCTGTGTTTTCTTCCATTTGTCAACACCGCCGGTGAAGTTCCTCGTGATAAAGTCCCTGTCTATCAAAATGGTTGATAATTCAAGCTTCAATTTGTCTCGCATCGGACACTTATATGAGGCAGCACGTCCTCTTGTCGTATTAGACTTCTTGCCGCTTGAGAGACTCCACATTGTCTTTACCAGCCGTCTCATTCCCGACCTCACAAGACCAGATGAAGCCCAGTTCGTTCCAAGTTCCAATGACTGGCTTAGAGTAAGAAGATCGCCAGACTCGGTGTTTACGTTGGAAAATACCAACTGGAGCTACATAACCCCATATGGACGCCACATCCCTCGACGTTGCAAATCTGATGTGGACGAGGTTGAAGATCAAGCAACACTGAGCCTTGATAGCAGAATCCACCGGTTAGAGAGTGAAGGGCAAGCGAGCTCAATTGCTTTTGTCCACTATTCAGTTGTGAAGTTGTATGGAATACCAGACTCTACCCTGTTTGGAATGGATCTCACAGAGAGTTGGAACGCTCAATGCCTTTATTGGTGGCGATTATCATCAAGGCTTGTTGACAGAAGATTCGATTGCAGAGTTATCAAGATAAATGTCCCAAGAATAAGTGAGCTCCATATTGTGAGTGTTTCCAGAAGAGACGAAAGTATCCCGAGTTTTGGCTGCCCTCAGATATCGAAACTTGTTTTGATTTCTCTGGATTACAGTGATGCACCTTATGACCTCGGCCAGTTGTTAATGACCGATACTGATGCCCATGATGAGCTTAAGAGTGTGTACCTGGAGAGACGAACATATGAATCATACTATCCCACGACCCCCACTATATCAGTTAGATCCCTGGATCTGAAAGCCGTCTCAGACTCTGTCGAGAAGCTCCATGTACGTGGATATGTACCACTGTTTGCTTCACATCTTACACTCAGACCAGATGAAGCGGTCAAGTTCCCAAGCCTGGCTCACATCATGCTTGATGTTTCTCTGATCGGTCATTGCCATGCTTGTGGTCTTATGTTGAAAGATGGAAAGCTTTTAAAGAGAGTTAGTATCACATTTCGGGATGCCATCTACCCAAAACTGAAGGAGGTGATATTGATGTGCTCAAAGCAGGCGCACGATTTGGATAGACTGTCAGATTTGAATGTGAACATCACTGTTTCACACACTTGTGAAGACGTGATCATTTCCTCTTTGATCAGAACACAGAGCTTAACACTCAATGGGTTAGAGATGGGCTCAAGAGAGTTGTCCCTTGGAAAACGAGTGGCAGAGCCCAGGGTTGCAAGTCGGAGGTGTGTGAAGTGGTCGCGTGACAAGCAATCAGGTGTGTTCGATTGTAGAGGAGAAATACTCCTCCAAAACGAGTGGCTCAGTAACATGCGTGAGTATTAGCGCTTTATAAATAAACAGGATGCTTCCTCACATAATTACCCCAGACCGTAGACCTCCGGGATCCGTCATCCGGATAAGAGAGTATGTACGCTCAATCGCGCACCCTCACTATCAGAATCAGATAGCCACACACCCGTCTTATCCGGAGAAGGGCGGCTCGGTGCTCGTCGGTGCTGTCGGGTTTGAACAAAGATCACCGGCAAAAATGAACCTTTCAACAGCCTTGGACCCCGAGCAGACAGCCACCACACACGCCAAACAGCTCAGAGCCATCGCAATGGGAATCAACAACCCTGTCCCACGAAACCTCAAGCAGGAGACCAAGTATGTGCCCGCAATCCGCCCGCCACAAGGACCCCCACGGCGACCGCCATCCGAAGGCGATGCAACTGATTACCCCAGTGCCATCCCGAACACGGCCCATTTGCCAGCAGAACCACAATACTAACACACATCTCCTATAGGAAGGCCGCCAAGGTGCTTGCCTCCTTCGTCAAGCCCAACCAGATGCTCGGTGTCAACGACGTCATCCCTCCAGAGGTGCTCCAGAACGCCAAAGGTCTTGCCATTGTCACAGTCTTCAAGGCCGGCTTCCTCTTCTCAGGCAGAGCCGGTTCTGGTGTCATCGTCGCTCGTCTCCCAGACGGCTCATGGTCTCCTCCATCCGCCATTGTCATCGCTGGTGCCGGTGCAGGTGGTATGGTTGGTTTCGAGTTGACCGACTTTGTCTTCATCCTCAACACAAAGGACGCCGTCGACTCATTTGCACAGGCAGGTTCTGTCACCCTTGGTGGTAACATCTCTGTTGCTGCCGGTCCTCTCGGTAGAAATGCCGAAGCCGGTGGTACTGCCTCTTTGAAGGCCGCTGCTGCCATCTTCTCTTACTCCAAGACCAAGGGTCTCTACGCTGGTGTCTCCCTTGAAGGTTCCGCCATTGTCGAGAGAAGAGAGGCCAACAGAAAGTTCTACGGTAACGACTGTAAAGCAAGACAGATTCTTGCTGGTAGAGTTGATGCCCCACCTGAGTGTGAGCCTTTGTTCAGAGTTCTTGAGTCTAAGGCCTTCTCAAAGAGAAGATCAGGTGACTATTACGATGAAGATGATGACTACTACAACGACGTTCCAGATTTCAACTCCTCAGATGCCGACTCTTATGACGACAGAAGAGGAGCCGCATCTTCGAGAACAAGAGCTGGCTCAAACTCCAGAAGAGCAACAAACTACTCTGACGACGAATCAGATGATGACTACACCACCGCTCGTCGTGGTGGAAGCTCCAGAACTGCTCCATCATCGGCAAGAAGATCATCAACAAAGGGTTCATCTTGGGAAGATGACGTGTATGACCATTATGACTCTCCAAAAAGAAGCTCTACAAGAAACGGTGATGTTGATGACTTGGACAGAAGCTTCAGAAGATCAACTTTGAGTGACAAGCCAACTTTCTCCAGAGCTGATAAGCCCTCTTTTGGTGGTTCTTCTGCAGCTCCAAAGCCTGCACAGTCGAGAGGTCCAAAGGCAATTGCATTGTTCTCTTTTGATGGTGAACAATCAGGCGACTTGCCATTCAAGAAAGGTGATGTCATTACCATAGTAAAGAAGTCAGACTCACAAGATGATTGGTGGACAGGAAGAATCAATGGTAAGGAGGGTATTTTCCCTGCCAACTATGTTGAGTTGGCCTAATTCATGAATCCATAAGACACACGCTCCCTACAGTCTACTTTCACTCCCACGTTACCTCATCTCACCATATCTAACAATGACGTCCATTCTCCGTTTTTATTACCCCTTAATTGCAACATTTCCCTATGACAATATAACTAGTGCAATGTAATTACAAGCTGGTTTAGTTGGGCGTGAATTATAAGCTATAAATCGAGCATCATTAAGCATGGATCGAACCCACGCCGGTTGTTACAGATCGTACGTTCCTCTAGCTGACGGTATCAGTAATTCTAATTATAGTTATACGGTGTCGATCAACTACAGCTTCATTCAATGAAATTAGATTAAAAGATTCTCCATGGATCATTGATTTCATATAAATTTCAACATAATTACCGATAGAAGCAATTATCAGCACACGATCCCATTTCTGTAAAATTCAGCGGCTAAAACCCAACAACTCAATGGTCTGAATCAATCTCTCCTTGAACAGAGTCTCAGTGAAAGCGTCACCTCTCTCGATTCTCTCAATGTCCACCTTGATCACGGAAGGGTCATCTCTGTCATATGCATCAATAAAGTATTGAAGGATTCTCTTCAAGTTCTTTGGTCTCGTAGCAGAAGGGTATTTCAAGAAATCAATAAAGCGTGGTGCCATCTTCTCCAAAGTTACAAGGATGGGCTCTGTAGCACCACCAGACTTGCGTGCATCTGTGACTTCCTTGAAGCTGGAAGATCTCGTAAGCAATGGAGAAACATCTGTTCCACGAGTGGAGTCGACAGAGTACAGTGCTGGTGGAACAGGAATCAAGCGGTAGACACTGCCATTCTGGTCTTGGACCACATGGGCCGGGGTAGGAGGAACCAGAGGTGAAGAGAAGAATCCCTGTGGGAACACGGTAACAGACGAAGCACGGGAGTCAAACTTCTTGTCAACAGGAGGTGGAGCATCCGATACACTCTTGGCAGGAGCAGATACAGACTGTACCATGTTCTCGGTCTTCAATTGAGGGTATGGAGAAGGTGTACCATCGTCCTTCTGGCCCAATGGAGTGTCATCCTTAGTCAAAGAAGCCTTCAAGGTATGCCCTGCCAACTCAATACCATTCAAGCGCAGACACGCAGCTTGGGCGTCGTCTGATTTTTCGAAATCGATGAAGCTGTACTGTGCCTTTGGACTGATGAAAAATCTAATGATGTTTCCTTGTAAAGTGTATCCCCTCAAGAACAACTTGAAGAAGTTCTCGTTGACGGTTGGTGGTAAGTTGTACAAGTACAACTTCTGATGAGGCTTGGCCTTGTTGATGGTTATGGCTGGAACTTTGACGGATAATTGCAGCAGACGCTCGTTCTTCTTCAATGCTTTGACACAGGTCAACTTTCTGTCACCGTACACCAGTCTGTGGAACTCCGACGTGGCTTTTAAAGCACTGTCAGCGTACTTGAAGGTCACCATGGCCCAAGCAGACTTGAACTCAACCACGTTCTGAAGGTAGACATCTGTGACCGGTCCACATTTGGAGAACAATGATATCAACTCATCTTGTGTTATTCCTCCTGGGAGACCCTTGACGTAGACTTGTTTGAACCCATATGGAGTCGATGATGTTGGTTCTTCATGCAGGGCGGGGACCTGCTCATCAATAGAGCTTGGAAGGGAAAGAGATGGAGAAGTGGCCAGAGTAGATGCAGAAAGATGTTCAGCTGAAAATGCTGTCTCAATAGTGGGCTTGCAACCAAAGAGGCCCGATGGCAAAATTGGAGATAAAGGTGACTCTTCCTTGGACTTGAAAGTACTGCTTCTCATTGACTTGGGGACGTGAATGGCGCTGTGGATCTTCGAGTCATAGATCGTACTGCCATCAATTTCAGCAACAAATCTGCGAGCAGTCTCCTTGTCAGCAAATGAAATAAACCCTTGTGACTTGGCCAAGTCAAGCTTACAAGACAAGATGGTGCCATACGATCTGAAGGTCTCATAGAAGGCACGTAATGTGTTGATCTTACTCGTGTTCAAGTTGGAGACGAACACGTTTGTACCCAAGAATGTCTTGTCTTTACCTTTCATGGAAGGCATGATTCTGATCTCCTTGTTCATAAGAGGTCTGTAGTTGAGATCTTCGAGAGCCTTGCGAGCGTCCTTCTCTGAACCGAAGTTGACATAACCGTAACCAAGAGAGGTCTTCGAGCCTTGCAGATAGCAGATCTTAACCGTGGACAAAGTCTCATAGTTGGCAAAGAAGCGGTAGAGCTTCTCTTCAGTAACGGCAGGGTCCAAATCACCGACGTAGAGGGCAACCAACTTCAGTGGGGACTCGTATGCCTTGACCAACTCGATGGATTCCTCGTTGTCAACGGAGCTCTTGGTGCCAGGAGAGGCTGTGGCAGTTGCAACTGCATCTTTGGCCAGAGATGGAACCAACCGCGGTACCGTACTGTCAAAGTTCAACTTCTTGAAGTCGCTGAGGAGCTCGGACATGCGCTCTCTGGAAGTGTTCAAAACGTTCTGGTTGCTGTGTTTGGTCATTCTGTGGGCGGTGGGCAGTGGGTAACTGTGGGTGAGTGATGTGTGTATGTGTGTGTGTGTCTGGGAGGGAGGGATGGTAATCCGTGGAGGGATGGTAATCCGTGGAGGGATGGTAATCCGTGGAGGTTTGAAGGTTTTGGAGGGGTTCTTGGGCTCAGGAGAGCGTGTTGCTGATGCGTTGGTGGGTGGTGAGAGAGGGAAGGCTCAAGAGATCACAGAGTAGAAGGGCGGCCAGTGGCCCTTATAAGCGGGCGGCAATTGGGAAAATCGGTTTTGTGTCATCTCTTTGTGTGAAAGTCTCCAGAAAAAGAACCGTTAGTGGGGGCTTTCGGGGTGGGGGTTTGATCTCAGGTGACACAAAACCAACTGAGGGGAGGGTCTGTGCCTTTGTTTACTTTTCGATAAAAATTCGCGAAATCCGGGTAACCCTCCAATCTAGCTAGAGGCTAGCTCCTCTAGAAGTCGGTAATAGTTCTTGATTTCTCTCTCTTCCCTCCCGATTCCCAAACTTCTACAGCCTCTTATAAATATTCAATAATATTTAGATGAATATATCTATACAAAACCTCAAACAGAGCATAAATGACGTAATAAAATCACTTTTTCTTCTATCGTCTAAACGTGGGTCACATTAGTAGGAGAGAAGGTCTCTACCGAACAAACCTCTCTTGAACCAGTCCAAGAATAAGAGCACTCTGACTCTGAAAGACACGGACTTGGCAAAGTATGTACCTCTCCATAAGTACATGGCAATCAATCCACCAACAAAGGAGTAACCTGGCAGGTCAAAGACCGCACTGTTACCAATGTAGGCGAGGGAGCCCAAGTGCTTGTACTGGAATGGCTTAGAAACAGCATCGTCAATGTCACCGTCGAGGATCTCATTGGCAGTTAACGTGACAGAAGACTGTGCCAACTTGGAAAGCTTCTTTCCCAAGTACTTACCTTGCTGTCCAGCTCTCTGGGCAGTAGCTGGCAAGGAGGTGACTCTGGATTCGACGTCCTTGAACAGAGCAGAGATCTGATCAAATGACAAGTGACCAGTTGTCTTCTCGTCATAGACCGGGACCAGTTCGTTCATAAAGTTCAAAGCCTCAGATGTCTCTGGGTGTCTTCTGGCAATTTCATGGCCCAATTCAAAGATCTCAGAGTAGTTCAACTTCATGTTCTTGATGTCTTGATCAGTGATGATCTCACTTGAAGAGACGTTGGTCAAGTGCTTTTCAACAATGTACTTTCTAACAAATTCAACAGTGTGTTCAGCCAAGTCAGTTCTGACTGTAGCACAGTCACCAATGGCATAGACATCACCCATTGGAGCACCAATGACTCTACAGTGGGAGTCTGTCTCGATGGCTCTCTTGTTTCTCTGGGAGCTTGGCAAAGAGGCAACAATCTCTTTAGCCAATGGGTTCTGGGCAACACCTGTGGACCAAAGACAAAGACCGAATGGCAAACTCTTCAATTCAACTTCACCATTTTCATTTTTTTGGTTGAAAATGACTTCATCTGGCAACACCTTAAGGACACGAGAGTTTGTCAAGACATCGATGGTCTCTTTCTGGAAACGCTCAGCGGCATATTCGGAAATTCTCTGATCGTATGTGTTCAAGATATTAGATCTGGACTGAATCACATGGACAGAGAGTTCTTGTCTCAAGATCTTTGGGTAAGACTTTGGCAAATCCTCGTTCAACAGATCAAACACTTCAGCGGCAAACTCAACACCAGTTGGACCACCACCACAAACGACAAAGGACAAGAGTCTTCTACGTTCTTCATCAGTGGTAGTTGGCAAGCATGCCTTCTCCAACAAAGTGGTGATTTTCTTCTTGATGGCAACAGCGTCTTCAGCGGTCTTCAATTGGTTACAGTATTGCAAACCTTCAACACCGTGAGTGTTGGAGTTAGAACCAACGGCAACAACCAACTTGTCATATGGCACGTAGAACTCTTTCTTCTCTCCAGTCAACTTGTCAACTTGGTGAACTTTGATCAGCTTGTTACTGAACTCAACCTTGTCAGCGTAAGCCTCCAAGTAGTGACCATTCAATCTGTTAACAATCTTTCTGATACTTTCGATCAATGTCTTAACTTCCAAGGTACCGGTGGCGGCAGACGGCAAAAGAGGAGTGAACAAGAAGTAGTTCGTTGGAGAAATGACTGTAACGTCGTAGTCACCGTAGTACAAACTCTTAAGAACAGCGACAGAACCCCAACCGGAACCCAGCACAACGAGCTTTGGCTTGTAACGAAGCTGCTCCTTCTCTGGGCAGTCGTAGTCGTCCAAGTTGTACCTGAGGATAGGCAGGTTCTCTGGACCACCCTTCTGTGGCTTCAATGCGTCTATGCAGACCTTGATGTTGTCTGGGACCTCCTCTGGTGCGTAAGTGGTGGCATCGTAGATGAAGAAACCACCGATAAGGACGACGATGGTGGCGGAACCAAATGTGACAGCCAGCAGAGAGAGTCTGAGCAGCTTACCGATACCTGTGGAGTTCCAGAAGGTTGTTCTTTCCGGGATGACCTTTGGTGTCTCCATCTCACTGGCCCTGAAAGGGGAGGTGGAGAACCACTTGGAGCGCTGTGGGAGTTGGGCATTGGCTGTGAAACGGGTGTATGTTGCGGATGTGAGCACGGGACTCTTGGATGCCTTGGAGAGCGTGGAGAGGGCTCTGTGTGCTGTCGGGGATGCGATCCTGGTGGAGGCCCTGGACATCGCGAGGCCGATGGATCTGAGGACGGCCATGGCGGGAGATGTGTGTGGGTGTGTGTAACCTGGCTTTGAAGCGATCAGGGGGTGAATGTGTGCAGTGCTTGTGTTGAAGGTGAGCGAGTGTTGCGGGTATGGCAGCCAAAACGCGGGGCCTTGTGCTGTTGTTTGTGAGGGTATGGGAGGGACAGCGGGGACCTGGCGTTTTTTTCTGTATTTCCCTGTTGCTGGTTGGTGCTTCTATCAAGAGAACGGCTCTGCCGGGCGTTTGGCGGCCTTGGTGTGGGTTTTTTTTTTTTTTTTCGTTATGGCCTGCGCTGGAGTCCGAGGTCAGCGCCCCAGGAGACACCCAGGCCGTAGCGACTCAGCGTGGAGTCAGCCAGGCAGGACGACAGTGGCCCAGGGATACAAAGGGGAATCTGTTTGTACCATTCTACACCAAAGATCTATAAGTTAAAGAGCCTCCTACACAGCTGTCAAGACTCGAGTATCAGAGCAGTCTGTCCCCGGATAGAAAGGCTCTCCAAGATCTCTCCCCATCTCATCGTTTCGGATAAGCAGGGCCGGGGAGGGAGTAAACATGTGCACGGGGTTAAGAAACAAGATCCATGGTCTTCTAGGAAACCAACAGGGGACACCATCGTACAGAGCAGATAGCACAATTGTAGCGTACCAGTGTACCAATTGGAGCCCTGATATACTGGAAGTGCCACCACCTGAGGCCCAGGCCCCAGAGGCTCTAGGTACGCTGTGGCCCGAGCTACATCAAACCTGTCAAAAGTACGTCCGAAAAACGGAAATGCTCCAAGCCAGGATTCAGGAGTCCAGGAAGAGCAGATCTCGGGCGTGATCTTCCTCTCCAATGGCTTCAAATAATGTATTTGGGGCTCCAATTCCTAACTGTCAATCCAACTACACCATCCAATACCAACTCCTGGCGATGGGTATTAGTCTTTAGCCCACAATTGTATGTGCCAAAAGCACCAGTGTATGTTCCCTAAGATTTTCCGGGAGCGGAATTCCATAAATCTTCGTTCAGAAAGATCCGTAGTTCGATTCCCAGCAAAGCAGTTTTGTGTTTGATTTAAGCGCGCGCGCCCCCAGAACATCAACAAAGCTCCAAACACAGTAAAGCTCAGAGCTCACTCCTCCACAACATGGCGCTTCGCACCACGGAAGAACATGGGCCAACTCAGCTACTGGCACTCTGTTGAGATATCCGCAGGCGCACGGCCGACACTGCGAGAGAAGGAGATCGACATCCTTGTTGAGGACGCCGTTGGGTTGTACCAGGGAAAGTCCAAGATCATACAGCGTCAGAATGGGCGGCTCTACCTCACGTCTCAGCGGCTGATATACGTTGACAACACGTCGCCAAAAGATATGAGTCTGTCGCTTGAACTCTCAGACCTCAAATACATCGACTACACAGCGAAGTTTCTCAAGTCCTCGCCCAAGATCACTGTCTTCTTCAGGTCCATCAAGCATACATCTTCAAAGGGACATCAGCACAAATCAAACATATCGACCACGAGGACAACGACATGGATATGCCCCATCTGTACATTCTCCAATGATGTCAGTCTGACTCTGAACTACTCGTCCCCTCAATTCCTCCCTTCTTGCCAAACCTGTGGTGTCAAAGCAGGCCAAGATATTATCAAGACCACTATTGAAGCAGCCAAGAAGGCTGACTCGGTTCATACCACATCCTCAACAACCAGTGTTCCAGCACCAAAGAAGATTGAGTGTCCTGTATGCACATTTCTGAATCACCCATCCATGAGAAACTGTGAGATTTGTGGGTCAGTGCTTTCCATCAATGCCGTCAATGAACTGACTTCTGGGGAACAGGAGATCTTTGACGATAGGATCAAGATAACCACAGAGGTTGACGATGGGCTCAGTGAAGTGAAGACCCCGTTCATTAAGATCAGTTTCCATAAAGGCGGTGACAAAGTCTTTTTTGAGAGATTGCAACAGACAATGGAGAAGCTTGAATGGGACACCTTGACCAAAAGAGGTAACGTCAACATCAATGCCTCAACGGCGTCCAATGGACAAACACGATCCGAGGTATCGACTCCGCCGCCTTCTATGGCTGTTGGTTTGCACAGGCTTGCACAGATGGATGCTGATCAAACGAGGAAGAACGAGCAGATTATCAACTCCTCATTGGATGACCTACAGACGTTGTTGGCTAAAGCTCATGAGATCCGTGATTTGATGGAAAGTTTCAAAAGGTTACAAACAGGTGATGAAAAAGTACAGGCCAGGATCATCCCTACAATCAATCAAGTGACACAAGATGTTCTCAGTGATCCATCCAAAGAGCGACAGAAGAAGTTCTATTTACGAGAAGTCTCAAGACAAATATCAGAGTTTTTGATCACAAATGGAACGCTGGAACAAGAAGGTGGAATCATAACACTCATGGACTTGTATGCCCTTTACAACAGAGGTCGTGTTGGTTTCAATTTGATCTCTCCAGATCAACTGTATGAGGCATGTACTTACTTCTCTTACCTGAAGTTACCACTGCTGTTGAAGAAAGTGAACAAGGTGTTGGTGGTTCAAGATATCAAATTCCAGGACAATGATCAATTGGTTGAAGAATTGAAGAAGTTCATTGAGATTTATGGAGTCGAGGATCAATTCAAATTCAAATATTCTCAGATCTTGAGAGTCAGTGAGTTTTTCAATTGGAGTTTGAGTATCGCAGAGGAGATCTTGAAGATTGGTGTTGAATCTGGTGTTCTCTGTATTGATCAGCAAGTCACTGGAAAGAACTACTACCTCAATGAGTTTATGTTGGCTGAGGAAGTGGATCTCATTCCAACTACAGTACATGCTCCAATTGAAGATGAGTCCATGGATGGTAACGATGCATCGCTGGTGGTTGAATCGGCCATGGTATTACCCCCTGTCCAAACATTAGACTTGAACGACCTGATGAAAACCAGTGCTCCTACAACTCTTTTACCAACTTCATTACCAGATGTCCCATTAACACAGCCTGGTGTAGAACCAACAGAGTCAAAGAAAGAATCCAGAACTCTTATGGATCTAGAAGGGTTGATGTTTTGACACAGATATTTACAAGCTACGATACGATAAGAATTGATGAACAAATTGCTGTATGGGTAGTAGTTGTAGTTGTAATAATCTAATAGCAATGGTATCCATGTCATATTCCCTTCTGTTGAGAGGATCCTCCCATGGAATTTGGCTGTGATGTAGTGGTGACAATTCTGGGTAACTCTTCGATGTGCCCAACGACAAAATCCATCTCGTTTTTGAATTCATCTTCCTTACGCTCATCAGTTTGGAAGCGTTCTAAGAACAATAGCAACTTGTCTCTGTTCTTGACCAAGATGTCCTGGATGGCCTTATCCTTTGTCGGATTGGCAACAAACACTTTGAACACGTGGAAACTCTCTATTTGCAAGTTCTTGGATTTGTCACTGAGAAGGATCATGATCAGTTTCAAGTTCTCTGGATTGTTGACGTACAATTTCATGAAGTAGTTGTTTGGTCTTGCCAATACGATCTGTGAGAGGAGCTTGATGGACTGTCTCTTCGTGACGTAGTTGTTTGAGCTGATCAGCTTGTTGATGTTTTGGACAAAGAGTGTGGAGTTGTTTGCGAGCCAATCTGCGGCCAACCTCTTGTGTACCGTGAGCAAGTCATTCAAAGTCTGGAACGAGTCGGTCATGTTCTCGAAGGTTCCCCGTGAGCTGAACTCGAAGTAGCGCCATACGACGGGGTCCTGGATGATCACCTTGGCTAGCACTTCGAGCTTGATGCAGTCTCTCAAGATGGAGCCGGTGATGAGGCACACGGAGGGCACCTCGGGGCCCTTGAGCAACAAGTTGAGGATCTTGGGTCTCCCGAGAAGGTAGTCGACGGTGGGGGACCTGTTGCCTATCTGCCTTCGTAGAAGCGTGGAGAAGAGGGTGTTGACGTCTTTTCTGGAGTCGAACTCGAGGTGGGGGAGGTTGAGCACGAGGTAGTAGAGCAAGTCCGAGGCGTACACCTCCTGGGCCAACTGGGCGATAAGGTCTGGCTGCGGGTCCGTGTCGTCGTCGCCGTGGAGAATGACGCAGATCTGGGCCAAGTAGCGGGCGGCCTCGTCCTGGACCTTGCGCTTGTCGCTGGTGGTGTCGAACTTGATCACCTGCTCGCCCAACGCGCGCACGAGCTCCGAGGGCGTCTTCGGGTTGCGCTTGAACAAGAAGGCCATGTGGTGTGTGGGGGGTGTGTATGGTGTGTGGGTGGGCGTGTATGGTGTAAGTGTAAGTGTATGTGTCCTCTTTTTGCTGGGGTGGCGCTGGTGCTGGAAAGGTTTGTTTTGGTTTCAACAGGCACGCCTTTGTGGCGCGAACTCGAACCCTTGAACCCTTACAAGTTACAACACAAACACACAGGTCTTCTACTACTCCTACTTCCACTTCTACTCCGACTACTACTCCCACTACCGTCCGCTACACACAACCTTACAATGACCGCTTCCACAACCGTGAGAACACCATACCATGCCTCCATCCCGCATCATGTTCCATACACTGGCACTTCCCATCCTCTGATCACCAGATACTAACCACGCATGCTTCCAGTTGGCTACTTTCATGCCTTGTCCTCCGGCTCCCTGCTACATGCCCTTTGTCCCGATCGTCAGAACAAACGATGGCGGCTTCTCACTTGATCTCAACTTCACTGCAAGCATGGTTGCATTCGACGCTTACATGAAAGCCGTCAGTTCCAAGATTGAGCCTATTCCAGGGAAACCCTTGATGACAGAAAGGGAGGTGCGTGGCCACGTGTATGACTGCATGAGAGCCTACTACAGAACATCATCATCTCCAGAGCTGCAAGAGGTGTCAGAGCTTCCAGAACTCTCAGAACTCCCTCAGCCTCCTCGGGTTTCCAGATTACGTCGAATTTGGAGAAGAGTGATGTCAAAGTTATCACACAGGTATGCTGCTGGCTTGGAGTTTGACATGGCATATGAAAAAGCACACAGAAATGCTTCAGGTCCATATGAGAACGACCCTCCTTCCCATCTTGCTGTTGTTCCTATTGATGTTGCTGAATCAGAGACTGTCTCTACCGCCACTCTCGAAGAGATATATTGATGCGTTGGGCCATCTGCTGAGTGTTGTATTGTAAGAAGAGTAACACATACATACTTACTTCTTCCGTCTATACTTGAAGATTTGTCCTTGATTGTTGGGCATTTGCCCCATTCTTTTGCTTGTTTTTTTGCCCTTTTGTCCTTTTCCTTATATCTATTGGAATGCCTGAAACTCCTGGAGGCAGGAGATTGATCTATCCTCACAGATTGGGAGTCTCTGTGAAATGAACAATCCTCTTGAGTCTTTCCACTTGAACACTTGTAGCTTGTAGTTCTGCCCGTGTGCCGTATCACGTAGAGCTTGTTCGCGAGTGCTCAACAAACACATCATTTGCCCCCATCAACACACCAGAACACCAGAACACCAGCAGAAGACACAGCCAGACACCCGAAGATGGACCCAGTGGACAAGACATTCAACGCGGTGTACTACTGGTCGCAGAAGGCCAAGCACGCCGCCGAGTACGCCGCTGGAACTGTCGCCTCCACCACAACAGGCATCGCAGACTCCATCGCCACCACCGTTGCCAGTATCACTCCGGGCTCAGAGAACTCTTCATCGTACACGCCGTCGCCTTCTTCAACCTCCGGGTGGTCGCTCTACTCACACGGCATCCACGGAGACAGCTCGTCACGGTACAAGATCGCCACCACCGCCACCGTGCTCTCCCTCATCGGCCTGGCAGGCTACGCCATGGCTTCCAAGCTCACACAGGGGAAGATCAGAAGAAGAGCACAGAGGCTTCCGAACGGTGCCCGTAAAGAAGTCGTTCTCATTGTTGGATCCGTCTCTGAGCCATTAACCAGATACATCGCCAACGATCTCGAGTCCCGTGGATTCATCGTCTACATCACGTCCACCAACACTAAGGCCGATCAGAAGTTCTTCCTAAACGAGTCATTCCAGGACATCAAGAGTCTTATCGTTTCTCAGGATCCAAAAGACACCGATTTCAACATCCAGCAGATCCACAAGTTTGACTATCTGCTCTCTTCAGACCACATCCCATTCCAAGGCGCTGAACCAAACAAGCTCAACTTGGTAGGCATCATCTTTGCCCCTGATATGTACTTCCCAGCTGGCAAATTCCACATGGTTCCATCCACAACTTGGAATAAGTCCATCAATGACAGAGCGTTGATGCCTTTGAACTTGCTCATGAGCGGTGTCATTGGAATAGCTGAGAAATATGACTCCAACATCATCTTCCTGACACCTACGATCTCCACATCTCTCACACTACCATACCACTCGTTGGAAAACATTACAATTCGTTTCTTACAAGAGCTGAGTGCCAACTTGGCCAACGATTACCAGGATCTCAACATCACAAACCTCAAACTCGGCGCCGTGAACATCAACTCCAACAACACGCGCAGAAACTTTGGAATCAAGGGAAACTCTATCAAGAAGCTCCACTACAAGATATTCGACTTGCTTTACGCTGATGACAACAGCACAGTCGATTATGTGGGCGTTGGTGCCCGTGCGCTCTCTTTGTTTGGATCGTGGGTGCCGAGATGGCTCCTCCAGGTCTACTTCCGCAGCTACTTCACAGAATAGAACGGCCCGTGGCCACTGTACATACAACGCAATGAACCAACCCATATGTCACACACTGCTGGAACCTGACTATACATGTAAATCTAGTCTGATCCGTAGATCGATAAGGTTTTTCGAACATGACGTCGCACCGAGAAATTAATCCGGGGTAGCGTGTCCGGGATTCGAACGTATGCTGGCGCCCCTATTTTCGAGGTTACCCCTATTAATCTCCACACTCAAAAGTTAGCATTGTTCCCCGTTTCACTTGATCAAGTTGCTCTCGGTCGCCGAAAGAAGTCGCTCCTTTGCTATAAAACCGTCTGCCACTCACCAACGGGCTCTTTCCCTCTCTTGCTTTCAGTTCCCCTCCACCTGCTTACCTGCTTTCGCCCCCCCCCCCCCCCCCCCCC